>OX596276.1:2072500-2672500 GCA_951394225.1 Harpalus rufipes
CCTATATATATTTATTTATTTTGATATTAAATTAGATTCCCTTTAAAAAACTATTAAGTAATAAGGGGTCTAAAATTATAAATTAAGAAGTTATTTACGTTCATAAAAAATAGTAGTTCATAGTGGAAAAAACCATAATTTAATATAAAATTTTGAATCTTACTTATTTTAAACATTACACTAATTACATAGAGGCTATTCAAATTTAGTGACAGACTAAATAATGCAAAATTATAATAAATGCAATTGATCAAATTATCCACAGCTTACTTTGTTAATAATAACATGATACAAAAATATCATTCAACGAATAAAGGTAAATAACTTCTTAATTTATAATTTTAGACCCCTTATTACTTAATACTTTTTTAACGGAAATCTAATTTACTATCAAAATAAATAAATAAATATATATAGGATGTCCATTAAGAAATATAAAATTACATATTGTTGCGCTTTAACGGAGCACCCTGTATACAAGTGCATATAGAACGTAGATAGACAATAATATATCATATAAATTTTATCTGAAGAGTTATTCTATCTGACTTAAAATAAAAGAGTTATAAGAGAGTTATCTATAGAATATATAATAAAATATTTAAATGTATCAGATAGAGAATTTTCTTTAATATTACAAAAAAAAAATACAAAAAATAATATTTAGAAGATTTTTTTTCAAGAAACCGATTGGCAAATACGCAGTTAAACAAAAATATAAAGTCTTATAGTTTCCATCATCCCACATACACACACACACACACACACACACACATCCACACACACACACAATTTAACTGGAATAATTATACAAGTAGGTATGGTTTAACTAATTCTTCAAACAGTAGTTAAAATAAATTTAAAATACTATTGAACAGTAGGAGAACATATGTAACATTATATAAAAATCACTTTTGCAAGACAATGTACTCATAGTTAGATAAGATAGCAATTATATAGACAAAAACTTAGGAGCTTCTTCACATTAACATTTTATATATTCTTTCGCAACATGTTACATTGTAATTTGTGATGATACAAAAATGTACGTATCGTATCATATCTTCAAAATTATTTTAAAGTTTAACATGATGTAAAAGTTAAGCAATAAGACATATCATAATACATTTTGTACGTACTTACATGCACAATCTAATTTCACAATGGCATAATCGCATAATGGCATAATAGCGTAATTGAGAAATATATTGGATGATAATGCCAAAAAGAAAGAAAGTATTATTTCTAGATTTTCTAAACTCACGTAGTTAATTTGTCACCAGGAGTGTGGAGTGCCGAGAAAAATAAATCTCATGGAATTGGAAAATCACTAAATTTAGAAAAATTATATTTGACATCTATGTACATAATTACTAGCTATCATTCTGATACGGTTCCCCATATCTTATGGTCAAGGCCAACAACGTCAAATGATTGCTCGCGCCCTATTGTATTTAATATTTCTTCTATACCTATACTCTACACCAAAATTTCTACTGACATCTTTATATTTAGATTTCTTAATTTTCATTCTATGAAGAAATTTTGTCCTACTCTTCTAATTTTTCGAAATGTTTTCAATTCATAGTCGGGATTAACAATATTTTTGAAGGGTATATATAATATACCTATAATTTTAAATATTTAACTATTAATACAATAAGAAATAATATAATGTATGTACTTCCCAGAAAAAAAAATCAGTAATGTCTGGTTATTTACACTGAAATTTATCTGCAAGTTACAATAGATTATTATATAGCTTATATTTCTTTATCTCTGAATCTATAATAGATATAATAAAATATTTGTATATATCAGATAGAGAATTTACTCTTCTTTAATACTAGCAAGAAAATAAATTTTCAAAAAAATATTTAGAAGATTTTTTTTAAGAATTTGCTACTTCCGGTTGTCTAATTATTAGCATAACCTTTTCAGCTCGTCCCAGTAATGTCCGATTAATAAATACGTAATTAAATAGATATTAAGTATTATAGTTTTTTAGAAATCCCCACATACACACACACACACACCATCATCGTAAATACGAGGGTCATTCAATAAGTAAAGAGACAAATTCTATAATTTTAAAACTATTCAATGAATGTGTCCAATCTTTTCAGGGGTGTTAGTTGGCAACCTTGGGATATGCTCTGATCAGCTGTTTCATCATTTTATGTCAACATAACCTCAAAATTTTCAGTTCACCATGGCAAGTCCACTAGAAGATTGCACCTTAGACGAGCAGCGCTCAGTCATTAGATTTTTAGTCGCAGAAGGTGTAAAACCAAGTGAAATTTTTTCTAGAATGTTAATACAGTACGGTAAAAGTTGTATGAACCGTGCGAATTTTTACAAGTGGGTTGATCGGTTTAAAAGTGGCCGAACAAGTGTAGGTGATGAACCCCGATGTGGACGTCCAGTGCTGACCATCTTTTGGGACTCACAGGGTCCAGTCTATTGCGATTTCCTTGAAGATCAGCGAACTATCAATAGCCAATACTACTCTGAGATGCCAGAACACAAAGTTAGACCAGCTATCAGGAGCAAACGCCGTGGACTCTTGTCAAAAGGAGTCATTCTTCAGCACGATAACGCCCGCCCTCATACAGCCCAGCTGACCCATGATAAGCTTCAAGAATTGGGTTGGGAGGTCTTACCTCATCCTGCCTACAGTCCCGGCCTCGCCCCATCTGATTTTTACCTGTTTGGACCACTCAAAGACGCCCTACGTGGAAAAAGATTTGCTAACAATGAGGAAGTTAAGGAAGCGGTGCAAAAGTGGCTTCGGGGTAAATTGAAAGAATTCTTCGCCCAGGGAATTAGGAAGCTGCAAGAAAGATGGGACAAGTGTATAACTGTGGGGGGTGATTATGTTGAAAAATAGCCTTAATTTTAAAAGATTGAAATAAACCGTTTTTGAGCTATAGCAATTTGTCTCTTTACTTATTGAATGACCCTCGTATATTAAAATCGGATTATAAGGACTGAAACGTGCTTAATCATTAAAATCTGGATACGCGATTTTTAGCATGAATCCAATACCTCTCGTCGCAAGAGGTAAAATTTAACAAATATTAGTGAATTATCTGTCAAGCTAGATTATTTTTATTATTAACCTAATTTTACAGGTAAAACATCAAACATTTCATACCTAATTTCTACCGTTACACGCATTTAAAATTTAATTCTGCTTGATTGCAGAATTTTAAGGTCTACAACTTTTATTTGAACAATTTTTCCGTAAAATAATTAGAGACGCAGGAGAATACGAAAATATGATTTCATGTGTTAAAGTCCTACGTTCCGAAGTCGCGGTCAGCAACTCTGTAGGTACCATACAGCAATATAAATCATTCAATATGTCTTTCATTTTCATACAAACACAACGTGGATTCTATCTTGCATTTCTTATACGCATAACATTGAGTTTTTATCTTGCAAATACCGTTGTACTTAACATTATTTGTTCATTATATACTATATTATTAACTGACAGTAAATGTGGTAATGTGGATAATTATAGTGTTCAATGTAAAATGATAGTTTATCACACACAGTAGGAGAAATCTTGGAGAATATGAACATAAATAAAGAAAATAAATATATCATCACGGCATATTACCCATTGCTGGGTGTGCCAATCTGCTTTTTACCTCTCGCTAAGAGAGGTATTGGAATCATGCTAAAATTCGCGATTTTAATATTTTTACTATGATATCTGTGTGTGTGTGGATGTATGTGTGTCTGTATGTGTATTATAGATTTAGAGATAAAGAAATATAAAGTATATAATAATCTGTTGTAATAAATCTCACAGTCTAAATACAATCATGGAAACCAATTGAAAAATTGAAACGTTTGTGTCAAAAATCCAGATACATTACTGAAGATTTTTTCTGGGAAGTACATACATTATAATATTTCTTATTGCATTAATAGTTAATTATTTAAAATTATATATACATTACATACCCCAAAATTCTGTCAATCGGGACAATGAATTGGAAACATCACCAAAAATTAGAAGAGGACAAAATTTCTTCATAACTAATTGTCATTCTAACACGGGCCTCTGTTGCTTGTTAAAGCCAACAATGTCACATGACTGCTCGCGCCCTATACTTATCTAACCAAAAACGGAAGTGGCGAGAGGTATTGTGCTGGTCACAGCAGATTTTTTAGTTTAAATTCTACGGCTATCCTAGTTGCTTCAGTGCACCACAACCACACTGATGAGCTCCAATAAGAGCGAAACGTGTCTGTGGTTCTGAATGAGTATGGGACCCATATTTTATTATTGATTATTATTAGAAATGTTTTTCTTGGATATTTGAATTTTAAATTTAAATTGTTGGCTACAACTTTTATATAAAAAAATACAGCTATAATGTCTGCCATATTAGTTTGTAAAATCCATATGCGCTTTCTACAATATCTATTCTATATCTAGATAAATACATAGCTTTATTATCTATATTTTCTAGGTCAAGGTCATTGCTAGAGTCTTCTACTTCTAGAAGTGAAAGGAGATATTTATATACACTTGATTTAATGGTACATATATTATGTATGTGTAACAATCTGTATGAACATTATATTGTATATTATACATTGCAAAAAATTCTTACGAAAATATCATAAAAATATCAATTTATCTTTACGAAATGTTTATTTTTATTTTTAATTTTTTAAGAAATATTTTCCAATGTTCAATGTTCGAGAAAGTTATTTTATTTTACAATATTGTGGTCAAAATAATATAAAAATTTATTATGTTATTAATTTGCGCAATAGTAATAGTACATATTTACTTTTTACCTCTCGCTAAGAGAGGTATTGGATTCATGCTAAAAATCGCATATCCAGATTTTATTGAATAAGCACGTTTTAAGGTCCCTACAATCCGATTTTAACATTTTTACGATGATGTCTGTGTGTGTGTGTGTGTGTGTGTGTGTGGATGTGTGTGTGTGGGATGTTGGAAGGACGGTTACTCAAAAACTATAAGACTTAAAATTTGTTTAACAACGTATTTCCCAATCGGACATTCATGGGAAGATCTGAAAAGGTTTTGGTAACAATTGGACAACCGGAAGTAGAAGATTCTTGAAAAAAAATCTTCTAAATATTATTTTTTGAAAATTTTTCTTGATAATATTAAAGAAAAATAAATTCTCTTTCTGATACATTTAAATATTTTTATACATATTTTATAAATTTAGAGATAAAAGGAATATAATGTATAAAATAATCTGTTGTAATAAATTTGACAGCCGAAAGAATGCCATGAAAAATAGTTGCAAATTTAAATTATTTGTAACTGACAGATAAATGTCAGTGTCAGAAATAATGAGTAATGAAAGAAAAATGTATTTGGAGAATCCCTTAATTCTAGATCTGTGACTATTATGGAGATGACAAGTCTAGGTTGAAGGACTTAAATTTGTTTCAAACATTATGGGACAATGTACACCAGTACTGTAGACTAGAGTAACTTTGAATTGCGAAAAAGCTATCAAATTCTTCTCAAGTAAGTTGTAAATATTGACAAAATTACACATCGATATAAGAATAATCGGAGTGCAATCTATCCGTCACTTTATTAAAGGGAATTAAGGTTATTTAGATATAACAAGTATGAAAAAATAAAATGTAAAAGAAGATATGTAAGAATAGATGCACAATCCAGATATATACATTTTAGACCGCCCAAAATTAATGTTTTTACTAGAAGAATATGAAGAGAAAGTAAACAAAGTTGTTCGAATTGAAAATTGCTGTTACCAGCCTAATATTTATATATGGTAAACTCTACTTTGTAATTTATTGTAACATAATTTATGGTAAAATATCTTCATGTTGAGACATGCTATTATTGAATAATAAAGAAGTTTATACGTCATAGATTTATATGAATATATTATTTGTATTTATAAAAATATTCTTTGCTTTATGCATACAGCCAGGTAAAATATACGGCGAGAGGTTATGTGCTGGCCACATCAGATTTTTATATTATAAAGTATGTGTAAACACTTTCAAAAATTAATATTTACATCAGTTTTGTTGTTCTAAATCAGTGGATTTAATTTAATAATTGGATTCACATAAATTGATCTATATTTCATTTAATTTTTATTAATTTAAATACATACTTATATATTGAGTAATGCTGCAAACTATATTAAATTCCTTTACACATTAGCTATTTGTGTATTAAGAGCGCAAAATAGGAAATTGTCGATTGATAGGTTGTTGCTGCGTCGCGCGGCATTCTCTCGAAATCGACAATGTCCATTTGCGCTCGGAACACACACAAGATTTTTTCTACAGTCGCCACAGTAGGGTGCTCCACCATAACAAAAAAAAAAAAAAAAAATTGAGTAGTAGTGTAAGTACAAAGTGTACATTTTATTATTTTTTGTTATGGTAGCGACTGTAGAAAAAATCTTGTGTGTGTTCCGAGCGCAAATGGACATTGTCGATTTCGAGAGAATGGCGCGCGACGCAAATAGCTATTGTGTATTAAAAGCGCAAAATAGGACATTATGGATTGAGAGGTTGTTGGCGTCGCGCGGCATTCTCTCGAAATCGACAATGTCCATTTGCGCTCGAAACACACACAAGTTTTTTTCTACAGTCGCCACAGTGGGGTCCTCCACCATAAAAAAAAATAAAATGTACACTTTGTACTTACACTACTACTCAATTAATAACGATTAATATAAAGAAAAAACGTCTTTTATATTTAATTTTAATTTATCGTTATTTCCCATTCTTCTTGACCTATTGCTTCAATCTAATCTGAACATTTTATACTTTTGTTTTTGTAAATGAATGCCCTATTTTATTTTCACAATAGTGCGGTATTTTTTTGGTTATGTAATATCCCGACAGAGCAGTTATATGTCAGATTGATTTGTAATGGTGGTAAATGTGTCATTACAGTGCCATTAGTTCCTAACTAAACGTTTCCATTAAGAATGTAGACAAGTGACATTTCTCACCATTGTATAGTTAGAAATTTGGACAGCGAGCGTTTTTTCTACTTTGTCGCTCTAGAGCGACAAAGTGACATTTTGCGTTGACAAAAGAGAGCGCAAATGGCTACTTTCTATGTAGACTGTAGAAAAAATAATTGTTCTATTTGTTATTTTCTTTTTAAACCGTTTCTATTTATTAATTTGAAATGATTAGTTTTTTGACAGTGACATTTATCTGTCAGTTACATACATTTGAGATCTGAACTGTGTAACCAAGGAGTTATGTTTAAAAGGCTCCGGACGGGGCATTTTTTAATCTACGTTAAAATGTTTACAATGTAAGTGTACAATAAATTTTTTTGAATACTTTCATTAGCATTTTATTACTTTCGCTTTTCTTTCAACTGTTTAATAAAACAGCGTTTAATAAAACGGTATTGATCTTGACGAATCATCCTTTCTAATTGTCGATCAGTTGATCCGTTAATCACCATATCAAAATAAATAAGAATATCATTAACTTTTACTCGTTTTTTCAAACGGTTTTTAAACTTGGATTAATTTTTATTGTAATTAGAATTGTATTAAATGTAATTTAACTTTTATTACACTGATACAGTTAGGTATGGTTTTTAATTATATAAATTGCAATATTTATACTTATGGTCTAAAAAATATATATATACTTGAAACATGGCGATTTAATTATGTTTTACAAAGTAAAATGAAATGTATTACCTTTATGAATATGTATAAGTAATTATTTATACTGACCATTTATTGCAAATTACTAATAAATTATATTTGCAATATATGTATATTTCATAAAAATATTTGTTATACATATTTTAATAATTATAAATCTTATTCAAAAATTCTACTTATATCTATTCTTTATATTTAGATTTTTACCTTCCCTTACCTTTAGGTAAGGAAGGTATTGTCTTTGGTCAAAAAATTCAATGATGAGTTTTTAGTAAACAACATCCTTTTAGGGTCCATATAATACGATTTTACCATTTTTACGATGATGTCTGTATGTATGTGTGTCTGTGTGTGTGACGAAAGTTTCGGATCGCATAACTTCAATACCACGATTCCAAAAATTATAATTTTTTCGTATTCCTCAAGTTTACATCCAGAAAAAGAAGTGATTAGATTTTGGTTATAATTGGTCAAGCGGAAGTACTCTCATTTGAACAAAAACTTTAAAAAATAATAATTAGATTTTTTTTAAGAATCTGGGGGTATATGTAATACTCGTATATCTATAATTTTAAATATTTAACTATTAATACAATAAGAAATAATATAATGTATGTACTTCCCAGAAAAAATCTTCAGTGATGTCTCAAGATTTTTGACTGACATTTATCTGTCAGTTACAAACATTTTAATTTATTACAACAGATTATTATATACCTTATATTTCTTTATCTCTAAATCTATAAAAGATATAATAAAATATTTATATGTATCAGATAGAGAATTTACTCTTCTTTAATACAAGCAAGAACAAAAATTGTCAGAAAATAATATTTAGAAGATTCTTTTTAAAGAATCTGCAACTTCCGGTTGTCCAATTATTACCAAAACCTTTTCAGCTCTTTCCTTAACTATCCGATTGAGAAATGCGTAGTTAAACAGATATTAACTCTTACAGGTTTTGAGGATTTGTTCTTTCAACATACACACACACACACACGCATATCCATACACACACATATAAATCCACACACACACACACACACACACACAGACATCACCGTAAAAATGTTAAAATCGGACTTTAAAACGTGCTTATTCACTAAAATCTGGATATGTGACATTTTTAAAAAAAGTTCATTTATGGAGAGTGTGCTTCATAAAAGAAATTTAATCTTTCCTTGTATAAGTAATTTATTTTTTTATATCTAAAGGATCGTCATATCTAAATAGTTATTTTTTTAACATGGCATAAAAGTAGCAGCTTTACAGCCGCGTTGGTGTTTCAATAAATCTATACATTTTTGCTATGTCGCATATATTGTTTAGACAATATTAATTTCATATTGAAGAATTTTTTTTGAAAAAATTCATGAACCCAAAACATCTTTATGTCTACGTGGTGAGCTGTTTCTTTGAAGTTAATTTTGCAAATGTCTTTTCTAGTCTTCAACGAATACTTTTCCAAATTTACCGTCATTATCTTGGCTTCACTTTTGGTAGATGTTTAGCATTCCACTCCTTAACTCTTTAATGTCTATGGTTCTTATTTATTGAAAGAATTTCTTAAGTGAAACTTTCTTTACATGTAAAGATAGTATGGAAAGGAATAACAATTTTTATTTTGGACATACGAGTACAAAATTTCTAACACTAACAAAATAAATATTGCAATTTTTTCTGCGAAATTAGAGCAATTTATAATTTGGTTCATGATCAACAAGTTCTCTATTTAGAAAGAAATAATTTTGTTTTCTTATTCGATATTAAATGCTAAAGATATTTAATAATATACAAATGGAAAATGTAAATAATATAAATAAAAATTGATTATATAAAGTGTCCACCAGGCGTCACCTCACGGACACTCATTTCTGGTGTGGAGAGTGCGCCACAGAGGTAAACGTCTGCACGGTATAAAAATATTATTACCAAAATCTGTGTATAAAACAGATTGGCATACTCAGAAATGGGGGCCTAACCTATAAATATATTTTGACTAGTTTAAAATAGATTTTAACTAAAAACTGATTATGTTGTTCAAGTATTCCGCCATTTAATACTAGGTTACATCGCCTAAGTAATACCAGCTTTAATTCTATTAGTAATTGTATCCCTAAGCCCTGCAAATTTTCCTGTTTTTTGCCACATGTCTTGCAAGGTAGGTTTTACTGTACGCATTGAATTTTTACGAAGTTGTTTTTCATTAGGCCAAAGGGCTTGGTAGAAGCTAAGTCTGGACTAGATGGTGTCCATTAAAATACCGGTCATTATGAATTATTATGAGTTTGGGCTCGTATTTATTTTATTTATTTTGTAACCAGTTAGTGGAAGATTAGTTTTTACCTCTCAGAAAAAAATGGTATCTTGATTTTCCATTATTTTAATGGGTATGGAAACAAGGCATTAGATTTTGGAAGGATCAGATAACCGGAAATGATACTAAAAATAGTTATTCTTAGCCTGCTTTTTATCTCTCGCTACGAGAGGTATAGGATTCATACTAAAAATCGCATATCCAGATTATTATTATAACATTTTTACGATGATGTCTGTGTGTGTGTGTGTGTGTGTGTGTGTGTCTGTGTGTGTGTGTGGGAGGTTGTTGTATATACGATTTCTCAAATTCTATAAGACTAAAGACATGTGTACCTACAGATTCCTCAATCTAACAGTAATGGGAAGAGTTGAATAGATTCTGGTAACAATTGGACAACCGGAAGTAGTAGTATTTTAACAAAATTCTTCGAAACATTATTACAAATATTAAAAAATAAAATTCTCTATTCGATACATTTAAAAAAAATATTATATCTTCTATAGATTTAAAGATATAGAAATATAAAAATAATAATAATAAAATAATCTGTTGTAGTAAATCTCACAACTTAAACATCTCCATGGTAACCAGTTGAGTAATTAAAATGCCTGTAATTGACAGATAAATGTCACTAATGTCAGTGTCAAAAAACAATATTTAATATTTCATGAACCCTTCAGGAATACCGCCAATCTAGTTAATGAATTGGAAGAATCTCGAACATTTAAAAGAATAAAAGAAAACTGGCTCATAGAATGAATTTAAAATTATAAAAAATATCTAAATATAAAGATGTAATTAGAATTTTTTGTGTGTGCAAGAATTGTTAAATACAATACTTATATATCCCACAATGGAAAGGGCGAGTGGTATTGTGATGGCCACAACAGATTTTTTTACTTGGGTTAATTGATTTTTGTTATTATTGTTTGTAATTTCTGTTCAAGCAATTTTTTATTTAGTTTGATAAATAAACCGTCAAATATTTATTTGTTTTAATTCCATGGCAATATTTTTGGGGTGATTTTCGACATTTTCATATTTAATTACTGCCATTACAAAGCATGCAATTTTGCTTATTGATTTACATGCAGAATTTTATGTTCAACATTTTTTATTTCAAGTTTCTTCTCCTAATATAATTAGGGAAACAGGGAATTGCGAAAGTATGTTGTGGATGATATTCACCCTGTATATTAATAACACCAACACGATAATATAAATATTATTCATTAAAAATATATAAACAAATATAATTATTAAAACAAATATGTCATTAAAACTATACTCGAACGAATTGTTACTTTTGAAATTTAAAAGTTAAACTTTTCGATAATACATTTATTCATTTACATCATCCATTTCACAACATCCAATTCAATGTCATCCCCATTTTTCTTACCTTCAGTGTCGTCTTCTTCTTCTTCTTCAAATAAACACTCCCGGTATTTAAAGATAACGTGAACAAAATAATGATAATCGGTGACTTCAACGCGCCGTTCCGCGACCAACTCTATCTAGAATCGCTTCACAGAGTTCGAACCGTGCGCTGTTACATGTTTCCGTTTCCCCCACGAAAAAACGAGCGCTCTCATTGGTTGAGGAGATAATTAGCCGGAGAATAGACCAATCAGACAGAGAGAATTGGGGAGGGAAATTGGGATTTTTAAATTTGAAAATAAAAATAGATGAATTAGAGAAAAATGTGTTCTGGACATATTAAGGCATAAGTGAAGGTACTATGTGGAATTTATACATTGGTCACGCTAGAATATATGCTCAAAGCAGCCATTATTTCCTTCTTCTGAAATGCTAAATGTTTTCAAATTAATAATGAATTGCACCAATCTTCAGACGAAAACTTACTCTAAAAATTTAAAAACCAGAAAATATTTAATTATTATTTTCATTTTTGTTGCCAAAAACTTCAGTATCCTAACTTAATTTTAAATTACAAATACAGTAAAAAAATCTGTTGTGACAATACCTCTCGCCGCTTCTGTTTTTGGTTACATAAGTATAGGGCGCAAGCACTCGTGTGATATTGTTGGCTTTGACAAGCAGATATGGGGGCCCGTATCTGAATAACAATTAGTAATTATATACATAGATGTCAAATGTCAGAATTTTTCATTAAAATTTCAAGATTTTCTAAATTCATGTAGTTAATTTGTCACCAGGAGTGTGGAATTTACTTGTCGAGGAAAATAAACCACAATTGGAAATTCATTAAATTTAGAATGCAAAATTATAATATTTGATTCGGGCCCTATTGTTTTTAACATTTCTTGTATACCTACACTCTACACCAAAAATTCTACTTACATCTCCTTCATATTTAGATTTTTTAATTTTAAATTTATTCTATTAAGAAATTTTATCATCTAATTTTTCAAAATGTTTCCAATTCATTGTCGGGATTGGCATTATTTTTGAAGGATATATGTAATATACTTATAATTTTAAATATTTAACTATTAATACAATAAGAAATAATATAATGTATGTTATTCCCAGAAAAATCTTCAGAAATGTCTTTGGTTTTTGATACTGACATTTATCTGTCAGCTACAAACATTATAATATTTCAAATGGTTTCCATGACATTATTTGGGCTGTGAGATTTATTACAACAGATTATTATGTACCTATAATAAAATATTTTATGTATCAGATAAAGAATTTACTCTTCTTTAATAAGCAAGAACAAAATATTAAAAAAATTATATTTAGAAGATTTTTTTTAAGAATATACTACTTCCGGTTGCCCAATTATTACCAAAACCTTTTCAACTCTTCCCAGTAATGTCCGATTAAGAAATACCTAGTTAAACAGATATTAAGTATTATAGTTTTTGAGAAATCGTCCTTCCAACCGACACACAAACACACACACACACACACACACACACACACACACACACACACACACACACACAGAGAGATTATCGTAAAAATATTAAAATCTGATTGTAAGGACCTTAAAACGTGCTTAATCATTAAAATCCGAATAAGCGATTTTTTTAGCATGAATACAATACCTCTCTTAGCGAGAGGTAAAAATTGAATATGTTCGATTAAGGTCATCTATACCATGAACGAATTAACAAATTGGTATACAGTTATCTCTCTCATTTGCAAAGACTAAAAGCGTGTGCGATAAGGATGGATATAACACGCTTGTCCTTCAAAAATTCATATAGTTTCGACTAAGTTAGGACATTCCGTTTTAAAACGATGCTCGTTGTTGACAATAATTTAGCTGTAATGTAAGTTTATTTATTAATTCAGATATATTACCTTGATTCATAGCCGTACGAATAACGTTATTTTCTGTCAGTGTCACTGACATTGTGTCAGTATTTTATTTTTGACATATTTGGTTTTACATTTGCTAATAAACTTACCAGTTGGTTTATTTTTCAATTTTGAATACTTTTACTGTAACATATATTTTTATAATAATAAAATACCAGTAGTATCTTATGTACCCCCATAAAAACTATGTAAACGACACACAAATCTTAATTCGCACAATTGATCGGACAACTTTAATTTTTTTACTGTAAATTCTTAATAATTCTACTGTTATTATCGTATAACCTAACCTGACGCTCAAAATTCAAGTCTGCAAAACTCGCTTAAAGCGGTCTTTGTTCAGAGTTTTATGGGCGTAAGTTTTGTGCGTTAAGTTAGTGAATTTTATTAATTAAGTTCTAACTTATGTTATATTGCGATGAAGATTCCGAAAAGAGCATCTTTAAGAAATTCAATTAAGAAATACATAATATGTAGGATTATGCATTTTTTCAATATATACTTTCTATTTCATTAATCCTTGGATTCAATTATTTACAAAACAATAGATAATAAAATTGAGAAACGGTTTAATTCTGTGTTTATTATTAAACAAATTATAGCTATCGTTTTTATTGTTGTTTATTGCAAGTTGTATTTGTAAGTGTATTATAATTTCTGTACACTCCTATATGGACCATAGGATAATAATGTGGCACTCATAAATTTACTTGCATTTTATTTACTTACGGTAAAAAACATGCAGTTTTTATACCTGCCAAACGAGTAACATAAAACAGTAATTTTTAATTAAAACTCATTATAAATTTAAAATTAAATGTGTTTATTTTCACATTCAGTATGTACAAAAATAAATGGTCATTTACTCATAAAATATGGCTCACTTCTATTGGGTTAATTTAAATTAATATTATTTAATAGGAGTATTGCAGAATTCAATTATTTTTTTCTATTCTCGTTACTCTAATATAACTAAACGTACTGGTTTCCATGGTGCTGAATTAATTTTAATCACAATTTGTCGAGCTGTGGCTTGAAACGTATTGAACACGGAGTGAATTTAGCCACCGAAAAACAACTGATTCATTAAGCACATGGTGAAGAACATGCAGATTTCGTTTTCTCCATATGTTAAAATTCGACATATGTTGAGACAAGTAAAAGACGTCATCCCTCTTCAGTCATCAGGGATTTACCAGATGGGTCTGCTGGAAAGTTTACATTGGCCAGACTGGTAGAACTATTTCAACAAGATTGAATGAACACCAGCGTTCGATCAGAAAAATCTTCAGTTGCAGAGCATGCCCTGGAAGAATTCCACCGTATACGAAGAAACAAAAATACTAGCGGGACCAACACACTTAAACAACAGTTTAATTAGAGAAACCATTGAGACTTTCAAAATCAAGAATAATAATCTCAATCATTGTGACGGTGTAGATCTTAGTCGAGCATGGCTTCCTATACTAAATATGTTGTAATTTGTCACCATGGTTACCTGTCGCTAATGTTTTTGTTATTATATATTTGTTGATTTGTTGTTTTATTCCTATAAACATAACTAAAACTAAAGAGGTTTTATTATTTTAATTTATTTACTGATTATTTTAACACCTATTTTGAAAGTTAACGCTATTAAGAGGATGCTATGTAAATAGCAAAAATAAGCAGTAAAAATATTTTAATGCTTAGGTAGTAAAAGTGGCATTTTACAGACTGTTAGTTGTGAAAAAAATGCACTTTTAATATCAATCGGCAAAAAATGTATTTATATATTTCTGTTTCAGTTTGCAGTCGTGGAAGAAGTATAGTATGTATGTGATTAGTTTTATACTATTATATTAAGGGGTACAGCATGCAATATAAATAAAAAATATCTATATTGTTATAAGAACAATATACATACAAATATCCATTTTTTTCTGCATAGAAATTATTGCATTCTTTTATCGTAATTGGCAATAATTTCAAGCAATTTATTTGTTCTTTCATACTGCTACAATTTTCTTGTTTTTGTACTGTGTAATAGGGTATTCTTCCATTACAAAGAAATAGTAAACTTTAATAATTATAAGGTAGCAAACTTTAATCTAGAATTATTACTTCCTAATAAAAACGCTTTATTATTGTAAATGCAACTTCACAGTCCCTAATCGGTTATTATCGTAAAAAATCGGAAGAATTCGGGCGAACCTAACATAGGTACTATTCATTAATAATACCTTCTGTCACCTTTAGGTAAGGAAGGTATTGTCTTTGGTCAAAAAATTCAATGATGAGTTTTTAGGGAATAAGTACGTTTTAGGGTCCATATAATACGATTTTACCATTTTTACGATAATGTCTGTATGTATGTATGTCTGTGTGCATAACTTCAATACCACGATTCCAAAAATTATATTTTTTTTCGTATTCCTCAAGTTTACATCCAGAATAAGAGATGATTAGATTTTGGTTATAATAGGTCAACCGGAAGTACCCTCATTTGAAGATTTTAACAGTTCCATACGATTTGATTGCATTTTATACTTCATATTCAATAGATAGAATTAAAGAATTATAAAGATATTGAATTTCATAAATCAGCCACGGAAACTGCTAATATATTCAGATAATTCAAATTCAGTATCAATGAAAATAAATGAATGTGGCAGAGATGAAGATGTTGAGATAGATTGTTAAGGAAGACACGGAAAGATACGGTTAGGAATGAAAGATAAAAAGATACAAAGAGACGTTTACATTGGTTTGAACATGTTATGAGGAGAGATGAATATATTGGAAGACAAATGAATAGCTTAGTAATAATAGGCTGAAGAAACAGAGGAAGACCAAAGGTAAAGTGGAAGGACTGTATTGCGGAAGAGTTGAGGGAAAAGGAACTGAATGAGAACGATAAGTAAAACAGAAATGAATAGAATAAACAAATAAAAAATAGAAACCCCCTAACAAATGGGAAAAGCTAAAGAAGAAGAAGACAGTGTCAAGTGCAATTTGCATAGTTTGTTTATGAAATAATTTTACTGGAAATTTAGAATCTTTTGCAATGGAATTTATACATAATACACAGGATTGACGGAAGGTATTGTGCTGGCCACAACAGATTTTATTAAATTAGTAGAATACCCATTGTACTTCAACTAATTATACTTACACTTACAAAAATGTTGAAAAATTTCTACAAAATTCTTTCGCCTACTATAGACTTAAAAACTTTAAAAAATACTGTGGGCCGAATGACGGGTGATAATAATTCGAGTATCTAATAGAATTAAAACTGATACTAATATGGCGATGTAACCTAATATTAATTGGTGAAATTTTGAATGACATATTTAGTTTTTGTGTTTAAAATATGTTTTTACGTAGGTTTTATAATTTAATTTGTTTATTTGAAGTATTTTTCTCTAAAATAATCCAAAATAATTGAGAGGTAAAACAGCGCTAGTTAACTGCTCGTTAATCACCCTTAATGCAACCAGCTATCATCTTTAAAATCTGTCTATGATCATATAATAGATAAAATAATTATCTATTTGTCCTATGACTAATTTCCAATCTAGTGAAATGCCTACCTACTAGATAATTTTATTCGCAATTGTGGTTGTGAAATGATATTTTTGTGTAATTTTCCTTTCACATTTTGTACAAAAAACGGGAAAAATCAGATTGAACGTAGACACAGATTTAAATAATTTAGTAAAAATGTTGTTAAGGTCCTTGAAAGTTGCACAAATGCAGTGGAACTGCAGTGGTAGGCAGTAATTGTAACATGTTGCATTATACATTAATCTACCGTAGTAAATAGAGAAAAAAAAAGTCGTATATAAGGTACTGATACGTAGATTTGTTGACCATAAATGCATAGGCTGCACGAGACGCAAGACATGGACAGAAATAGATTGGCAAATGAATTAGCATAAAAGAAAAATAATATTTTTTACCTTCCGTCACCTTTAGGTGACGAAGGTATTGTCTTTTATTTTTACCTTCCGGCACCTTTAAGTAAGGAAGGTATAGTCTTTGGACAAAAATTTAATGAAGAGTTTTTGGTGAATAAGCATATTTTAGGGTCCCTATAATACGATTTTACCATTTTTACGATGATGTCTGTATGTACGTATGTGTGTCTGTGTGTGACGAAAGTTTCAGATCGCATAACTTCAATATCAGGATTCCAAAAATTATATTTTTTTCGTCAAATTTACATCCAGAAGAACAACTGATTAGATTTTGGTTATAATTGGTGAACCCGAAGTAGCCTCATTTGAAGATTTAACAGTTAAATTTGATTTATTGACATTTAACGTTATTATAACTTAAAGAATATATTATTATCTATACGATTTGATTACATTTTATACTTCATATTCAATAGATATAGAGTTAAAGAATTTTAAAGAAATTAAATTTTATAAATCAGCCAGCTATGCTAAACATGGAAACTACTAATATATTCATATAATTCAAATTGATAGAGGTCAGTATAAATAAAAAGTAAATTAATGTGGCAGAGATGAGGATGTTGAAGTAGATGTTGGGAAAGACACGGAAAGATAGGTAAGGAAATAACTCTAGTGTTACAAGTTTCTAGAAAGATACAAGAGAGATGGTTACATTGGTTAGAAAATGTCATGAGGAAAGATGAAGAATATATTGGATGAAGAATAAATAGCTTAGAAATAGAAGGTTGAAGAAACAGACGAAAACCAAAGATAAGATGGAAGGACTGTATTGCGGAAGACTTGAGAGAAAAATAACTGAATGAGAACGATACGTAAAACAGAAATGAGTGGAAGGAGAAAATAAAAAATCTGATGTGACCAACACAATACCTCCCGCCATTTACCTATGTATATAATTTTTATATTACTTTATAAATTTATCCATAAAATACGAGTATATAGAAAAGTATTAAAGCAAACTTGTAGAAAATGGAATAATTTATAATTTTTATAATAACAAATTGAGAAAAAATTACATTTAAACGTATTTTTTGAAGAAAAACTATCTTAAGCTTCAAGTAAACTGCCATTTCCGGTTACCCGATTGCCACCAAATCTAATCAGTTCTTTCCATATTAGAATAAGGTAGAAATACATGGTTTCAAAATTTTCTGAACGGTAGTATTTAAGTTAGACACACACACACAGACATCATCGTGAAAATGTTAAAAATGGATTGTAGGGACCTTAAAACGTGGTCATTTACCAAAATCTCGATATGCGATTTTTAGCATGATCCCTATACCTCCCTTACCAAGGGTAGCGGGAGGTAAAAATAGCGACCCCTAACGAAATGGAAAAACTAAAAAAGAAGATGTTAGTGCCAAGTGAAATTTTTTTAAATCGCAAATTTTTGCAAGATCTTTTTGTTCTTTCATTACCTAAGATGGTATTATCGTTCAGTATTTCTAATAATAATATTCATCGATTGACATGCGTACACTTGCCGTTAAACATAGTCAAGATTTTCGCAATAAACCACATTTTATAAATTATTTTCCCTTATGGTTCATTACGCAAACATATCATATTTTATGTTCTCATTTGCGATATAATTAAATCAAGTTTCAAGTTTCCTTTTATACGATTTTAATATCCCAAGCAAATTAATTGCAATAAGAAATCACCTATCTGGTATTTGCACTCATTTTCATATTTCTGTTTTTCATCTATTCTTAATGATATACGGATACGAAACATTACTGAGTAATGTGTAAGTCCTGTTTTCTTTTCTTTTGAAGCATCCGTCATCGGGATTTCCACTTTGTTCGTAATAATCGATGTCAGTGAACTTCAGATGGGCCAGTTTTTGCTACCTTCATTTTTCGGAAACTGCAACTTTCATTTTTATATCGAGTATTTAAATGAAAGTATATATTATAAGAAGAAAAAGGTCACATTTAATTATTAAATATCGATAGAAATTTTATGTGGATCCTTTTCTATTTTATGATTTGACACACTTTTTTCTATGTCGCTAAAAATGTTGAAGAATAGTATATAGTTTTAAAATTATTAGCGAATATTTAAAAAAAAAATCTGATGTGGCCAGCACATAACCTCTCGCCGTATATTTTACCTGGCTGTATGCATAAAGCAAAGAATATTTTTATAAATACAAATAATATATTCATATAAATCTATGACGTATAAACTTCTTTATTATTCAATAATAGCATGTCTCAACATGAAGATATTTTACCATAAATTATGTTACAATAAATTACAAAGTAGAGTTTACCATATATAAATATTAGGCTGGTAACTGCAATTTTCAATTCGAACAACGTTGTTTACTGTCTCTTCATATTCTTCTAGTAAAAACATTAATTTTGGGCGGTCTAAAATGTATATATGGATTGTGCATCTATTCTTACATATCTTCTTTTACATTTTATTTTTTCATACATGTTATATCTAAATAACACTAATTCCCTTTAATAAAGTGACGGATAGATTGCACTCCGATTATTCTTATATCGATGTGTAATTTTGTCAATATTTACAACTTACTTGAGAAGAATTTGATAGCTTTTTCGCAATTCAAAGTTACTCTAGTCTATAGTACATTGTCCCATAATGTTTGAAACAAATTTAAGTCCTTCAACTTAGACTTGTCATCTCCATAATAGTCACAGATCAAGAACTAAGGGATTCTCCAAGTACATTTTTCATTCATTACTCATTATTTCTGACACTGACATTTATCTGTCAGTTACAAATAATTTAAATTATCAACTATTTTTCATGGCATTCTTTCGGCTGTCAAATTTATTACAACAGATTATTTTATATATTATACTTCTTTTATCTCTAAATCTATGGAATATATAATAAAATATTTAAATGTATCAGATAGAGAATTTAATTTTCTTTAATATTACCACGAAAAATTTTCAAAAAATAATATTTAGAAGATTTTTTTTCAAGAATCTTCTACTTCCGGTTGTCCAATTATTACCAAAACCTTTTCAGATCTTCCCATGAATGTCCGATTGGGAAATACGTTGTTAAACAAATTTTAAGTCTTATAGTTTTTGAGTAACCGTCCTTCCAACATCCCACACACACACATCCACACACACACACACACACACACACACACACACACACACACACACACACACACACACAGACATCATCGTAAAAATGTTAAAATCGGATTGTAGGGACCTTAAAACGTGCTTATTCAATAAAATCTGGATATGCGATTTTTAGCATGAATGCAATACCTCTCTTAGCGAGAGGTAAAAATGATGTGGCCAGCACAATACCTTCTGTCAATCCTGTGTATTATGTACAAATTCCATACATAAATTTTCTTGCAAAAGGTTCTAAATAGCCATGTTATGAAATGTCTTTCAAAACCGACCGGATTTTTATTAAACAAATCCAAATTTTGAAGTGCCCGAATGCGCTTTTGCTCCGAACTAAGTAACTGTGGCATCCTCCTGGTGCACATTTTTCTCATGCCCAGCTCATTATCGAGAGATAGAAAGGAGAGTGAGTGCGGGATGTAAGGTAATGGGTGCTCTGGGAACGTTTGCACGAAACGTTAACGTATCAAGGGATGCTCGGTTAAGTGTATATAATGGAGTGGTAGTGCCTGTTTTGATGTATGGAAGCGAATGCTGGGCATAGACGGGAAAGCATAAAAAGAGAGTGACTGCCGTGGAAATGAGGTATTTACGTGGTGTATGTGGTTATGTTAGACGGGATCGCGTGAGGAATAATTTGTTATATGGTTGGGAACAAAGGCCCGTACTACGATCACTGTTTTAACTAAAACGTTGTTTTAAAAAATGTCAAATTCAAATTTCAACATTTAATTTTGCTCGTATGTTTGAAGATCGATTTTTTAAAAAATATTTGTTTGAATACAAACTATGTTCTGCTTTTAAATCTTATTTCGATAAATTCGATATTATTTATTATTACATCGCATTTTAATGGCACAAAATTGACCCCTGTGGCGCACTCTCCACGCCAGCAATGAGTGCCCGTGAGGTGACGCCTGGTAAGCGCCGCACGGTACAAATATTCCATCATTACCGATATCTGTGTATGAAGCAGATTGGCACACCCAGCAATGGGTAATATGCCGTGATGAATTTTTTTTTATTTTTTTATTTATTATTATTATTAAATAATGATATCTGACACTTCTTAAAACAGCGTTTTAGTTAAAATCGTGATCGTGGTACGGGCCAATGTGATTAAGAGAGTTGGTGTGAATCAGTTGAGATGGTTTGGGCATGTGGAGAGAATGGCGAGTGAACGGCTTGTTAAGCGTATATATCTTGGTGAAGTTGAGGGTTTTCGATCAGTGTGTAAGTGGATGGATGTGGTTGGTAGGGTGCTTAAAGAGAGAGAGAGTTACCAAGTATGAAGAGAAGAAGAGCATGTATGAATGCGATTATGAGTGTGGCCGAGGCGAAAGAAGTCTGCTTAGATAGGAATGTGTGGCGTAGGATGATTGTTTCCTAACTATTATTGTGATCCGGATGCGGTATTTCGCTACCGAAAATCGGTTACTTTAATATGTTTAAGAGTAAGGATTTGTTGTATGATGTTGATGTTGTTCTTATTGTTATCGGGTTTGTGCGAACCCACTAAGTGGGATGCGCGTGATTTTATGTATGTATATATGTATGTATGTTCATAAAAGATCTTCCAGAACCATATCATGGACTTTGTCCACAATTTCCGGTGTAGTAGCCGATTTTGGGCGACCTGGAAAACGGAGGTGAAGCATTCCCAAGGACTGCATCCAACCTTGCTGTCTTTCCGTTCAAATAAAAAAAACTTGATCACCGCACGAAATTCGTTTCGATTTAACGCTGGGTAGATTGACACAGACGCTTTTCACGATTAGACTAATAGACAGATTGTATAGGTAAAGAAATTTTGTTGTTCAAATTTGTGACATTATTTTATTTGTCAAAAGAAAAATATTACTTAACTTTTGCATTCGTATCTGTTACAGTGTTAATTCTTACTAATAAATTTATAAGTATCTACATCTGTTCAAATTAAAAGAGTATAATAACTCAACGTTCTCATTCAAAGTCTAAGCCTACTTCCTACTCTCCTATTTAGGGCATTATGTAACAAACATAGCATATACACTTTAAATTAACCATTAAGCAATTATTTTCGTAACTCTTCAAAAAACAATTCCTAAAAACGAGAAATAATTTCCTCTGAGATAAAAGATATGATGGATGACTGCCTAAGGTGTTCAACAATCTAAAAAAACTTCTTAAAATATACAAAACAAATAGGTTGATTATGGCTTCGTATAATGGAAGGCGCGGCACTTTTGCTCAAAGCAAAATAATGCAGCATAAACTTTTTGCAGAACTTTGGTTTGTGAAAAAGTTCCATGAGAATTGAAGCAGAACTCAAGTAGAAAATTAGTGAAATTTTGAACTCTTGCAAAATTTTGCGAAGGGTTGATGGGAGACTATGAATCAATGTTTACACATTTGTAATTACAATAGTCAATTCGTTAAGAGAGGTATTGGAATCATACTTAGAATCGCATGTCTCTGTGTATGTGTGTGTGTGTGTGTGTGTGTGTGTGTGTGTGTGTGTGTGCGTGTGTGTGAGGTTGTTGTATGTACGATATCTCAAATTCTATAAGACTAAAGACCTGTGTAACTACGGATTCCTCAATCTAACAGTAATGGGAAGAGTTGAATAGATTCTGGTAACAATTGGACAGCCGGAAGTAGTAGTATTTTAAAAAAAAAATTCTAAATATTATTTTTTGAATATTTATGTTATTACAAATATTAAAAATCTGTTGTAGCCATTACAATACCTTTCGCGCCCTTTCCATACTGGTATATTGTATTGTATTTAACATTTCTTGTACACACAAAAATTCTAATTAGATCTAATATTTATATTTACGTATTTTCTATAATTTTAAATTCATTCTATGAGCAAGTTTTCTCCATTTCTTCTAAATGTTCGAGGTTTTTCCAATTCATTAACGGGATTGGCGTTATTTCTGAAGCGTTCCTGTAATATACATATAATTTTAAAATTAATAATACAATAAGAAATATTAAATATCGTTCCGAGAAAAAGCCTTCAGTACTTTCTCTGAATTTTTGACACTGACATTAGTGGCATTTATCTGTCAATTACAGACATTTTAATTTCTTAACTGGTTACCATGGAGATGTTTGGACTGTGAGCAGGCTGTGGGATTTACTACAACAGATTATTTTATAGATTATACAGGGTGTTTATTAAACATACGGCAAAAAGGGATTATTCCCTGGACCATTTTAAGATGATTTGGTCCTTTGATGATTTTTGAAAAGCCGTTTTGTTTCGAAGATACAGGGCGAAAAAAAATTTCGACAAAACCAATTTTGATATTTTTCAAATTATTAATCCAGTAACAGCAGGCAAGTTATGTGTCAAATTTGTTGAGACGTTTGGCTGTTTGACGTGTATTTTCTGTCTATAATACTAAAACATTTGTTAGTGAAGTCCTCTTTCACCAACGCATTTTAGTGTGGTTGCTCGTGATTTTTTAACAGTAACATACGGAGATCGCTGGATTGGTTGAGGTGGACCTCACTTATGGCCTGCTCGATCCCCGGACTTAAACCCCCTGGATTTTTTCCTATGGGGCCATCTAAAGTCATTAGTTTATTCTATTAACAAATTTGAAAGATTTAAGACATCGGATAATTGCTGGGTGTAACTCCATACGAAACTACACTGGTGTTTTTGAAAGAGTTCGGCAATCAATGAGAAGAAGATTGGATTCTTGCATCGTAGCTGGAGGTTGTCATGTTCAATAGTTCTTGTTGATTAAGAAACATTACATGTAATTTTTGGTATTAAATGTTGTTATTGTCGAAATTTT
The DNA here is from genome assembly GCA_951394225.1 of Harpalus rufipes. Lineage (NCBI taxonomy): Eukaryota > Metazoa > Arthropoda > Insecta > Coleoptera > Carabidae > Harpalus > Harpalus rufipes. Next base: position 2,096,729 of record OX596276.1, read on the forward strand.
TTTTCGCCCTGTATCTTCGAAACAAAGCGGCTTTTCAAAAATCATCAGAGGACAAAATATTCTTAGAATATAATATAATAATAATCTATATATTTAAATCTATAGAAGGTATAATATTTTTTTTAAATGTGTCGGTAACAATCACTCCATTGATAATTCCTTCTTGTTTCTGTTGCACAATTCATTCAATGCATCTTCTGGTGCATCCTACCATATACGTCTGATGACGTCATGTCTTAAGATGGTGAAAGTCTAGTGGAATCAAGGTGAACTAACAGTTGAGAATCGTCGTTACTGGAGCAGATTCCTGGGAAGGTTGTAACAGTTACTTTTAGTTCATAGTTTTGCCGTTGTAACAATGTAGCGCAAGCGCTACTGTACGTCGGTTATACTAGAATAAAATACATGGTACATATTTTTAATATTTTATCACCTTCCGTCACCTTTAAGTAAGGAAGATATTGTCTGTGGTCAAAAAATTCAATGATGAGTTTTTAGTGAATAAACACGTTTTAGGGTCCATATAATACGATTTTACCATTTTTACGATGATGTATGTAGGTGCCGAAAGTTTCGAATCGCATAACTTCAATACCACGATTCCAAAAATTATATTTTTTTCGTATTCCTCAAGTTTAAATCGAGAAAAAGAGGTGATTAGATTTTGGTTATAATTGGTCAACCGGAAGTACCCTTATTTGAAGATTTTAACAGTTTTTCTCGGGATCCGAGTTCGATCCTTACCGGCACCAAAAATTACTTCGAATTTTAATGGCACAAAATTGACCCCTGTGGTGCACTCTCTACGCCAACAATGAATGCCTGTGAAGTGACGTGATTTTATTTATTTAAAACTTAAAGAATATATTATTCTCTATAAGATTTGAATGCTTTTTATATTTTCAACAGATATAGAGTTAAAGAATTATAAAGATATTAAATTTTATTAATCAGCCAGCTATGCTAACCATGGAAACTGATAATATATTCAGATAATTCAAATTGACAGATGTCAGTATCAATGAAAAGTAAATGAAAGTGGCAGAGATGAGGATGTTGAGATAGATTTTGGGGAAGACAAGGAATGAAAGAATAAGGAAAATAACTCTACTGTAAATAGTTTCTAGAAAGATACAAGAAAGACGATTACATTGGTTTGAACATGTCATGAGGAGAGATGAAGAATATATTGGAAGAATGAATACCTTAGTAAATAGAAGGTTGAAGAAACAGAGGAAAACCAAAGATAAGACTTGAGAGAAAAGGAACTGAATGAGGACGACACGCAAAACAGAAATGAGTGGAAAAAGAAAATAAAAAATTTGATGTGGACACCACACGACTACCTTGTACGATTATTAAACTATACATATTTTTTTAATAATTAAATTACAAAATATTGACAGGCTTAAGCCATAAATATTTTGATATAGAACAAAAAATAATTCATTTACTAATATCATTCTTAAATTAACATTAATCTAACCCGGTTCTTTTTAAAGAGAGTTTTGATTACAACAAAGAAATATTTGATTACAACAATGAATATGACTAATTTCACAATAAAAATATAATATTTGTTATTGTACGAATCATAATATTGCACGTATTTAACGTAATTTGACATGAACTTTTTTTTTATTTTTTTTTGTCCTAATCCATAGCAAGCTTTATTACAAAAACAAAAAGTATATCATTTTTAAATCTCGTTTATACAAAGGGCTAATTTAATAATACTTGATGTGCTAGACGCATAAATTAATTCTCTAAAACTTTTATTTGAAGCATTTATTTCTAAAATCAAAATAAAATCATTTTATTCAAGAAAAACTGTTAATAACTTCAAGTAATGTACCACTTCCGGTTAGCCTATTTTAACCAAAATCTATTATGTTATTTCGATTGACATAAAAGTCTTGTATACCAAATTTGAAAAGTTTTGGATTATATTTTAAAACAGTTTTTCATTAAAATCTATTATAGGCTTCATGTAAAGTGCCACTTCTGGAAATTGTGTAATAACCAGAAAGGGAGGTGCACAACTAGATGTTATAGGAGTCCTAAATACAAAATTTCAACTTTCTACGGCTTACCGTTTTTGAGTTATGCGAGATACGTACGTACAGACGTCACGACGAAATTAGTCAAAATGGATTCAGGGATGATCAAAATGGATATTTCCGCTGAAATCTGAAAACCAAAATTTTTCGCGATTACAATACTTCCTTTACTTACGTACAAGGAAGTAAAAATAGCGACCCCTAACGAATGGGAAAAGCTAAAGAAGATGTTAGTGTCAAGTGCAATTTGCATAGTTTCTCACACTGTTACAAATATGACAACGTTGTTACAAAGAATTCAGTATGAAATTCTTTCTTATTATGTATTACACGATTTTAGCGAATAATAATAATAATGAACAGAACTGTCACTTTGACATACATATAGAAAATATAATGATATATTTATTTATATATCAATTAAAATATAGATTACAATTTTACAATAATTATTTGTTATAAATATAAATTATTTTGTCCTCCAATAAATGTATAATTGTAACACAATTGTGTGACATTGAATGAAATGTACAAGTGCTATTACAAACGCGTCTCAGACCTATCATAATCAATCTATGTAATTGTTACAAATCTTTGTAAATAAAAAATGTAACATGTGTTAATTATCGATCATTTGCTGATACATGAATTATAACACAACTTGACTTGAACGACGATATACATCAATTATTTAATTATTGATTTGATTGTACGCAATACTAGATAAATAAATTACTATGTACATATAAAGAATTATTTACCGTTAAATGTCAATAACAGAAATAATGATGAATAATTGATTGTGGGATAAAATACATATATCATTAAATCATTTATTAAAGTTTAATTTATAATTTAATATTTTAAATATCCTTATAATCTTTTGAATTTAAATGCTCCAATTATCAATTGCTTTTTCAAAATAATAATAATTGTAGATGCTGTTTTTTATAGCACCAATCAATTGTTTAAACTTATTTTCTTTTATTTATTAATTGTTTTCTGATTGGAACAAAAGACATTCTATTTGAAACAATTGATTAAATTATTACAGTCTACAAAATAATAAAGATATATTGTTGTTATGCACGATTGAACATATTTTATCGAAGTAATAGATAAAGATAAAAAAAATGAATCTGTATTAGTCATACTTAACACGTATTACAATGAATTGATACAAGTATATAATAATAATTATTATTTATTTATTACAGGTTTAAGAACAATAAGGGCCACACATATAGACATGGTAAGTTTTACATTTTTTTTAATTTTCATTACAAATTTTTATTTGTATGATTGTAAGTATGTAGGTATAAAAATTATTATAGATTATGCATATGTATTTCATAACAATATAAATTACAATATACAGGGTGATACTGAAAAACGGGCCACTCAAAACAACTATTTTATTTATAATTTTTTAATTCTCTTTATATATTTGTAAACTAGCCAATGGGCTCACAAATCATGGTATTTGGCATGATGGTAGCGTTTCTGCTTTAACCGGAAGTGACACTAACTTTCATATTTCAAATAATACGCCATATATATTTTATATACATATTTGGAATCTACGTAAGATTGAGAATTCAACGATAAATTTAGAAATTCTAAGGGAGATACGCCTAGACGCCTAGAGCCTAGATGAAATGGACATGTCTGTCTGTAATATAATGACAAGATACAATTTTGACCAGACGTATAAGGCAATCATTAGTGATCGCCTTCAGTGGACAGTAGGAAGGCTACACTTCCAAAGGGATTATTTGTCCTGGTTTACGAATGGTTCAAAACTGGAGTTAGGAGAAACTGGAGTGGGTGTATTTGGTCCAGGTTACCAAATAAAATAATCTACAGGCACCAGTTGCACCATATTTCTAGATCTACACAATAAATCTCTGCTCAAATAAACATAAACAAAGGTCTCAAAGGAGCAACAATCAACATATTGTCAGACAGCCAGGCTGCTTTAAGGGCACTAAGTGCCTTCACTTGTGAGTCACAGCTAGTCTGGAATTGCATGAACACCCTACAACAACTGGCCAAAGATAACCACGTCATTTTTGGTGGGTACCGGGGCATGAGGGAGTTCTAGGCAATGAAAAAGTAAATGAACTCGCTAAAAACCTTCTTGTGGACTCCTAAAAAGCCATATAAAGAAGGAAATCATAAATGGGGAGGAAGCAGCCATAGCCTCATATTGTCGAAGAAATTCATTTCACCCTCGTTGACAAACGCCAAAGAGCTATTAGCTTTCAGCAAGAAGGACCTTAGAACTATGTCATGTGTCTTTACTGATCATTGTTCTCTGAAATATCGTCTATGTAAGAATGGTTTAGCTGAAAACAAAATTTGTCGACTCTGCGAAGAGGACGAGAAAACTTCGGAACACATTGTATGTGAATGTCCAGCTGTGGCCGTAAGTAGACTTAATCATCTTGGTAAAAGGTACCTCGCGGAAAAATGAGATCGAGACTCCTGGAGGAGTAATTGGCTCTGGAACTACTTCCAGAAAACTAAGATGTTACAACAGATCTTATAGGTCGCAGTGACAAAAGCGGTTAGCGCTTAAAGCCCTCACCTTAATGAATGAATGAATCCCATTTGAAATATAAAAATTAATGTTACTTCCGGTTAAGCTGGAAGCGCTACCATCACGCCAAATACCATAATTTGTGGGCCCGGAAGCGTAATTTACAAATATATCAATAAAATTAAAAAAATAATAAATAAAAAAGTTATTTTGGGTGGCCTGTTTTTCATTGTACTACTGAAATATTTCATATAAAATTTAATGCTAAAAATATTATATGATACAGTCCAAAATATTTTTTTCTTATATTTAATTAATTTTGTGGAGGAGGTGGTCCATAATATGTATTGCCATTTCCATATGTTGGAGTTTGTTTTGATGATGATGACGCCCCTAATATTTTACTTAAAATTCCAAATACGGCCCTGAAGAGTTGGAATTTTGCTTGGATAAAACCTCCAGAACCCTAAATTATAAATACAAATTTAAAACGAATCATAGTTATTTCTAAAGTAACTACATAAAATAAATTACAACGTTACGTCTAGTTTCACTAGTTTACGAACATCTGAGTCAACTTTCATGAAGCCATCGTCAGAAGTCGGCCAGCACAACAAGTAACCACAGACGCGTTTCGCACTTATTGGTGCTCATCAGTGTGGTGTAACCTATGTCTCTGTCCGGTCCACAGTGAGTGGACTCCTGGAGAAGTCAGTGACTCGTTGTGCTGGCGGTGATCATATGATCATCTATAATGGTAAAAGGCCTGTAGAAGTATGTTAATGCCATCAGAGCCCTCTACCGAGAAATATTTTGACTACCGACGATGGCTTCATGAGAGTTGACTCAGATGTTCGTAAACTTTGCTTTTAACTACATAAAATTGAAATAAATCCTATTTTAATAAAGGATAAAGTGCCACTCTATATGTAGGATTTTTTTTTGACTTACTGGTTTTTCTTGTCCTCCGCCTCCACCTCCCCCAGAGCTATTGCTGTTGGATAGTCCTCCAAGTCCTCCTATAACAGTACTCAAGAATCCTTTGAGGAATCCTCCTGAATCTAATCCTTCTTGAGGCTTGGCGTCTTCATCTTCAGGAGTTGGATACTAAAAAATAATCTTGCGTTAACACATCTTCAGATGCTCAATAAATAAAGATTATATGGTTTTTGACTACAGCAATATTATATAATTTTTTTATGACATTTTCCTATCGATGGTAGATGATTACTTTATGATACATAATGTGTGAAAGTTGTTAATTTGTTACTACATATTATATGTATATACAATTATTTATACTCTGTACAATTTGTGAAATAATTACCGCACTTAATCCAGGCAATAAAGCTGCTAAGAGATTGCCTGCGAGACGACCGGCTCCTTTCTGTAACATTTAAAAATTCTTCAAAATATTTGCTAATAATATTGCAAAAAATAAACATTCTATGAGCATCATGTAAAAATTATTCTCAAGACACAAGTTTCATATTTTTTGTACATTACCGCAGCATCATCCCCGGCACTCCCTCTAATTACGGCCCCGATCAATCCTCCAAGAAACAAGCCAACATTTGATCCACCTTCTTCGGAACCCTGTAAAATATAATTAAATATAAAAACCTCATAAAAAATATGTAAACGACACTACTGAATTTGATAGAGTGGGATGAATTAAATCGGACATCTTCAAAAATATTTCTCTAACTACTTATTACCTCTCGCGAAGAGAGGTATTGGATTCATGCTAAAAATCGCATATCCAGATTTTATTGAATAAACACGTGTCTGTGTGTATGTATGTGTGTATGTGGGATGTCGGAAGGACGATTACTCAAAAACTATAAGACTTTATATTTGTTTAACTACGTATTTCCCAATCGGACATTCATGGGAAGATCTGAAAAGGTTTTGGTAACAAATAGACAACCGGAAGTAGAAGATTCTTGAAAAAAATCTTCTAAATATTATTTTTTGAAAATGTTTCTTGGTAATATTAAGGAAAATTAAATTCTTTATCTGATACATTTAAATATTTTATTATATATGATATAGATTTAGAGATAAAAGAAATAAAATATATAAAATAATCTGTTGTAATAAATTTTACAGCCGAAAGAATGCCATTGAAAATAGTTGAAAATTTAAATTGTTCGTAACTGACAGATAAATGTCAGTGTCAGAAATCCGGAGACATTAAAGAAGACTTTTTCTGGGAAGTACATACATTATATTATTTCTTAATGTATTAATAGTTAAATATTTAATATTGTAGGTATATTACACATACCCTTCAGAAATACTGTTACTCCCAACAATGAATTGGAAACATCTCGAAAAATTAGAAGGGTAAGACAAAATTTCTTCATAGAATGAATTTATATTTAAAAAATCTAAATATAAGGAATAGATATAAGTAGACTTTTTGGTGTACAGTGTAGGTGTACAAGAAATGTTAAATACAATAAGGCGAGAGCAGTATTGTGCCTTTATTATTGGCCTTGACAAGCAGATATGGGGGCCCATGTCAGAATGATAGCTAGTAATTATGTATATAGATGTCAAATATCATAATTTCTCATTCTAAATTTAGTGATTTTCCAATTCCATGTGGTTTATTTTCCTCAACAAGTAAATTCCACACTCCTGGTGACAAATTAACAACGTGCATTTAGAAAATCTTGAAATTTTTAATGAAAAATTCTGACATTTGACATCTATGTACATAATTATTAATTATCATTCTGAAATGGGCCCCACATCTGCTTGTCAAGGCCAACAATGTAACATGACTGTTCGCGCCCTATACTTATGTAACCAAAAAAAGGAAGCGACGAGAGGTATTGTGCTGGACACAACAGATTTTTTATAGAATAATGCTAATTTACCAATGTGGTAGCGAGAAAAATTCTTACCCCGAATAGACTTCCTACTGTATCTTGCAATCCTTGGAAATCAAATGTCCCATCGTCATTTTGCTAGAAACAATGAGAAGAAAAATTATACCTAAAAGTTTCTTTATTATTGCATTGTAACTTACAGTACTGATACCTCCAAGTAAGCCTGTTACTGCGTCCAAATCTACCCCTCCTTCAGGCTAAAATAATTACAATATACCATAAAATCCCAAAATATTAAAAATATTTTGTGCGCCTTACTGTTGATAATGACCCCAAAAAACTTGTGATCAACCCCCCTAACCCCCCACCTCCTTCTTCTTCATCTTCTTCGTCCTCTTGTCTAGCTGGAACCCTAGTAGTTGTTACTTCTTCTTTATTACTGTCCATCCGCAATGCATCTAGTTCTGAAGGAGTCATCTCCAAAAACGTGGTGCTCATTGGATCGCTTGTTGTTATATCTATTGAGTAGGGGTTGAAGGTGGTTGATGCAGAAGTGGTCAGTGGGGGGAGGATTTCGTTGGAGATGTCACCACGTGGGGAAGGCTTAGGGAGGAAAGGTTGACCCTAAAAAAAAATGCTATTAGTACATTTCTGGTAAAACTGAGATGTCTTCAACGGAGGGACAGTCGCTCGCCAAGCTTCCTACTATTCTTGGGACTATTTTTTTTGTTACGCCTTCAACCATCTTTTGTACAAAGCTAAGATCAACTTTTATGATAAAATACTTGAATAATGCAAAGTAATATTACTGTTTTTACCTTCCGTCACCTTTACGTCTTTGGTCAAAAAATTCAATGATGAGTTTTTTGTAAATAAGTACGTTTTAGTGTCCATATAATACGATTTTACCATTTTTACGATGATGTCTGTATGTATGTATGTGTGTGTGTGTGTCTGTGTGTGTGTGACAAAAGTTTCGGATTGCATAACTTCAATACCACGATTCCAAAAATTATATTTGTTTCGTATTCCTCAAGTTTACATCCAGAAGAACAACTGATTAGATTTTGGTTATAATTGGTGAACCGGAAGTAGCCTCATTTGAAGATTTAACAGTTAAATATGATTTATTGACATTTAACGTTATTAGAACTTAAAGAATATATTATTCTCTATACGATTTGATTGCATTTTATACTTCATATTCAATAGATATAGAGTTAAAGAATTTTAAAGAAATTAAATTTTATAAATCAGCCAGCTATGCTAAACCTGGAAACTACTAATATATTCATATAATTCAAATTGACAGATGTCAGTATAAATTAAATGTAAATTAATGTGGCAGAGATGAGGATGTTGAAGTAGATGTTGGGGAAGACACGGAAAAATAGGTATGGAAATAACTTTAGCGTTACAAGTTTCTAGAAAGATACAAGCGAGATGATTACATTGGTTCGAAAATGTCATGACGAGAAATGAAGAATATATTGGATGAAGAATGGATAGATTAGTAATAGAAAGTTGAAGAAACAGAGAAAGACCAAAGATAAGATGGAAGCACTGTATTGCGGAAGACTTGAGACATTATAGCGATAAGCCAATTCAGTAGTTTATTATATTATAAATATAATGCTATATATGTTTATATTTTCTACTTCTTATTTCAAGAAACAGACTGTTATTTTTAGGAGTAGTTCAGTTCAGTGCCAGGTAATATCATTCATTTCTTCCCTAAAAAGAAAACGCGCATAGAATAGTTTGCAAAAAAATTCTGTGTGGAATTTATACAAAATACGTAGAATTGACGGAAAGTATTGTGCTGGCCACATCAGATTTTTTAAACGTCAAATAAAAACCAATGTTTCTAACGCATAATAGATTTGGTCTTGAAAGCTTCCTACTGTCAAATTTTACGTATCACCCCTTAAATATATTGTAACGTCGGTTTTGTAAGAATAAATGCTGTTTGACTAATATTTTGAATATTTGTTAACACACATTTATAGAGGAAATCGCAACCATCGTAAAGTACACATATTATACAATATCCTCTCTAATAGCAAATCAAGTTAATAACGTTAATATCCTTTTGCTCGGCGATCGGCGATCTAATCCTTCCCTTCTAATGTTGAGACCCTTGGACATGACTCAGATCAAAAGTGAATGTACACATGACATTTACAGTTACAGTTGCATTTGTTTCTGCCTCCTACGTTGCTAGGTTACAGCTAAATGACGCACTTTGTTTATGAGCATGAACAGACAACATTCTTGTGGCGATTTGAATTATGTTCACACTCTGAGCTACTGAGAAGCATTAACACTCTAACAGTATATAAAATGGATTTATTAATTAATTATGTTGATATATATTTTGCTATGATTATTATTTATATTATTGAGTCAACAGAGAAATACATATATTAGTCATGGTTCGTTTAATATTCATAAAAGCCTTGTAAAAGCATAATGAAATTTGGACAGTCTGCGAAAACTATACAGAAGTCAAAAATGATGATGGAAACAGGAAGTAACAATTTCTCGGACTTGCAGTCAATAAAAAAATTATTCGAAACATCGGCGCCAACAAATAACGACAGCATAACGATAACGAATATACAAATATACATATTGAATCCTTAAATTTCGAAAACCAATTACTCGTCGAGTTTTAACATTCGCGCGTGCTACAATCTTTTAATTATGCCCTTAATATGAGGATGGATAGAAAAGTTTCCAAAATCACTAAGAAGGCTTTGGTGATCAAGTTTTTTTATTTGGAAGAATGAGTTTCTGGGTTTTGGAATTTAAGCGTGACCGAGCACACACACGTAACGAGCCATGTTCAGATCGTCCAAAATCGACTACCACACTAGAAATTGTGGATAAAGTCCATGATATGGTTCTGAAAGATCGCCGAATGAAAGTACGTGAGATTGAGGAAGCCATAAGGATCTGTTATGAACCTGTAGTTCATATATTTTTTAATAAGGTAAAATATAAAAACTCTTTTTCTTATTTGGCTCTTACACTTTATAATTCGTTACCATATAACCTTAGAGAATGTTCTTACGATTCCTTTACAAATAACGTGAAAGAGGTGCTCCGTACATTAAAATAATTACTCCTATTTTTGCCCTAAATTTAATTCCTTTTTTTCTATTGTTAAATAATTTTCTATTTTTAAATTTGCTTTACTTTATAAATAAAAATAAAATGTTCATGTCAAATTATGTTAAATACGTGCAATTTTATGATTCGGACAATAACAAATATTATATTTTTATTGTGAAATTAGTCGTATTCATTGTTGTAATCAAATATTTCTTTGTTGTAATCAAAACTCTCTTTAAAAAGAACCGGGTTAGATTATGGTCGCTATATATCTTACCGTTTTGAAGTTAAAATTAATATTTTGTAATTTAGCTATTAAAAAAATATGTATAGTTTAATAATCGTACAAGGAAGTCGTGTGGTGTCCACATCAGATTTTTTTTAATAATGAATGAAATAAAAATATAGAAAAGAAAATCTCACCTGTCTTGGTATGCGAATAAGAGTCTTATTTCCAATTTTCATTCCGTTTACCTGTACCTATATAATCATATGTACATTATAATACAAATTACAAATAGTATTAGTAACTATAACAAGTGTATTTAGACACCTGTATTAATTAATATTTTTAATATTAATATTGCTAATATATTAACATTTACACATTTTACAGATTTTAGAAAGTATGTTAGTGTATTACACTTACTTTTATGTGTTATGTGTTGATTTATATATAAATTCAATGTTAGATTGTGATTGAACGTGATAAAGACATATATTATACATTGAACAGGAATTTTATATACAGGGGGTTTATATGAGTCAAGTAAACTATTACATAATCTGGTAATTCTTAAGTCCCCCAGTAATTAGTTTGACAGCTTTGCTAGTTTTTAAGTCATCGGAAATTAATTTGACTGCTTTGACAGTTTTTAAGTTTTTCTAAAATTATTTTAAAAGCCAAAAGAAAATTGGTTATGAGCTTTTAAGAAGTGAAAGAAAAAAAATGGTTGTGTACATTATTGTTGCAGTTAATTACTTTTAATATATCGTCGTCAATAACACGAATTGAAGTAACTCATTTTTGATAGTTTTATTTATTTTTACTTCCTAGTACGTAATTAAAGGAAGTATTGTAATCGCGAAAAATTTCGGTTTTCAGATTTCAGCGGAAATATCCATTTTGATCATCCCTGAATCCATTTTGACTAATTTCGACGTGACGTCTGTACGTACGTACGTATCTCGCATAACTCAAAAACGGTAAGCCGTAGAAAGTTGAAGTTTTGTATTTAGGACTCCTATAACATCTAGTTGTGCACCTCCCTTTCTGGTTATTACACAATTTCCAGAAGTGGCACTTTACATGAAGCCTATAACAATTTAAATGATAAACTGTTTTAAAATATAATCCAAAACTTTTCAAATTTGGTATACAAGACTTTTATGTCTATCGAAATAACATAATAGATTTTGGTTAAAATAGGCTAACCGGAAGTGGTACATTACTTGAAGTTGTTAACAGTTTTTCTTGAATAAAATGATTTTATTTTGATTTTAGAAATAAATGCTTCAAATAAAAGTTTTAGAGAATTAATTTCTGCGTCTAGCACATCAAGTATTATTAAATTAGCCCTTTGTATAAGCGAGATATGTAAATTTAAAAATTATATACTTTTTGTTTTTGTAATAAAGCTTGCTATAGATTAGGACAAAAACATAAAAAAATGTTCATGTCAAATTACGTTAAATACGTGCAATTTTATGATTCGTACAATAACAAATATTATATTTTTATTGTGAAATTAGTCATATTCATTATTGTAATCAAATATTTCTTTGTTGTAATCAAAACTCTCTTTAAAAAGAATCGGATTAGATTATAGTCGCTATATATCTTACCGTTTTGAAGTTAAAATTAATATTTTGTAATATAGTTATTAAAAAAATATGTATAGTTTAATAATCGTACAAGGAAGTCGTGTGGTGTCCACATCAGATTTTAAATAAGTATTATTTGAAATTAACATAGAGTTAAACAGTCTATATGTTCGAAATAAATTATGAAAGTGTGAAACGATGTCAGCCACATTGATTTGAACCAAGGACCAATACTTTGCCAGAGTAACGTTCTAACAACTGAGCTATGGCCGATCGTTCCAATGCTGACATTATCTTCCACTTTACCCGCTAATGTATCTTTCTTTGAAGAATACAGTTTTATTTCACGTTGTATGATGTGGGGTTGGATTACCACTACATTTAAACATCATTGTGGAGGTGTCAGAAATTACTCTTGGCCCTATCGGTCCAGTTTTTGAAATTAACATAGAGTATTAACAAAAGAAGCTAAAAATTACTTCGATTTCTTTGAATTTAAATGTTTTATTCACCGTTGCTACGAGAATATATAAATAAATACATAAACAACCTTTTTTTTCTTTTCAAGGCACCCTGTATACTGAATTCCTTATAGTTATACTTATTGGTATTGAATGGGTGTGTACTATTATACATAGAACACGTTACATTCTTATTTCGTTACCGGCTTGCTATATATTGTTATTACCTACACCTACTATAAATAAATTGATCGTGTATACTGTATACTTACTTTGCTATTTCCTAACAATAGACTCAGACCAGCTTTTGTTCCCTGGAAGGATAATAGAATATTAAAATTACAATTTAAAGTTGGTCAAAATTATACAGGTGTTGACTGCGACACCAAAACATGTAAAATAATATTTTCATATTTTCCTGTTTCCCTAATTACAAAAATGCTTCAAATAACATACAATTACTCCAAACGCATGTTTCTTGAAATTTTACATATCAGGAGTGATTGCAATAACATCAATGCAAGAACTGATATTCAAGGACTTAACAGCGTATATTTTGGTGTATCGGAAAATTATTTAAATTCCTACAACTTGCTACATTATTATTGGTGTACAGACGACCAATAGGAGTCCGTATCAATGATGTCACCAGAATCCTTATACAGGATATTTCCGGCTATTTTTCGTATTATTCGGTTGTCGTTTTTTAGAGCAAATGGATTTTTTGTACGATGTTTAATAAATTAACTGAATGTTTTGTACGAATATATTTTGTGTACATGAATTGTAACAATCTGTAAGATCTTAATATCCATGTTATTTTGTATGTATTACATTTTTACCTCTCGCTAAGAGAGGTATTGGAATTATGCTAAAAATCGCATATCCAGATTTTAGCGAATAAGCACGTTTTAAAGTCAATAGAATCCGATAATAACATTTTTACGATGATGTCTGTGTGTGTGTGTGTATATGTGTGTGTGTGGAGGGGGAGGGTTGTTGGAGGTACGATTTCTCAAATTCTATAATATTAAAGACCTGTGTAACTACGGATTCCTCATTCTAACAGTAATGGGAAGAGTTGAATAGATGATGGTAACAATTGGACAACCAGAAGTAGTAGTATTTTAACAAAAATCAGTGTCAAAAATTCAGAAGTAGTACTGAAGGCTTTTTCTGGGAACGATATTTAATATTTCTTATTGTATTATTAATTATAATTTAAAATATACGCCAATCCCGTTAATGAATTGGAAAAACCTCGAACATTTAGAAGAAATGGAAAGAACATGCTCATAGAATGAATTTAAAATTATAGAAAATACGTAAATATAAAGGTGTAATTATTATTTTTTGTGTGTACAAGAAATGTTAAATACAATACTTATACAGTGTGTTTGAAAAAGTGGTTACACCCTGTTTTCTCGCTTATTATTACAGATACATATATTGCTTATAGAACATGATTTAATCAGTGCAATATTTGTGATTGAAATGTGTAAAAATTGTAATTGTAGAGCTTCCGGTATAACCGGAAGTGACATCAACTTTGTGAATTTAAATACAACCTATACTATTTTTTTATAAATTTGGATTGTATTTTTTATCCTCTTTGTAATTTAATACTTATGTGAGAGTGCTATGACAGCAATTAACGAAAGTATTTTATTACAATGCTACTGACTGTAGAAGACAAAGATAGTATTATTAGTTGAAGGATAATAACAGAAGTTTTAGAGAAGCGGCTGAAGAATTTAATAATGTTATGAGTGAATTAAGAAGACATACTTTAAAATGTATTAATGTAAATGGGGGACATGATGAATAAATGTTTTGTTACTTGTAAATTTCTTATTTCATATTCATTAAATTAAAAATAAATGAATTTATTAACATAATATCATGAAAACAATTACTGTCATAGCCCTCTCACTAAGTATTAAATTACATCTCAACGATAAAAATCGTGCTAAATAAAATAATTATTTTTAACAAATGAATAACGTTAACATTAATAAATTTAGTATAGTCGGAAAGAGGATAAAAAATACAATCCAAATTTATTAAAAAATAGTATAGGTTGTATTTAAATTCACAAAGTTGATGTCACTTCCGGTTATACCGGAAGCTCTACAATTACAATTTTTACACATTTCAATCATAAATATTGCACTGATTAAATCATGTCCTATAAGCAATATGTGTATCTGTAATAATAAGCGAGAAAACAGGGTGTAACCATTTTTTCAAACACACTGTATATATGTACCACAATGCTAAGGGCGCGAGAGGTATTGTGATGGTCGCAACAAATTTTGTTGTATAATTGTTGTAGACCCGGAAGAAGGTGCAAGGGTGCACCGAAACGTTGGTATAGTAAGAATAAATGCTGTTTGACTGAACTTTCGAATAATAATAATAATAATAATAATAATAATAATAATAATAATAATAATAATAATAATAATAATAATAATAATAATAATAATAATAATAATAATAATAATAATAATAATAATAATAATAATAATAATAATAATAATAATAATAATAATAATAATAATAATAATAATAATAATAATAATAATAATAATAACAATAATAATAATCATACTGATATTTTAAATCAACATTAATTATACAAAATTTCTCTAATTACAAAACAATAAACTACTTAAAATATGTGTCAGACGTTAACCAACATTTAATCGACCCGTGAAATATCTTAATTTCCCTTTTATATTCTTATTCTTCGACTAATTCACTGTTTAATTGTTGATCCATCACCCACAATCGTTGATCAATTGCTCGGTGATATTCTAGAATGTAGAAACTGTTGTGTCCACAATTATACCGACCAACATGTCGAAATCTGCCGATTAGGATATGGGCTGTGTGCAACTAATGCACGATATTCAAATAAGAGAATTCGCTGGTCATTTCATGGTAATTGACCTCGTTGCAATTGCATGTGTTTCAGCGATTTGTCATCGTTTATCTATTGCTCATGAATGGGCAAAAGTTGTAATGTTGTAGACGTCTGACATAATTATTATAAGATAGTTTTTTTGAGAGACAATGAATCATTGGAACAGTTTTTACCTCTCGCGAAGAGAGGTATTGGATTCATGCTAAAAATCGCATATCCAGATTTTAATGACTTTTACGATGATAGCTGTGTATGTGTGTGTGTGTATCATGAACGAATTAACAAATTGGCATAAATTTATTTCTTTCCTTTGCAAAGGCTATAAGCATGTGCAATAAGGATGGATATAACACGCTTGTCTTTCAAAAATTCATATTGTTTCGACTAAGTTAGGACATTCCGTTTTAAAACGATGCTCATTGTTGATAATACTTTCGCTGTAACGTAAGAATATTTATTAATTCAGATACATTATCTTGATCCATAGCCGTACGAATAACGTTATATTCTGTCAGTGTCACACTGTCATTGTGTCAGTATCTTATTTTTCACATATTTGGTTTTACATTTGCTAATAAATTTACCAGTTGATTTATTTTTGAATTTTTAATGCTTTTATTATAACATATATTTTTATAATAATAAAATAACAGTAGTATCTTATGTACCCTCATAAAAACTTAGCAAACGACACTATTGAATTTGTCAGAATGGGCGGAGCAAAAATCTGAATTCATACAATTCGTAGGTAACCATGATCGGACATCTTTCAAAAATTTTACTGTATGTGTGTGTGGATGTATGTGTGTATGTGTGTATGTGTGTGGGGAGGTTGGATGGACGATTTCTCAGGTTTAACTACGTATTTCTCAATCGGACATTACTAGGAAGAGCTGAAAAGGTTTTGGTAATAGTTGGACAACCGGAAGTAGCAGACTCTTCTATATACTATTTTTTGAAAAATTTTGTTCTTGCTTGTATTAAAGAAGAGTAAATTCTCAATCTGATACATATAAATATTTCATTATATCTTTTATAGATTTAGAGGGGGTCTCGTGGCCGTGTGCCTGAGTGTCTGGTCGCGAATCTGGAAACTTGGGTTCGATCCTGACCGACGCCAAAAATTACTTCGAATTTTAATGGCACAAAAGTGACCCCTGTGATGTACTCTCCACACTAACATTAAGTGCCCGTGAGGTGATGCCTGGTGAGCCCGCACGGTAAAAATATTTCATCATTACTGATATCTGTGTACAAAGCAGATTGGCACACCCAGTAATGGGTAATATGCCGTTATGATATATTTATGTTGTAATAAACTCACAGCCCAAATGTCATGGAAACCAATTGAAAAATAAAATTGTTTGTAACTGACAGATTTTTTCTGGGAAGTACATACATTATATTATTTCTTATTGTATTAATAGTTAAATATTTAAAATTATAGGTATATTACATATACCCTTCAAAAATACTGTCAATCCCGACAATGAATTGAGAACATCTCGAAAAATTAGAAGGGTAGGACACAATTTCTTCATACAATGAATTTAAAATTAAAATATCTAAATATAAAGAATAGATTTAAGTAGAATTTTTGGTGTAGAGTGTAGGTATACAAAAAATGTTAAATACAATAGGGCGCAAGCAGTCATGTGACTTTGTTGGCTTTGACAAGCAGATATGGGGGCCCGTATCAAAATGATAGCTAGTAATTATGTACATAGATGTCAAATATCATAATTTGTCTTTCTAAATTTATTGATTTTCCAATTCGATGTGGTTTATTTTCCTCGACAAGTAAATTCTACACTTCTGGTGATAAATTAACTACGTGAATTTAGAAAATCTTGAAATTTTTAATGAAAAATTCTGACATTTGACTATTAGCAGAAATTCTAATAATAAACAACATCTGTGCTGAATTTTGTCTGTTTATTCCTATTTTTTTTTTTTGCTGTACTGATTTCAACGATCCGTAGTGTATTTACAATATTATCATTTCAGATAGATGAATATTTAATGATACAAAAGACACAATAACAATGACAATTAGATTATTGTACTTGTCGTATGTTCTATATCTACATAATTTCATTTTCTAATCCACTGAAAAATATCATTTCAAGTGTACTTTATAACTACAAAGTAATAAGTAATAATCACTGAATTATTCTCCGTGAAAAACGAATAGAAAATCGTATGGTCGTCAATTCCGAAAAGGAAAGTTGTAATTTTTAATTTACAGGTTCATAAAACATAAAATAAATAATATATGTTGTAATAGGATTACAATTTTATATTTGACAAATGTTTCGAAATTATGAACTTGACTATAACCTTGCAAAATAGACATAATCTAGGTTTTTAGAACGATTGAAAGACTTTGATATCTACCAATTATTATTTTAAAAACGAGGCGAATATTTCCAATGAAACTTTTATAAATATATAAATTATTATTAACTTACTGCATTGACGACTGAAGATAATATTTTAACTGTTCGTTTATCTCTTCTTACAATTGCTCCTAATTCTTTCAATTCTTTTTTGCTTTTTGTAGGATCTTTTTTACTTTCCATTATTGCTAATATTGCAGCCTTCAAGATATCTGCTTCCAGTTTATTTTCAAGTTTGACAGCTCTGGAAATGTTTCCAGAATTTGTTGCTTTCCATATTTCTTTTTCCAACGCCTACAAATAATAAAAAGTAAAAAAGCAGTTAAATATCATTTATTGACATTTAATGTTATTATATTTTAAAGAATATATTATTCTCTATACAATATGATTGCATTTTATACTTTATATTCAATACATATAGAGTTAAAGAATTATAAAGATATTAAATTTAATGAATCAGCCAGCTATGCTAACCATGGAAACTGCTAATATATTCAAATAATTCAAATTGACAGATGTCAGTATCAATGAAAATTAAATTAATGTGGCAGAGATGAGGATGTTGAAATAGATGTTGGGGAAGACACGGAAAGAATAAAGGAAATAACTTTAGTGTTAGAAGTTTTTAGATAGTACAAAAGTGACGATTACATTGGTTTGAACATGTCATGAGGAGAGATGAAAAATATATTGGAATAATGAATAGCTTAGTAATAGAAGGTTGAAGAAACAGAGGAAGACCAAAGATAAGATGTAAGGAATGTATTGCGGAAGACTTGAGAGAAAAGGAACTAAATGAGGACGACATGCAAAACAGAAATGAGTGGAAGAAGAAAATAAAACATAGCGACCCCTAACGAATGGGAAAAGCTAAAGAAGAAGTTGTCAGTGTGAAGTGCAATTTGCACAGTTTGTTTATCAAATAATTTTACTGAAAATATAGCATCTTTTACAAGGAAATTTATGTATGGAATTTGTACATAATACGCAGGATTGACGGAAGGTAATGTGCTGGCCACATCAGATTTTTTGTAATAAAATATAGAATTTTCTCTTACGTTTTTATAATTTATTTCTTCCATAAAAATGCACTTCATACCATATCGTTGAATTCGTAATTTTGCGTAGATTCCAAATATATATATATATATATATATATATATATATATATATATATATATATATATATATATATATATATATATATATATATATACAGGGTGTTCCACGACTCGACCGACAAACTTTTACCATATATTGCAGGGGTCATTACGATCAAAAAATGTTATATGACCTATAGTTGAATTCCTCTTTGTTTCGGAGATATCGAAGAAATTAAAAAAAAATTATAATTGAGTTAGCCTTGACGGATTTGTTTAACAAAAAAAAACAGTTTAATGACGTGTTTACTTTCGTAGTTCATGCTGAATTATTCTTGTGCTGTCTTATTAATTTAAGCCATTATGCCGCATTTTACTAATGCAGAATATGCCGATATGGTTTTCGTGTATGGTTTTTGCAATGGAAGTGGACGTGCTGCAGCTGCGGAGTACCTTAGGTAGTCGATACCCAGATCGCATTGTTCCTCACCATACAACTTTTTCAAACGTTTTTCGTTGCTTTGAACAGTTGTTGTAATTTTGTGTTAATTAGCTATCCATTGATGAATAAATTTTCTTTTATCATTTTGTTACTTAATTTCTTCGATATCTCCGAAACAAAGAGGAATTCATCTATAGGTCATATAACATTTTTTGATCGTAATGACCCCTGGAATATATGGTAAAAGTTTGTCGCTCGAGTTGTGGAACACCCTGTATATATATAATACAAACCGGAAGCGCTACCATCATGCCAAATACCATGATTTGTGAGCCACTAAACATAATTTACAAATATTTAAAGAGAATTAAAATATAATTATAAATAAAAAAGATATTGAATGGCCGTTTTTCAATGTCATCCTGTATATATGTTTTGAGGAAATAAATAATATGCATTATAATACGTACCTTAACTTCGTCCACTGTAGGAATACGTATATGTTTTTTAATATTTTTACTTGTATTTTTCATATCTTGTATAGGATGTGCACATATACAGGCAGCAAAGAAGATGCATAGTTTTACTTGCATTTTAGTTCTAAATAATAAAAAAATATATATGAAATATACAAATAGAATATGAATTATCTATTCTCTTATTATCAAAATTGTTAAAATATTCAAACACAAAAAAACAAATAAAAACAAAAGTTATTTAAAACTTAGTTAATCGACTTTTTTTTAGTATCGCTGTGAGTGAAAATATAGAATTAACCAGAAAACATTTTCGATTAAACATATTTTACTATGTATATAATAATCACTCACATACACTTAAACTTTACACCCACACACGGTAAAAATATCAACCACCTTATCGCTAGTACAATATACAAATACTGGTAAAAATATCATATCTTCATCGGACATATATGTCTCCTTCTTTGCTTCACAATATCATCCATCAAAATCTTCAACCACTTTTAAGTAAAAATACTTCAATCTACAATTGTCCAACTCTTTGTCCATCTTCCCTGAAGAGTTACCACCATGAAGAAGAAGCAAAAGTCGTGAAGAAATTATTTGGTGTGTTACGTGCGTGTTTGAGGACTTCAGAGTCCTAGCTATTTATTTTTGTGTGCAGTAGCAGAAACCGCGTGATGCAATATTAAACACGCGTACTAATATGTGGAAAATATAGATAATACATAGTTTTCACAATAATTTTTATGCTGATTATAGTTGGTATTTTTTTCGAAAAGGTTAAAAGTTGTCACTGATTTGTGTTATGTAAGGACAAACAACCTTTTTGGAACTAATAGAACGTGGTATTAATGACATAAATTGCTGACCCTCGACAAATTTAAGAATTAAGGGAAGCGGGTTTTTACCTCCCGCTACCCTTGGTAAGGGAGGTATAGGGATCTTGCTAAAAATCGCATATAGAGATTTTGGTAAATGACCACGTTTTAAGGTCCTTACAATCCAATTTTAACATTTTCACGATGATGTCTGTGTGTATGTGTGTGTGGATCCTCTTTACGCTCTAACTCAAATACTATCGTTCAGAAACTTTTGAAACCTTGTATTTCTACCTTACTCTTATATAGAAAGATGCCATTAGATTTTGGAGTAAATCAGATAAGCGGAAATGGCACTTTACTGGAAACTCAAAATAGTTTTTCTTCGAAAAATACCTTTAAATGTTATTTTTTATTAAATTTTCTACAGGTGTGCATTAATACTTTTTCTATATATTTTATGGATAAATTTATAAAACTATAATTTTAATCCCGGACCTACGTTTTAAACACAACTCATACACATGGTTACACAATTCAGATCTCAAATGTTTATAACTGACAGATATATGTCACTGTCAACAAACTAAACATTTCAAATAATAATATTAACGTTTTAAAAAGAAAATAGCAACTGAAACAATAATTATATGGAAAGGAACTTAATACAGTTTCCAGCAAAGTAAATATGTAAAAATATAGGTAAGATAATAAAAACATATATCACCACGGCATATTACCCATTGATGGGTGAGCCAATCTGCTTTGTACGCAGATGTCGGTAATAATGATGACATATTTGTTCCGTGCAGGCGTTTACCAGGCGTCACTTCACGCGAATCTTGGGAACGGGTTCGATTCCTACCACGGCTTATTACCCATCGCTGGTTCTGCCAATCTGCTTTGTACACAGATTTCTTCGGTAACGATGATGACTTATTTGTACCGTGCGGGCGTTTAACAGGTGTCATCTCACGAGCACTTACTGCTGGCGTGGAGAGTGCAAATTTTTGTGCCATTTAAAATTCGAAATATTTGGCGTCGGTCGGGATCAAACCCGGTATTTAAATTTAATTTAATTTTAAGTATTTACATGAATAAAAATTAAATTAAACTGGAAGTATTGTGTTGGCCACATCAGATTTTTAATATACAATTCCCGGTATTTTCTTGACAGAATGTATATTATATGGAAGAGTTACCAAACTACTTACTGCGGAACAAAATAAAACACATAATTGAACATTCACATTTTATAATATTGTACATTTTTTGATGCATTTTCTACAACATTCACAACATTCCTTGTCTAGGTCACTGGTCATAGAAATTTGGTCGACTTTCGTTGGTGCTTCTTTTTTCGCGCCTTTGCATTCAGGCAAGCAACCTATAAAGAATAAACAAATTTTAATAGAACGAAAATGTAGACTAAGCCCAGTTTAGATTCGGATTGTAGACGCTTAAACCTTGTTAGATCCAAGATTTAATTTCAAATCGGGAGTGAATTCGCATGCATATTGTGATCGCTGTATTCCCAATAGAGCGTCATCTTCTAGTCCAGATTTAACTTCTACCGGGACCCTTTATTTTTGGTGAGGCATATGGGACAATACTCACAGAAAAATGTGCAGGGTGGAATACTTGAATAACATATGAGCCCCGTCCCACATCAGTTGGCGCCTTTAATATCATTTTATGATATGCCGATGACATAAAAAAATTATAAAACCATCAACTCTATTAATGACTGTACTAGCTTACAAAACGACATCAACAACATTGGTCCCACAACTCAAAATTGTTCTTTAAGTACAGCAAATGTAAAATAATGAGTTACTTTGTTAAAAATACGTTTACACGTATGCATATCGCATGGAGACTAATTCGCTTGAGAAAGTAACTCAGTTTAAGGATCTTGGGATTATATTTGACACAAAACTAAAATTTAATGTACACATTGAGACTACCGTAAGATCATTCTACAAAAATCTTGGATTAGTAATTAGATATTGTCGGTCTTTCTGTAAAACACTCAAAAGCTTGTACAGGCTGCGGCAGAACCAATTAAGCAGTTTTGAAGAGTTATAAAAAAGAAACTAGGGTATATATGAAATAAATGTTTTTATTTTATACTCATTAATTTTTAAAAATAATGTCTTTAAGATGGCGGCCATTAGCTGCAATACATTGCGACGAGGCACATTTTCACCTAAGCGGGATTGTGAATAAACAAAATTTTCGCTACTGGGCTGAAAACAACCCTCAAATTGTTTACGAAAGACCGTTACATTCTCCTAAACTAACGGTGTGGTGTGCCGTATTGGCGTTATAGGCCCGTACTTTTTTGAAGAGGGAGACGTGACCGTGACCGTGAATTCCGGGCGTTATGTTTCAATGTTGCAAATTTTTCTGCAGCCCCGATTGGAAGTGGTTGTTGAAGAAGAGGGATTAGGGGACTTTTGGTTTCAACAGGATAGGACTACAGTCCACACAGCCCGAAATTCTCTAAACGCTTTAAGAGAAATGTTTCCTGCACGTTTAGTGTCTTTGAGAGGTGTCGCGGGGTGACCTGTGCGATCGCCCGATTTAAGCATATACGACTTCTTTCTTTGGGGATATCTTAAGGAAAAAGTATTTAAACGTCGCCCCCAAAAACTGCTAGAGCTAAGGAAGCAGATTGTTGAAGAAGTAAACGCGATACCCCGCGAAATGTGTCAACGGGCTATTCAAAACTTCAGAAATCGGCTCTAGCAATGTATTGCAGCTAACGGCCGCCATCTCAAACATATTATTTTTACAAATTAATGAGTATAAAATGGCAAGTCAAAAATAAAAAGATTTTTTTCATATATACCCTGGTTTCTTTTTTATAACTCTTCAAAACTGCTCAATTGGTTCTGCCGCATTCTATATTATGCATTTGTCCGCTCTAAGCTAGAATATTGTCTACAAGTCTGGAATCCAATATATCATAAATATATATCTAAGATTGAGTCTGCCCAGCATAAATTCATCAAATATTGTTATAATACATGGATATAACTTTATCCATGATTATTCTGTTTTATTGCCTGAAGTGAACTTGGTGCCATTAAGTAGCAGAAGAAATTTACAATTATCTCTCTACTTATACAAATTAATTAATAATTGTATTGATGACCCATGTAGTCTTGAGCTAATACTATTTCACGTTTCCTTGGTCCCCTGAAGTCCATTATTAGTGGATTCTACTGTACTTTCCTTAAACAAAAGTTATTGTATTCAATTTTTTTTCGAAAACTTATGTGATACATGTTATTTCTGGCTTGAAGTGCAAGCTTGGACCTTGCAAGGTTTAAGCATCAGCAACCCGAACCCAAATTGTGCCCAAAATTGTAAATGGCTATATAAAAATGCGTCTGCGTAGATTACAATTTTAAATCAGCATGAAATAGTGCTGGATTCAAATATAATTGAAATGGTATCTTTACAGTTCAATTCTTACCGTCCGGAATAGGTTTGGGAGGTTCTCTAAACAACAATCCTTGCAAAGTATCATCAGTTCCGATGATTTCATCTGCATTTTTTATCGTTACAGTTCCGGTTTTGTTTAGCTCGTTCCTTTCCTGTTCCACTCTTTCAGACAGTTGCTTATAAACACAATACATTTTTAAAACATCCCTTAACACTTTCTCACTATCAACGTATAAATGTTCTCCATTATGATTTATAATGGTGATATTAAAATTTTTAGAAATATCTTTTTCTTTTTTTGGTGTGAAAGAATTGATAGTAAACTGAATGAATTTTGGAATGCGAATAGTTATGTGCTCGTCTGGTTCGCATATTGATACTGTTTTTGGACTTGATACTTCTTCAGGTTCACTCATTTTAAATTTGGAAAGGTTGACAGGGAACTGACATTATAATTGTCAAATATTTAGCGAAAATTTTGACAGGGGCAGTTATCTTTGATTTACATTTTTGAAAATATGGAATTAACCAAATATAGTAAAAAATCTGATGTGCCCAACACAGTACCTCCCACCATTTACCTATGTATATAATTTTTATATTACTTTATAAATTTATCCATACAATATGTAGAAAAAGTATTAAAGCAAACTTGTAGAAAATGGAATAATCTTTAATTTTTATAATAACAAATTGCGAAAAAATAACATTTAAAGATATTTTGAGCTTCAAGTAAACTGCCATTTCAGGTTATCCGATTGCCACCAAAATCTAATCAGATATTTCCATATTAGAATAAGGTAGAAATATATGGTTTCAAAACTTTTTGAATGATATTATTTGAGTTAGAGCGTATACAGGATCCACACACACACACACACCCACATACAGTAAAATTTTTGAAAGATGTCCGATCAATGTTGTCTCCGAATTGTATGAATTCAGATTTTTTCTCCGCCCATTATGACAAATTCAGTAGTGTCGTTTGCTTAGTTTTTATGAGGGTACGTAAGATACTACTGTTATTTTATTATTATAAAAATATATATTACAGTAAAAGCATTCAAAATTCAAAAATAAATCAACTGGTAATTTTATAAGCAAATGTAAAACCAAATATGTTAAAAATAAGATAATGACACAATGCCAGTGTCAGTGACTCTGAGAGAAAATAACGTTATTCATACGCCTATGAATCAAGGTACTGTATCTGAATTAATAAATAAACTTACGTTACAGCGAAAGTATTATAAACAACGAGCATCGTTTTAAAGTGGAATGTCCTCTTAGTCGAAACAATATCAATTTTTGAAAGACAAGCGTGCTATATCCATCCTTATCGCACACTCTTATAGACTTTGCAAAAGAAAGAGATAAATGTATGCCTATTTGTTAATTCGTTCGTGAAACAGATGACCTTGATCGGACATCTTTCAAAAAATTTACTGTACATACATACACACAGACATCATCGTGAAAATGTTAAAAATGGATTCTAGGGACCTTAAAACGTGATCATTTACCAAAATTTCGATATGCCCGCACAATACAAAAATGTCATTATCACTACCGAAATGTGTGTACAAATCAGATTAGAACACCCAGCAATGGATAATATGCCGTGATAATATATTTATTTATTTGTTTATTTAAATACATACCTGCACATTTACTAATGCTAGAAATTATGTATATTAAGTTCCTTTCTATAAAACTATTGTTCTATTTATAATTTTCCTTTTAAAACGTTACTATTATTAATTTGAAATGACTATTTTCTTGACAGTGACATTTATCTGTCAGTTACATACATTTGATCTGAACTATGTAACCATGGAGATGTGTTTAAATCATAAACTCCGAGATATATTTTTTATATTACTTTATAAATTTATCCATAAAATATATAGAAAAAGTATTAAAGCAAACCTGTAGAAAATGGAATTATCTTTCATTTTTATAATAACAAATTGCGAAAAAAATACATTTAAACTTTTCAATTCACCCTCGTATATTTCTTGGAAAAATGTCCTAGTTTATAAATCTGGTAACCCTAATAAAGCCATAATTTCTATGGTATATGGTATTGTAATATTTGTACCTACAATAATTAAACAAATATCTAATACCAATTTTGCAATAATGCAATAGATATTTTTAAGTTAATTTGAATTACGTATGCTCTTTTATATTTTGAAATATGTTAAGAAATCAATCACGAACAATTGGTAGTTAAAAACACCGTGTAAAACTGTATTTTTAATGTAAGTTTATGTGGCAATGCATTTATCTAAGTTTCACATATTTACTTACGTTTTCGTAGTCATAAATCAGTGATTTATGTTGCAATTTTAAATATTTTTTATGATTTTGACTTCTACGACAATCAATCAAAAATTATTATTATATTTGTCATTGAAGAATACTGCTATTTTGTCACAAATTTAAATGTTTTCACTTTTTTAGAAATACGTTGATGTCTTCAGGTCACGGTCATAAAATATTACAAATTTTGTAATAGTTTTTTATGGTGTAACATAATCGTTTAACTTTAAAGAGATCTAAATGCCAAAAAATATTATATAGATAACATTTTTAGATAAAAATGTGCTATTAGCCAATTTTAGAAACGGTATAAGACTGAAAATATACGAGCCCAATAGCCCAAACTCATAATAATTCGGGCGGTTTAAATTATCAACAAATTACAAAATCTACACAAATGATTAGAAATAAATTAGTATATTATGTTATTAGGAGTAGAAAGCGGTATTTTTGTGTTGAACCCAGCTATTGCGGCCGAGGCGTTAGCCGAGTCTAGGCAAGCTGGGTAAAACACAAAATGGGCGTTCTACTCCGAAGAACATATACTATTTTTTCTTCAAGTGTTTCAAAGAAGACTGGGGATGTTTTAAATATTTTTTTGGAATTGGTTTAATTGTAGAGTTTGCAATTTCAGCCAAAGTTGGCAGTATACATTACAAAACACAACTGTCAAATAATAATTTTCAATATGGTCTGTGATACTGTGACGACTGCTGCCGCCAGCGGTGAACTAAGAAGCTAACATTTTTTTACTAGTACAATAATGAACAACATTGTTGTCCTAGGAAGAAAATGAATATCTTCTATAGTGTGTGTACAGTAGTATAATATGAATATTATAATACGCTTGAAGAAAAAAAGTATTTTACCATCCTTTCCTTCCAATTCTTAAAAGGTACCCTTGGTAAGGGAGGTGTACGGATCGTGCTAAATATGGCATATCGAGATTTTGGTAAATGACCACGTTTTAAGGTCCCTACAATCCAATTTTAACATTTCCACGATGATGTCTGTGTGTATGTGTGTGTGGATCCTCTTTACGCTCTAACTCAAATACTATCGTTCAGAAAATTTTGAAACCTTGTATTTCTACCTTACTCTTATATGGAAATATGCCATTAGATTTTGGAGTAAATCAGATAACCGAAAATGGCACTTTACTGGAAGCTCAAAATAGTTTTTCTTCGAAAAATACCTTTAAATGTTATTTTTTTGAGATTTATGTTATATAAAAATTAAAGACTATTAAATTTTGTACAGGTTTGCATTAATACTTTTTCTATATATTTTATGGATAAATTTATAAAACTATCTATAATTTTAATCCCGAAGCCTGCGCTTTAAACACAACTCATTCACATGGTTACACAATTCAGATATCTCAAATGTTTGTAACTGACAGATATATGTCACTGTCAACAAACTAATCATTTCAAATAATAATATTAACGTTTTAAAAAGAAAATAGTAACTGGAACAATAATTATATGGAAAGGAACTTAATACAGTGTCCGGCATAAGTAAATATGTAAAAATATAGGTAAGATAATAAAATCATATATCATCACGGCATATTACCCATTGATGAGTGAGCCAATCTGCTTTGTACACAGATGTCGGTAATAATGATGACATATTTGTTCCGTGCAGGCGTTTACCAGGCGTCACTTCACGCTAAACTTGGGAACGGGTTCGATTTCGACCGACACCAAATATTTTAGAATTTGAAATGGCACAAAATTGACCCCTGTGGTGCACATAAATAAATAAAATAAATATATCATCACGGCATGTTACCCATTGCTGGGTTATTTAAAATTCGAAATATTTGGCGTCGGTCAGGGTCAGGATCGAACCTGGTATTTGTATTCAATTTAATTTTAAATATTTACATGAATAAAAATTAAATTACGGGAGGTATTGTGTTGGCCACATCAGATTTTTTTGTTTATAG
Source organism: Harpalus rufipes (assembly GCA_951394225.1). NCBI lineage: Eukaryota > Metazoa > Arthropoda > Insecta > Coleoptera > Carabidae > Harpalus > Harpalus rufipes. Next base: position 2,125,481 of record OX596276.1, read on the forward strand.
ATCACTCGAGCAGTTGATAAATACTTGTCTCATCAAAGAGTACGTGATTTTTAATTATTTATATTTTTTAAACGAAATATGAATATTAAAATTATGAACAAAAGCTATGATGAAATATTTATTTCCGGATTTGCGTTCAGCGCTATCTCTTACAGAAATGATGTACAACTTTCATTTGTCCTACATCCGGTTATGAACTGTAGAAATTTCACTTTTCTCCGCTGTAGTATGTGATGTCGCTTGCCAAACCGCGAAATTTAAAAGTTAATTATTACAATTGTATTTTGATAGCCCATGAGGTCTGGTAAACACCCTCAACAGTACAAATATATCATCATTACCGAAATTCTTATTCTTATTTTAATTTTGTATAATTAATAGAAGTATGTATTTTAAATTAATATGTGTTTGAGTGTCTGGTCCCTTATCCGGGGACCTGGGTTCGATCCCGACCGACGAAAAATATTTCGAATTTTAAACGGCACCAAAGTGACCTCTGTAGTGCACTCTCCACGTCAGAAATGAGTGTCCGTGTGGTGACGCCTGGTAAACGCCCGCGCGGTACAAATATGTCATCAAGATTATCACTTGTATTTTAATTAATTTAATTCAGGTAATGTAATTTATTTATTTATAATAATGTTAATATTTATAAGTATATTAATATATTAATGTAATTTTAAACTATAACTTACATTAGTACAATTTCGTGTTCTTAACGGTGTGTTCCAGTTTTTTATTGCTACATATTTTCTTATTTAATGAGACTATTATACTACCTTTTAAACTTAAAAGTAGCTTGGCTGCCTAAAACTTTCTACTTATATTTTTTATGTATTATAATCCTACTTTTTATGTAATTTGTAACTAATAACAATAACACAACAATGGTTTAATGTTTGCCAAATGTCTTAATATTCTGGAGACATTCTTCGTTTAGAATTTTAAACTCATGTTTAGGAAATTCCAAGTACTTTAATAGTTTCTTGGAAATACCGACGCCGACATATTCAGAAATTAATTACATAATTCTTAGAAGTATACTAACATTTTAATAATTCAAGAGCTCATGGCAAAAACAATCTCGCAAAATGTATCTTACTCAGAAGATAATACATTTTAATAGTATTTTATGTACCAAGGGCGTTACTATGATCATAATGCCAGGAGGGCGACGAGGATCTAGCCCGAGGGCCTCCGGCCCGAGGGATAGATGTCGTCCGATGGGCATTATCATCTAGTAACGCTCGTGGTGCATACAAGATTTTATGTCTCACTAGAATATCTGAAACAAGTTTTAATTGATAATAATTTTGTTTTATTTATTATCAACGTTTATTTATTTTTAAAACATCAACATCGAGGATCGGGTACGGTGTATATAAACATATCCAAGACAACCGGGGCATAATGAGTTCATTATGCCCTCCCATTATGCCCCGGTTGTTATTGATATGTTTATATACACCGTATCCTAGCAATAAACAGTGCATAATACTTTAGTGAGACATAAAGTTTATTTATATTTCAAATCATAGGTTATTTATTTAAATTTGACAGCTATTGATGGTATTTAGTAACTTTATTCTTAGGTTACCTAGTGTGTTATAGTGACATTTAGTGCGATATTTATACAAGTTACTTCTTATTTGTTATATGGTTTCTATGGATATATAATTTATTTCTACGCCGGCGGTGAAATAGTTATCATCTTCTGTTAACTGACTGCTGAGTCTAGCTGTCAGTGTCCTTTGACAGATATTTGTTGACAATTAAGTTTTTAGAGTGCTCGTCAGCTAAGAAAAAGCTATTTACGTCATTAGTAGATGCGCGAAGCAATGACGTGGTTATGACGTACGCTCACACATTTCGTAGACAGTGGCGTTATGATACATTTTCATTAGAACTAAACGTCAGAATAAGACACGAACGACACTGGCGTAACACGTGAACAAGATGTTTAACCCGTAGCTATGACAAAAATTATTGGTTTCTACACTGATGACGTAAATGGCTTTTTCTTAGCTGACGGGATCTCTAAATGTGTGTGTGTTCCTCCTCTTTAAACAAGTCGTGGTGGATCATCCAAGCATGAGCTTCGGCCGTTTCACCCCCCACCCCCTTGTTGTATTTATGTGTAGTTGCCGCATATCTCTGAACGCACCATCAAAATCACTGTCGTATGTATGTTAGCGAGTGCAGGTAAAATAAAACGAATACGGTACTGCCTTAGGCTATTCCTGTGTTAAGTCACAAGTCACAGTGACGTAATCAGCAGATTGTAGGCCAATAATTTCTCCTGCTAATTCCAAAATGTTTTTAATTGACACACCATAGATAATCCGGACCAAATAACACGGAAGACATTGTCTACATTTGATCATGTTTCATAAGACTAGGATATTATCGTTTGAAAAACTATATTAGGATAGAATACATTAAGACGTTTGTTTTTCTTACATTGTGACATTTAACGCACCCAATTTTTTTCACGAAATTGTTCTTGTTATTGATTTGTGATCAAATGTACAGTTTTATTATTGAAAGATGTTTAATCAAGGTGATTTCCGAATTGTATGAATTAAAATTTTAGCTCCGCCCATTCTGTCAAATTTGGTAGTATCGTCTACTTAGTCCATTTTTACCTTCCGTCACCTTTAGGAAAGGAAGGTATTGTCTGGTCAAAAAATTCAATGATGAGTTTTTAGTGTATAAGCATGTTTTAGGGTCCCAATACGATTTTACCATTTTTACGATGATGTCTGTATGTGTGTCTGTGTGTGTGTGACAAAAGTTCCGGATCCTATAACTTCAATACCACGATTCCAAAAATTATAATTTTTTCGTATTCCTCAAGTTTACATCCAGAACAAGTGATTAGATTTTGGTTATAATTGGTGAACCGGAAGTACCCTCATTTGAAGATTTAACAGTTAGATTTTATTTATTGACATTTAACGTTATTATAACTTAAAGAATATATTATTCTCTATACGATTTGATTACATTTTATACTTGATATTCAATAGATACAGAGTTAAAGAATTTTAAAGAAATTAAATTTTATAATTCAGCCAGCTATGCTAAACATGGAAACTATTAATCATAATTCAAATTGACAGATGTCAGTATCAATAAAAAGTAAATTAATGTGGCAGAGATGAGGATGTTGAAGTAGATGTTGGGGAAAACACGGAAAGATACGGTAAGAAAATAACTCTAGTATTACAAGTTTCTAGAAAGATACAAGAAATATGATTACATTGGTTTGAACTAGTCATGAGGAGAAATGAAGAATTATATTGGAACAAGAATGAATAGTTTAGTAATAGGATGTTGAAGAAACAGAGGAAGACCAAAGATAGATGGATGAGAACGACACGCAAAAATAGCGACCCCTAACGAATGGGAAAAGCTAAAGAAGAAGAAGATGTCAGTGTCAAGTGCAATTTGAATAGTTTTTTTTATGAAATAATTTTACTGGAAATTTTAGAATCTTTTGCAAGAAAAATTATGTATGGAATTTATATATTATACACAGGATTGACGGAAGGTATTGTGCTGGCCACAACAGATTTTTCTTTCTTACATACGCAAATGTTTTCTATTTAGCGTGGCATCATAAATAATATTTGGTTTATTTTTGTTGTTTTGTTATTTTTGCATTCATTTCAAAAAGGCGATAGCAGAAAATAAAAATATTAACATAAGAAAAAGTTGCAGCTATCATTGTTTTATATAACACACTTTTTATTGATAACATAAGAACTTAACATAATTAAGTGACAGTATTCGAATCTTACTTTTAAAACAATTAATTTTTACTGAGCTCACGTACTCCTTAGAAAAATACTACCAACATAAAGAGATAGTGGGTTTTTGGAGATTTTTTTTTGTATTTAAATGAAGTGGTATGCTTTTCCCTTTGGTTCATATTGTCACGTCGATGTTAATAATACATTTTTGAATGTTTATTTTGATGGTGAAAGTGCTGACGCAATTTTTCTTTCACCAGAGGTCGTCTAGGTGACAGAATCAATCTCTCTTTGTCTAGCAGTATAGCTAATGCTAAAACTACATGATAATATCGCATTCTTCAATTTTGGCTGTGTAGTTGAAAGATATAAAGCGCTGACAATGTATAGTTATTTAAGCTTTAAGAACGTCTTATCATTCGAGGACGTTAAGATGTGTGTTCATTACGTATGTCAGATATTAATTTATTTCAACTAAGTTTCCTATTACCCAGACCACGCCGGGAAATCCACTCCTTGACTAAGTTTGGTAACCCAAGGGCTACGTTGGCCCTTAGGATACGTTATAAAGTTATAGATCCTCTAATACTGCAGCTATTGCGATAGATCAAAATTTGCTTCGCTGTCATCGTGATATATATTTATGTTCAATTCTTTTGTTCTCATTTCCCACGCTATTTCGTAACTAGGGAGTAAATTGAAAGTGCACACACGTCACACGTCATTCGTGGTACTATTTTTATTTTGTTTTTATAATACATTCACTTATTAGTTTTTAATACGTGTTTAACCACTGTTATAACAATATTTTTTTATTAGTTAATTGTTAGGCACATACAGAAGCACATGAATCATACAATATGAATTGAACCATATTTCTAATAATGTATCATTAATTAATATATTTTTTAATATAAAACTGTAACAACTTTTAATATTTACTTCTATATGTAAATAACCTTGAATTGAAGTTGTTACATAATAATGACCCATTTTTAGGTGGTTCATTATAATATCTTACTATTAATTAGTTGAAGACTTTAAGCGCTAGTCAATTTTGTCACTGCGCCCTGTCCTTACCTTAGTTTTCTGGAAGCAATCTCATGAAGTCACTTACTGCTCTAAGAGCCAGTTTCCCGATCGCATAAGTCTACTTACAGCTACACTATTCACATGCAATGTATTTCGAAGTTTCAATCTTACATAGTTGATATTTCAGGGGACAATGACCAGTAAAGATATTTATCATAGTTCTAAGGTCCTTTTTGTGACAGCTTATGAAATATCTTAACAAATCATCTGGAAGTTGATTTAGGAAGAATACAAAATATGATTATGTATTTATTATAATTTTCTTAGAAATTTTTGATAATGTTTCCGTTTGACATTTTTAAATTACGAAATTTTGAATACCTATCCATTTATATATTCATATGTGAAAGTAAAATGACATATTTAAATAAAATACAAAGTTTTTTTTTGTGTCATATTTGAATGTATTGCTATTGTTTATAGAAAAACCACAATTATAGGTAATTTTATTATAAAATAGTAATGGTAATAGTACTGTTATAATTAAAATTAATTATTATTAGTATCCTTCAGAAATATTTACTTTTTATTGCATATAATTAGTATTCATTTGTCTATAAGCTTTTACAGGACTAGTTTTTACAAAGTTTATTGAAAGTATATGAATAAATATAGCAACAATGTACTATATAAAAATAAACAATATGAGCTTAAATTTAGACATATAGGATATGTTGGGTTTTAGTATGTAAGTTATGGAGAATGAGTGAGTGAGTAGACGAATTCGATAAATAAAATAAATATATCATCATGGCATATTACCCATTGCCAATTTGCTTTATATACAGATTCCTGTAATGATAATGACATATTTCTACCGTACATTTACCATTCTATTGTGATATATACAGGATGGAAACGAACTTCATGTCATAAATTTAAGGGTGAGTAGTATGACATGTGTAGATTACGAAAGTGAAAGAATTTTTTTAAAATTCGAAAAACGAAAATTCCACTTTTCTTAAGGAAACATTTTTTTACTGCTGTTTTAATTAATATTTCATTAAAAATATGGTTATCAAAAATACATTCAAAATTAGTTGTATAAGATATTATTCTTAATAATTAAATTAAACAGCATTTTTGACGAAAATAATTGTGTAATAGATAAAATAATGCAAATGCGTTGCCAGTGGTCCTGTGGTACCAAAAATGTTAGTTTAATGAAAACTACCCTTAAATATGCGAATTTTTTAAAAATTCTTTCTGTTTCGTAATCTACACATGTCATAATACTCACCCTTAAATTTATGACATTAAGTTCGTTTCCACCCTGTATAAGTATTATATTTAACATGTCTTGTACAATAAAAGCATTCAAAATTCAAAAATGTCAACTGGTAAGTTTATTAGCAAATGCAAACCAAATATGTGAAAAATAAGATAATGACACAATGTCAGTGTCAGTGACTCTGACAGAAAATAACGTTATTCGTACGGCTATGAATCAAGATAATGTATCTGAATTAATAAATAAACTTACGTTACAGCGAAAGTATTATCAATAACGAGGTAGTTGTATAATAGCCACAGGGGTCAATTTTGTGCCATTTAAAATTCGAAATATTTGGAATCGGTTGGGATGGAATTCTATTCTCAGATGCAATATTAAACTCATTTTTGGCCAAATATAGATTTGTTGGGTTTTGAAAATAAACGTTTCATGTACAATTTCACTGGAATAATCGTTTATTGAATATAGGATACAATAAATAACTATGTGTTTGTATCATTGATAGCGCTTACCAGGCGTCACCTTACGGCTTCTCAAAGTAAGAAATATATAAGTTTTCATATACAAAATAATAATTTATGTCATATTAAATTCCGACTTCACAAAAAACTATTAAGTACTTTCTATTTATTGTTTCTTAAACATTCTTTCTTATGTTGAATTAAAATTTCTTTTAAGCTGACTTATATAATAATTAATATCTCCATCTTGAGAAAAAAGGATGACACACTCTCTACGGAAACAATTATTTCCTTTTTTATCGTTTAGCAACAATAATTTCAAATGCGAATATATTAGAAATGGTTTGAGAGTTGGTCAGGCATTTTTTAAAAAACCTTGATTGATTATTTTGAAACTTAATGACATTATTTTGAAGGAAACGAGTAAAATCTTTGTAGGAGGACCATATTATATGATTTTGACAGATGTAATAGAAGCATTGGCCCGAAAAATTTACGAAAGAATTTGTGAAATCAATTAAGAGAAACTGTGTTAAGTTAATGATATGTAAACCAAAAGTTTATAATTAATTACAACAATTTATATCAAAACTTGTTCCTGTTTAGTTACAATTTTACTTGCACTTTATATACAGGTTTCTTTCAAAGTTTTTATTTCTCTTTATGGAAAGGTAAATTAAAATTATGATTAATCAAAATTTAATTGTTTTTCATACATACAATCATCTTTACCTTCCGTCACATTTAGATAAGGAAGATATTGTCTTTGGTCAAAAAATTTGGTGTGTGTGTGTGCGTGCGCCTGTGTGTGTATGTGTGTAAAATTATAATTTTTTCGTAATCCTCGAGATTAGATTTTGATTATAATTGGTCCACCGGAAGTACCCTCATTTGCAATTTTTAACAGTTTTTCTTAAAAAAAAAATCAGTTAAATATCATTTATTGACATTTAATGTTATTATAACTTAAAGAATATATTATACTAAGTATAATATACTTCATATTCAATAGATACAGAGTTGAATAATTATAAAGATATGTCATAAAACAGACAGCTATGCTAACCATGGAAACTGCTAATATTTTCAGATAATTCAAATTGACAGATGTCAGTATCAATGAAAAATAAATTAATGTACGGTAGGGAAATAACTCTAATGATATAAATTTCTAGAAAGATACAAGAGAGACGATTACATTGGTTTGAACATGTCATGAGGACAGATGAAGAATATATCGGAAAAAGAATGAATAGCTTAGTAATAAAAGGTGGAAGAAACAGAGGAAGACCAAAGATAAGATGGAAGGACTGTATTGCGGAAGACTGGAGAGAAAAGGAATTAGGACGACACGCAAACAGAAATGAGTGGAAGAAAAAAATAAAAAATAGCGATCCCTAAAGAATTGGATAACCTAAAAAAGAAATCAGTGTATGTATAGGGCGCGAGCAGTCACGTGACTTTGCTGACCTTGTCAAAAAGACAGCTATTAATTGTCATAATTTTTCATTCAAATTTTCATGATTTTCTTATTTCATGTGGTTTATTTATTTTCAGGAGTGTGGAATTCAGTTGCCGAGAAAAGGAATCATACAGTACCAAAACATGAATGATTGAAAAATTATGACATTTGTCAGTCATGGGCACAATTAATAGCTGTCATTCTGATACGGGTCTCATATCTGATTGCCAAGTCACGTGACTGCTCGCGCCGTATGGAATTTGTACATAATACCTTTAAATATAATACAATACAAGAACGGCAACGTAATGTATTTAGATTAAATATTTCGAGAGAAGATGCCATCTATCCCTCCGTATACGAATTATTTCTGAGTTAGTTCAAAAAATACATAATAGGTGGATGTTGCACAGTGTTGCCACGTAGCTAGAATAACAAGATAAGATTTTATAAAGGTTTTTAAGTTTGCTACTGTAAAACAAGTATACATGTACATTGAAGATTCGAAATATATTATCTGGTTATTATGAAACAATATTTTTGAATTATTGATTATTGAATACCTCTAACAAATACTATTTGGCAATGCTGTCAGCACGATTTATCGTAGTTCACAGTTTTGTGGTAGGAGTCACTAGCTATCTATAATAATTTTGTGAATAAAAAGAGACAGATATAGTATCTTGCTAGGCCATATGCGTTGCCGTTCTTATATGTATTATATATTCAAAGATAATACACAGGATTGACGGAGGGTAATGTGCTGGCCACATCAGATTTATTTTATGTAAAGCAAAGAACGGAAATTCCTGTCATGAATGATTATTATTTTATTTAATATACAATGCACACATTCTTATTCTTATTTCTGTTACATTTAACCACAATGACATTTACATTGCAGAAATAACATTAAATAATTTTCCAGAAAGAAAAGCTCCGGTATTATGAATTAGTTCTTGTAATTTTATGTAATAAAGCAATTTAATTTCATGCGTTGTGTATACTGGACTTTATGCTAATCAGTTTCTAAACGTGACTTTAGCTTGTGTACATTGAACAAGGTTATTTATAAAGAAACGATTATACTTTCATAATATCATTTTTAGGTATTATAATCTCCGACTAAACTAGGGTTAACTGTCTGTTAACTGTCAATAAAAACGAAAAATATCGCATCGAAAAATTGACACACGTTTTTGACGAAACTATGGTACAAATTTTGTCGCTTCGAAAGTGTTTCCTGTTTTTATATTCCACTACAGTCAAAAAAACATTGTTATGTAATAAATATATCTGTATCGTGAGACAAAAATAATTAAACATTACATAATGATCATCTCAAGAGTGGATATGATATTATATTAAGTATACACTTCAAAATGTTTTTTTGTTGAACGAAAGTAACTTTCTTTAAAAGAGGACATAGTTATATTTGATTAATTAGTAATAATTTCATTTGTTAATTGTGTTATAATTATTGCTCGTTGAAAGATTAAGAACTGTTTACAATACCATAAGGAAATATATTATGTTCCATATATGGATGACAGCTATGTTGGAAGCTAATGTTTTTAATAGAAAAATAATTATTCAAATTCATACCGTTTGATACACACATTCATTTATTTTTATTTATATTAATAATGTTTTTATCTTCCATCACCTTTAGGTAAGGAAGGTATTATCTTTGGTCAAAAAATTCAATGATGGGTTTTTAGTGTATAAGCATGTTTTAAGGTCCATATAATACGATTTTACCATTTTTACGATGATGTCTGTATGTATGTATGTGTATCTGTATGTGTGTGACGAAAGTTTCGGATCGCATAACTTCAATACCATAATTTCAAATATTATAACGTTTTCGTATTCCTTAAGTTTACATCCAGAAGAAGAGGTGATTAAATTTGGTTATAATTGATCTACCGGAAGTACCCTCATTTGAAGATTTTAACAGTTCAAGGCCAACAAAGTCACATGACTGCTCGCGCCTTATTGTATTTAACATTTCTTGTATGACTACACCATTCCACACCAAAAATTGTACTTATACCTATTCTTATATTAAATTTTTTAATTTTAAGTTCATTCTATGAAGAAATTTTGTCCTTTTCTAATTTTTCGAAATGTTTCAAATTCATTGTCGGGATTGACAGTATAATTTAAATATTTAACTATTAATACAATAAAAAATAATATAATGTATGTACTTCCCAGAAAAAATCTTCAGTAATGTATTTGAATTTTTGACACTGTCATTTATCTGTTAGTTACAAACATTTTAATTTTTCAATTGGTTTACGTGACATTATTTGGGCTGTGAGATTTATTACAACAGATTATTTTATACCTTATATTTCTTTATCTCTAAATCTATAAAAGATATAATAATATATGTATCAGATAAAGAACAAAAATTTTCAAGAAATAATATTTTTTTTAAGAATCTGCTACTTCCAGTTGTCCATGTATTAGCAAAACCTTTTCAGCTCTTTCCAGTAATGTCTTATTAAGAAATACGTAATTAAACTGATATTAATTATTAAAGTTTTTGAGAAATTGTCCTTCTAACCTCCCCACACACATACATACACACACACACACACACACACACACACACACACACACACACACACACACACACAAATATCATTGTAAAAATATTAAAATCGGATTGTAGGGACCTTAAAACGTGCTTAATCATTAAAATCTGGATATGCGATTTTTTCTTAGCGAGAGGTAAAAATTGGACTTCGTACAGCGAACTGGAATTATTTAGTAATTGGGTTTATTCAGATCTAGTCTCAAATTTTAAGCATCAGCTCTTAAGTCTATATTCGACTTGATCGAGGAGAGATAGCTAGCTTGATGAAGCCACATATATGATCAGATTCAACGACCGATACGACGAATATGAATGACAAACGTGGTAGAAAAAAGAATTCGAGGAAGAATAAAGACAAGTGTTAGGAAGATGACAAGAAATGGGCGAAATTCGTACACGATTAAATATATTTCTCCATTTTACATCTTATATGGTAAAAGGTTATCTGACAATACGTATGACTTTCTTGTTTACTTTGACTAATCATTTCCTATAAAATATGTGTAATATGTTTGCATACCATTGAACGAATTATTATATGTTTATAGTAAAAGTTATAATTATTTTGGTATGTGATTAACCTTGTTCAAAATTCCTGCAGAAGTGTTTTTACAATTTAACTATGAATAATCTCTTTAAATAAGACATATTAAAAGTTACCTAGGTCGTTAAATGTTTTACAGATCATATTATTATTAAATGTAGGTAATAAAGTATGCAATATTACTTCGCTTCAGTAAATAAGTATTGAAAAAACATGAATGTAATAATATAAATACCACTTAATATGCAATATTAAAATAGTAGAAAATTAATTAACAGTTACAGGTGTCTCATTTTTAAAGGTGTTTAGATATAGTCGCGACAGGAATTTTCGATCTTCTTTTGTTTTTGAGCTACAGAAAAAAACTCGTTTTTCGTTAATTTCAAAATACCATATCTTATTTATTATGATAGAGAAAAATCGTTTTTTAACAAACTTATATTATTTAATTGGAACTTATGTTGAAAATAGTCTCATCTTTTGATTATTCTGTAAGCTTTTCAATATATAGCAAGTCTTCATTTTTTTTGTTTTAAATATTAATAAAACATTAATTATTATTATTATTAAAAAATCTTTCAGAACGCATGTTCAATAAAAATGATTAACCATTTTAGTTTTAGTTCTGTTTACAAGTACAAACTGCAAAAGCAAATTGCTAAGTTCTCCGTGAAGTAAACAATACAATAAAAAATTTGATGTGGCCAGCACAATACCTTCCGTCAATCCTGTATATTATCTTTGAATATATAATACAATACAAGAACGGCAACGTAATGTATTTAGATTAAATATTTCGAGAGAAGGTGCCATCTATCCCTCCGTATACGAATTATTTCTGAGTTAGTTCAAAAAATACATAATAGGTGGATGTTTCACAGTGTTGCCACGTAGCTAGAACAGCAAGTTAAGATTTTATAAAGGTTTTTAGTTTGCTACTGTAAAACAAGTATACATGTACATTGAAGATTCAAAATATATTATCTGGTTATTATGAAACAATATTTTTGAATTATTGATTATTGAATACCTCTAACAAATAGTATTTGGCAATGCTGTCAGCACGATTTATCGTAGTTCACAGTTTTGTGGTAGGAGTCACTAGCTATCTATAATAATTTTGTGAATAACAAGAGAGAGATATAGTATTTTGCTAGGCCATATGCGTTGCCGGTCTTATATGTATTATATATTCAAAGATATTATGTATAAATTCCATACATAAATTTGGTGCAAAAGGTTCTCAATTTCCAGTAAAATTATTTCATAAACAAACTATGCAAATTGCACTTGACACTGACATCTTCTTCTTTAGTTTTTCCCTTTCGTTAGGGGTCGCTATCTTTTATTTTCTTTTTCTATCACACACACACACACACACACACACACACACACACACACACACACACACACACACACACACACATACACACACACAAACACACATACATATACATACAGACATCACATTTAATATTGAATGAACGTACAAAATGATTCTAATATCAATTGATTGACTGATATTACATAATCTAATTTATAAAAAAAAACTTGATGTCTTAATTACAAACTAATAAAAAATTCAATTCAAATTTCTTAGGGCGTGACAATCTTATATAACATCTTTCGTATTAATTTTAAAAGCAAACAATAAATAACTTTTTTTGCTCCATGTACTTTAATTTTTTGGCGGAGTATGCTCAACGAACTGTGAAATTCTCCTTTTAATTTCAAGTTAGATATTATTAAATCAGTTTTGAAATGAATCCAAATAATAATCTGGACCCGGAAAAGAACAGGAAATTTTACTTTTATAGTTTTTAACTTATGTAACACCATTTGAAGAGACGGACATGTGTGTGTGTTAGATTATAAGTCATTTGTGAGATATAATGTTTCATATGAATAGTACAGCAATAGATTATTATGTAACACACACTCTGAGTCTTCGAGTTGATCCCCATGTTATTAATTTCTGATGTAAGAATTGCTAAACTTTTATCTAGCATCTTTGTCGTACACACATGACATATATGAGACTTTTATTCGCTATCTCAATATCGTCGGTGTTTCGGAGGGGTATACGCTATCTCCGTCCAACCGACGGCAAAAAAATAAAAATAAACTGTATTGTAACCGCGGTAACAAATGTAATTTTCATATATTTGAATTACTTGAATATTCATGTGATTCTACCAATCATGTGAAAAAGATGATTTTTTTTTGATTTTGGCATCGATATTTTGAGTTTCGTTGTGTTTTTATACATGTATAACCTTGGGAATTGGTTAATTGTCTTAATAGCCGTGCATATTTTCATGGTATATCTCTTTTCGAAATGTCGAAGCGAGCAAATTTTGCTAATGTTGTAATTTGTTCTCTAATTTCTTAATTTTCAACCTGATTTTACGAATATAGATTTGTAAATTGGCATGTAAGTTTAGAAATTTCATACTTTACGGACATCGAATTTAAACAATCATTGGTGGACGATAGTTACGTGGGCGATGGTAAAATAGATGACGGATATGTGGGCGATATAAACTTATAAATCTTGCACTGTTAGCAGGTTTATAAATTAATTTAGGTAAGGTACTGTCTCTAATACGATTTTACCATTTTTACGATGATGTGTGTATGTGACGAAAGTTTCGGATCGCATAACACGATTTCAAAAATTATATTTTTTTCGTATTCCTCAAGTTTACATTCAGAAGAACACGTGATTAGATTTTGGTTATAACTGGTCAACCGGAAGTACCCTCATTTGAAGATTTTAACAGTTACATATGATTTATTGACATTTAACGTTATTATAACTTAAAGAATATATTATTCTCTATACGATTTGATTGCATTTTATACTTCATATTCAATAGATATCAGCCAGTTATGCTAACCAGGAAAATTGCTAGTATATTCAGATAATTCAAATTGACAGATGTCAATATCAATAAAAAGTAAGTGAATGTGGCAGAGATGAGGATGTTGAAGTAGATGTTGGGGAAGTCACGGTAAGATACGGTAAGGAAATAACTTTAGTGTTACAAGTTTTTAGAAAGATACAAGAGAGACGATTACATTGGTTTGAACATGTCATGAGGAGAGATGAAGAATATATTGGATGAAGTAATAGTAATAGAAGGTTGAAGAAACAGAGGAAGACCAAAGATAAGATGGAAGGACTGTATTGCGGAAAACTTGAGAAAAAGGAACTGAATGAGAACGACACGTAAAACAAGTGAGTGGAAGATGAAAATAAAAATAGCGGAAGAAAATAAAGAAATAAAGAAGAAGATGTCACTGTCAAGTGCAATTTACATAGTTTGTTTATGAAATAATTTTACTGGAAATTTAGAAACTTTTACAGGAAAATTTATGTATGGAATGTATACATAATACACAGGATTGGTGGAAGGTATTGTGCTGGCCACAACGGTTTTTTTTTTCTGTAAGAGGAAAAATATATTAACTCCGTTTCTACGACTTGATCCCCACGTTATCAATCGTAACCATATGATTCAAATCACCAGGTCTGGGACTTGGGGGAGGGAATTGATGACGTCATGTTGTCGGGGGAAATCTTCTTTAACTTTTTCTATTTGTTAGGGGTCACTATTTTTTCATTTTCTTCTTCCACTCATTTCTGTTTTATGTATCGTCCTCATTAAGCTATTCTTTCTTCTTCGAATATATCCTTCATCTCCTCATGACATATTCAAACCAATGTAATCGTCTCTCTTGTATCTATGTGTATTTCAACATCCTCATCTCTGCCATATTCATTTTCTTTTCATTGATACTGACATCTGTTAATTTGAATTATCTGAATATATTAGCAGATTCCATGGTTAACATAGCTGGCTGATTTATGAAATAATAAGAATAATACATTCTTCTTCTTTTTCTCTTGGGTTAGTACTAATTGTGACAATATATTTATTGTAATATATTAATATGATAATTATAGCTTGTAACATTAAATGAATACAGTTATAATATTTAACATTTTCGAAATTTGGTGTTAGCATTTGTTTACAAATTATAATAGAATAATTTAACTTTTATTTTAATAATTTCAAGGCAAATTATTTACGCAAATATTGCGCAAATTTTTTGATTGTATTAGAAATAGCTCATAGTCATAAAATATTGCACAAAAAAATATTTTAAATTAATTACGCGATAAATATTAATTAAACGAAACAAACAAGAACAATATAATATATAACATATTAATCTCAATATTAGATTAAATTTATAAATATATAATTCGAAATTATAATTTTTAAAACAATCTTGACACACTTATAAATGACCATATATGGTCGATGAATTATAATAAATTTTATCACTTCACAAAAAATATCTTATTTTTAATATGTTGCAATAAGATACTTATCAATAAGCAATAGTGTATAATTTGTTTTAAACAAATTTTGTAACTTAAATTATTAGTATTTACTCAGTTCAATTAAAATTAGGAAATAACTTTCTTTGATACACTAATCTGCCCTAATTTCAAAAACAGATATACTATATGAATTAACTAATTTTCTAGTGTACAATTAACAGACAATTAGAAATTAGAACCTATCTCAGTACGATATGTATTTTGTAATGTTTATTTTTAAATATACAACTTTGATTTAAAATTTGAAACTGGAACTTTTTTTTAAATTTTAAAACAAAAGTGACCTTTGTGGTGCACCCGTCACACCAGTAGTGAGTGCCCGTAGTGTGACGCTTATTATCAGAAAAATTGTCTCTATTGGGACAAGCAATAAAACCTTCAATATCATAATTATAACAATGTGTGCTTGCTTCTACATTGAATACCAAAGTGCTGTTATTTGTGCCGCTCTGTTGAAATGAAGACATGAATTGAATGATTCTCTGCGTACTCTGTATAGTAATCTTACTAATCCTTTAACATAAATTATTAAGTATTGCAAAACTTTAAGGAAATGCATTTCATATTACAATACCTCTCGCCACTGTACATAGATGTCAAATGTCAGAATTTTTCATTAAAAATTTCAAGATTTTCTAAATTCACGTTGTGAATTTTTCACCAGGAGTGTGGAATTTAATTGTCGAGGAAAATAAACCACATGGAATTGGAAAATCACTAAATTTAGATTGAAAAATTATATTTGACATCTATGTACATAATTACTAGGTATCTTTGTGACACGGGTCATATCTGCTTGTAAAGGCCAACAAAGTCACATGACTGCTCGCGCCCTATTATATTTAACATTTCTTGTACCTACACTCTACATCAAAAATTCTATCTATCGTTTATATTTAGATTTTTCAATTTTAAAATCATTCTCTGAAGAAATTTTGTCCTACTCTTCTAATTTTTCGACATGTTTTCAATTCATTGTTGGGATTGACAACATTTTGAAGGGTATATGTAACATACCTATAATTTTAAATATTTAACTATAAATACAATAAGAAATAATATAATGTAAGTACTTCCCAGAATTAATCTTCAGTAATGTCTCTAGATATTTGACACTGACATTTATGTGTATCGGAGAGAGAATTTACTCTTCTTTAATACTAAGCAAGAACAAAATTTTTCAAAAAATAATATTTAGAAGATTTTTTTTAAGAATCTGCTATTTTCGGTTGTCCAATTATTACCGAAACCTTTTCAGCTATTCCCAGTAATGTTCGATTAAGAAATACGTAGTGAAGCAGATATTAAGTATTATAGTTTTTGAAAAATCGTCCTTCCAATATCTCCACACAAACACACACACACACACACACACACACACACACACACACACACACACACATACATACAGACATCATCGTAAAAATAGTAAAATCGTATTATAGGGACCTTAAAACATGCTTACTCGTATTCACTAAAAACTCATCATTGAATTTTTTGACCAAAGACAATACTTTCCTTACCTAAAGGTGACGGAAGGTAAAATGAGTATAAAAATATTTAATTATTCGATCCATTATCTTCAACAATTTTAATCTTTGTTTTGGTTCAATTTTCACTTCCCATAAATATTCTTGTAAAATTCTCCATTTTTGCTTCCCCAATTAAATGCTTATTAAATTATCATGGGACAATATGTTTTATTTAGAAATTTTACCGTTTGAAAGGAAGTAATTATTTGATTTCTGGAAAAAATGTAAAAATGTTCTTGAAATCTACTCGTAAACGACGTTAGATTAATTGTTTACTTTCCGTCCTATTTGAAATCTGTGCATTTCCGTGATAAAAACATAGTTGGCTATGAATTTCTTGTATTGTCTCCGGTCCTTATTGTTTTATATATAATTATACCTACAAAAAGGTGCAAACAAAATAGGATATTGTAGTAAAAACAATAGTAATAATAGTATTTCGTAATAACAATATTTCTTGGAGTTAATAAGAATAAAAAATTCTCAAGTATTTCGATTTGTACAGATTATAAAATGGGGTCCTTCATCATAGTAACAAATTAAAATTAAAAATCTGTTGTGGCCAGCACAATACCTCTCGCCATTTTCATTTTATGTTGCATAGGGCGCGAGCAATTATGTAACTTTGTTAGCCTTGGCAAGCAGATATGGGGGCCCGTGTCAAAATGACAGCTAGTAATAATATACATAGGTGTCAAGTATCATAAGTTTTCATTCAAAACTTTATAATTTTCCAAATCCATGTGGATTACTTTCCTCGACGTTATATTCCATACTATTGATGCCATAAAAACATCAGAATGAAAAATTATGACATGACAATTATAACATCTATGTAAATAACTACTAGCCGTTATTCTGACAAATCTGCTTCCCAAGGCCAACAAAGTCATATGTCTGCTCGCACCCTATAAATAACGAATTTAACATTTCTTTAGGCAACTAGATTAATTACAAGAAATTATTCTATATTATTATAGACTTCATTTCCAAACCTATACGAGATATAATAAAAAAATAAATGTATCAGATTGAGAATTTCATTTTCTTTAATATTACCAAAAAAAATTTCAAAAAATAATATTTAGAAGATTTTTTTTTCAAGAATCTGCTACTTCCGGTTGTCCATTTGTTACCAAAACCTTTTCATATCTTCCCATCAATATCCGATTGGGAAATATGTAGTTAAACAAATATAAAGTCTTATAGTTTTTGAGTAATCGTCCTTGCAACATCCCACAGACATACACACACACACACACACAAACGCACACGCACACACATATACACACACACACACACACAATTTACCAAAATCTTGATATACATTTTTTAGCACGATCCCTACACCTCCCTTACTAAGGATAGCGGGAGATAAAAATTGTTGAAAATGCAAGCCGGTCGAATATTTATAAGACGAACCTATGAATTTTGTTGACAAGTATAGACGTTTGATCTTTTGCCTAATGTGATCCAATAATATATAGCTAACTAGTTTACAGATAATTTGTAAAATCCGTTACATAAAAAATAAAAATTAGATCAATTATATAACGACTACATTAAGAAATTATTATTAGCATATTTGTGAGATAAAAAGATTTTATTACCACATAAATTAAAAATAGAAATAGCAGCATACTTTAAATTTAAAAAAAAAACCATTAGATGTTTATTATTAAAATAAATATGTAAATAAATCTTCATATATATTAGTAGTCACATATTAAATTATATGAATAAAGTATTATTCCGTTAATTCATGGACACTTCTTATCATTTAAATCATTGTTTATATAAATAAATAAATATATTATTGTCGCTTATTACTCATTATTAAATATACCTATAACAATGTTTTTAACAAATTTTTACAATAAAATTAATTATTTTTTGAGTATAAAATTCGCATCTATTGCTCATTATATTCTGCAACAATGAAAGGTTCCGGTTCTAACAAGTAATTAGTTAGCATATTTATACATATTAATATATAACAATGCAACGTTTATATGTTAACTAATATAATGTAATATCTAAAAAAACATAGCTATTGAAGCATGAAAGAAAAATAATTTAATAACAAATGACAGTGATATTGTTTTGCTCGGCAATTGTTTTTCAGTGGGAAACAAATTAAACAATAAAAATTTAAGATATACTTTCTTAAATTCTTTCTAGGGAAAGAATAAAGACACTTTAATTTATAGTTAAAATATATGTTTTATGACTTTTTTTAATATACGAGTACTACTATAGCATAAAATTTTAAAGATGTTCGATCAAGGTCATCTGTGAATTGTATGAATTAAGATTTTAACTCCGCCTTTTCTGTCATATTCAGTAGTGCCGTTTACTTTGTTTTTATGAGGGTACACAATATACTACTGTTTTTATCTCTCGCTAAGAGAGGTATTGGATTCATGCTAAAAATCACATATCCAGATTATAATGATTAAGCACTTTTAAGGTCCCTACAAGCCGATTTTAATATTTCTACGATGATTTCTTAAAAAAAATAATACTTAATATCGGTTTAACTATGTGTTTCTCAATCGGACTTTACTGGGAAGATCTGAAAAGGTTTTGGTAATAATTGGACAACCAGAAGAAGCAGATTCTTAAAAAAATCTTCTAAATATTATTTTTTGAAAATTTTTGTTTTTGCTAGTATTAAAGAAGAGTAAATTCTCTATCTGATACATATAAATATTTTATTATATCTTTTATAGATTTAGAGACAAAGAAATATAAGGTATATAATAATCTGTTGTAATAAATCTCACAGCCCAAATGGAAACTAATTTAAAAATTATAATAATAATATAAAGATAAATGTCAGTGTCAAAAATCCAGAGACATTACTGAAGATTTTTCCTGGGAAATACATACATTATATTATTTTTTATTTTATGAATAGTTAAATATTTAAAATTATAGGTATATTACATATACCCTTCAAAAAAACTGTCAATCCCGACAATGAATTGGAAACATTTCGAAAATTTCTTCATAGAAACATGTAGAATTTTTGGTGCAGAGTGTAGGTATACAAGAAATGTTAAATAGAATGATAGCTAGTAATTATGTATATAAATGTCAAATATCATAATTTTTCATTCTAAATTTAGTGATTTTCTAATTCCATGTGGTTTATTTTCCTCGACAAGTAAATTTCACACTCCTGGTGACAAATTAACTACATGATATTTGGTATCTATGTACATAATTACTAATTGTTATTCTGACGGGCCCCCACATCTGCTTGTCAAGGCCAACATTGTCACATGACTGCTCGCGCCCTATACTTAGTAACCAAAAACAGAAGAGGTATTGTGCTGTCCACAACATATTTTTTTTATTCATTAACACAAAATGGAACAATAAAAAATAATTTTTAAATTTGGTTATTAACTACTATATGATTTTGAATGTATTATTCATTTATTTGTTTACATATTCTATTATATTGTAATAATACCTAATTAAAACAAAATATATGCAAATCATGTTTTACAATTACATTTGAATTTAAAGATTTATATGCCATTTTTGTGGTTTAAAGTTAGTCAAAATAATATATGCATTTGTGCAGTTAATATAGTGGTCTAAGAAATTGCGGTATAGTGATGTTTTCTGAAATATTGGTGATTTAATATTTGAATATTTATTTATTTAAATAATATATAGTTTTTTTTAAATTTTCAGTAACAAAGTTCAGTTTCCTTTAGTTCCACAAATAGGCTAATATATGCATCATTAGTTTTATATTGTTATTACCTTCAACAGTAATAATTTAAGTAATCAGTTTTCTCCCATAATAACTTAAATCTCTGACACACATTACAAAACTTATTGTGAGTAGTATTTCTTTATTATGCGAATTTATTAGTATATGTGTACATGAGAAACTTATATGTCGCATATCTCTATTCAATGAACCTTTACATATGAATTATAAATTTTTAAATTGATTTAATAAGTAGTTTTATATTTTAAATATGTTCAAAACAGTTCCCTTCAAAAATAATACACACTGTCTTTCTTTTCTTCTTCTTTAGGAATATGTTCAAACTGATTTTTAAGCGACTAAAGCGAAAAAATGTCTGGGGACGTACAAACTGCCAAAGCTGTTAATCTAATTTTACATTCCGTCACCTTTAGGTAAGGAAGGTATTGTATTTGGTCAAAAAATTCAATAATAAGTAAATAAGCACGTTTTAGGGTCCATATAATACGATTTCATCATTTTTACGATGATGTATATATGTATGTATGTGTGTCTGAGTATGTGTGCGTGTGTGTGTATCTGTTTGTGTGTGTGTATGTGACGAGAGTTTCGGATCGTATAACTTCAATACCACGATTCCAAAAATTACATTTTTTTCATATTCTTCAAGTTTACAACCAGAAGAAGGGGTAATTAGATTTTGGTTATAATTGGTCAACCGGAAGTACCCTCATTTGAAGATTTTAACAGTTTTTCATAAAAAAAACTCAGTTAAATATCATTTATTGACATTTAACGTTATTATAACTTAAAGAATATATTATTCTCTATACGATTTTATACTTCATATTCAATGGATATAGAGTTGTTGAATAATTATAAAGATATTAAATATCATAAATCAGCCAGCTATGCTAACCATGGAAACTGCTAATATATTCAAATAATTCAAATTGACTCTAGTGTAAGAAGTTTCTAAAAAGATACAAGAGAGACGATTACATTGGTTTGAACATGTCATGAGGAAAAATGAAAAATATATTGGAAGAAAAATGAATAGATTAGTAATAGAAGGTAGAAGAAACTGAGGAACACCAAATATAAGATGGAAGGACTGTATTGCGGAAGACTTGAGAGAAAAGGAACTGAATGAGGACGACACGCAAAACAGAAATGAGTGGAAGAAGAAAATAAAAAATAGTGACACCTAACGAATAAGAAAAGGTAAAGAAGGAGAAGATGTCAGTGTCAAGTGCACCTTGCATGGTTTGTTTAAGAAATAATTTTACTGGAAATATAGCATATTTTGCAAAAAAGTTTATGTATGGAATTTGTACATAATACATATGATAAACGGAAAACGGAAGGTAATGTGCTGGTCACATCAGGTTTTTGTTATTATTATGTTTTTGATTGAAATTTATTTAATTTCTAAAATTTTATGAAGTAATTACATACTCGTAAAATAAATGGTCATTTCAACGTCAAAATGAGACAGAAACTTGTATCATGTAAACGTAAGATTTATTTTTATTTCTTTTATTTTACATCATTAGAAACGTATTGGTCAACCGGAAGTACCCTTATTCATAAAAAAACTCAGTTAAATATCATTTATTGACATTTAACGTTATTATAACTTAAAGAATATATTATTCTCTATACAATGTGATTGCATTTTATACTTCATATTCAATGGATATAGAGTTGTTGAATAATTATAAAGATATTAAATTTCATAAATCAGCCAGCTATGCTAACCATGGAAACTGTTAATATATTCAAATAATTCAAATTGACTCTAGTGAAAGAAGTTTCTAAAAAGATACAAGAGAGACGATTACATTGGTTTGAACATGTCATGAGGAAAAATGAAAAATATATTGGAAGAAGAATGAATAGATTAGTAATAGAAGGTAGAAGAAACTGACACCAAATATAAAATGGAAGGACTGTATTGCGGAAGACTTGAGAGAAAAGGAACTGAATGAGGACGACACGCAAAACAGAAATGAGTGGAAGAAGAAAATAAAAAATAGTGACACCTAACGAATAAGAAAAGGTAAAGAAGGAGAAGATGTCAGTGTCAAGTGCACCTTGCATGGTTTGTTTAAGAAATAATTTTACTGGAAATATAGCATATTTTGCAAAAAAGTTTATGTATGGAATTTGTACATAATACATATGATAAACGGAAAACGGAAGGTAATGTGCTGGTCACATCAGGTTTTTGTTATTATTATGTTTTTGATTGAAATTTATTTAATTTCTAAAATTTTATGAAGTAATTACATACTCGTAAAATAAATGGTCATTTCAACGTCAAAATGAGACAGAAACTTGTATCATGTAAACGTAAGATTTATTTTTATTTCTTTTATTTTACATCATTAGAAACGTATATACTGTACATTAATTGTTAATTTGATTTACTCTTTTTAAAAATATATGTATGCTAATTCATCTTATTCGAGTTAACGATATTTTAATGGTTTACTCTATATACCAATAGGTTACATATTTTTATGGTTCCACCATATTAATTTAGCATACATTGACTGTTAGCATGAAAAAGTGATTAAGGGTGATTAGAATGCAGTTGACTAACAATGTTTTATCTTTGTCCATCATTTATTTTAGAGAAAAATACTGCAAAAAACATGTAATGAAGTATAATCAACTGTTCGCTAATCATCCTTAATCAGTTAATCATGCTACTAGCAAATATGTCTAAGAAATCTCAAATTGTCACACTTAGAAATAGATAATAAGTAATCCCTATGGCACACTGATCGAAGAGCTCTTGAAATAACAGTACGCCCCCGCCATAGATGGATACCAGTGAAATGATCCTATGTTATAGCTTTTTAAATTGATATTTCCCTACTTTATTGTTGTTGTTTGCAGGTCCTGTTTTCAAAACATTGTTTTGTATTATTTTGTCATAAAATGAGTTCGAGTGAAGATGAAAGAGTTGCAACAATTATTACTAGGTGTTACTAAAAATCATAATACTGCTAAAATACGCGAAATATTAAAAACTAAATATGAAAAGAAAATATATGAATGCTAGTTTTATAAAAGATGGATGAGTAAATTACTAACAAAGTAAAATTTTATCTTGGAGTAAAATACCGTCAATTCTGTGTATTATGTACAAATTCCATACATAAATTTTCTTGCAAAAGATCCTATGTTTCCAGTAAAATTATTTCATAAACTATGCAAATTTCACTTGACACTGATATCTTCTTCTTTAGCTTTTCCCATTCGTTAGGGGTCGCTACTTTTTATTTTCTTCTTCCACTCATTTCTGTGTTACTTCCCATTCAGTTCCTTTTCTCTCAAGTCTTCCGCAATACATTCCTTCCATCTTAACTTAGGTCTTCCAATGTTTCGTCTACCTTCCATTACTAAGCTATTCTTTATTCCAATATATTCTTCATCTCTCCTCATCACATGGTCAAACTAATGTAATCGTCTCTCTTATATCTTTCTGGAAATTTCTAATATTAGAGTTATTTTCCTACCGTATCTTTCCGTGTCTTCCTCAACATCTACTTCAACATCCTCATCTCTGTCACATTTTTATTGATACTGACATCTGTCAATTTGAATTATCTGAATATATTAGCAGTTTCCATGGTTACCATAGCTGGCTGATTTATGATATTTAATATCTTTATAATTCTTTAACTCTATATCTTTTGAATATAAAGTATAAAATGCAATCAAATCGTATAGAGATTAATATATTCTTTAAGTCATAATAACGTTAAATGTCAATGAATCATATTTAAGTTTTAAATCTTCAAATGAGGTTACTTCCGGTTCAACAATTATAACCAAAATCTAATCATTTGTTCTTCTGGAAGTTATGCGATCCGAAACTTTCGGACACACACACACATACATACATACAGACATACAGACATCATCGTAAAAATGGTAAAAATCGTTTTGTAGGGACCCTAAAACATGCTTATTCACTAAAAACTCGTCATTGAATTTTTTGACCAAAGACAAAACCTTTGTTACCTAAAGGTAACGGAAAGTAAAAACAATATTTAACAGCGTTTTTTCAAAAAAACTGTTAAAATCTTCAAATGCGAGTTCTTCCGGTTGACCAATTATAATCAAAATGTAATCAAGTCTGCATATGCATGTAAGGAAGAAGAATACGTAAAAATTGCAATTTTTGAAATTCTGGTATTGGAGATATCGAGGCTGAAATTATAGTCACATACAGACATTATCGTAAAAATAGTAAAATCGTATTGTAGGGACCCTAAAACGAGCTTATTCATTGAAAACTCACCACCGATTTTTTGACCAAAGACAATACCTTCCTTACCTAGAGGTGACGGAAGGTAAAAATTAAAATACTAGCAAGTAAATATTCAGTATAAATTACTCCACCGATTTTCGAGGAAGTAAATTTTATGCTGTGGAATAATTTTGATACATATCAATATAAATTTAATTAAATTCATTACAAATTTCATGCATTACTTTTATATTTGACGTTTGCTACGTCTGTCAGTTTATTTTATATTGTGCTAATATTTTGACGTTTGGATACTCACGCTAACATGAAATGAGAGCTCGATGCTTTCTGATGCTTTTCGACCAGTGTGCCATAGGCATAATAAGCCGTGTTGATATATTTGTTATCAAACACATTTCTCTGGAAATAATTTTTAATTACTTGGATAAATTGTATTTTAATATGGTTCGAATTGAGTATTTCCTATACTATTAAATTCCTTTAAAATTAATGCACTTTCGGTTTTCCATATATTAATATCAATGAAACTAATAATCTAATATATCACGTCCCTGAACGCATTATGTGAACGATTGTAGTTTCGACTAACGTCAGACTTGAAAAATATATCATAGTCTGTGGTGCTCTCTCCGCGACAGCTTTGGGCGATGGAAATCTAGGCGATATAATAATAACTGTGTAGACTAAGGCCCGGGATGTCTCTCCAATATGAGGCTATGGCTGCTTCCTCCCAGTTTTTAATTTACTTCTTTATATGGCTTTTCAAGAGCCCACAACAAGGTTCAGGCTCGTAAAACTATCGTTTGGCTTCCTTTTTTGTTAGCTCATCTGCTTTTTCATTACCTAGAACTTCTTCATGCTTCGGTACCCACCACAAAATGACGTGGTTATCTTTGGCCAGTTGTTATATGGTGTTCATGCAATTCCAGACTCACACTGTCTGACAATATGTTGATTGTTGCTCCTTTGAGACCTTTGTTTAGGTATATTTGAACACAGAGATTTATTGCGTAGATCTCTGCTTGACATATGTGGATTCCTTTATTTGATAACCTGGACCAAATACACCCACTCCAGTTTCTCCTGACTCTAGTTTTGAACCATCCGTAAACCAGGACAAAGAGTCCCTTGGGAAGGCCACCAATTACTACCTTATACGTCTGGTCAACAATTAAACTGCCTTGGAATCCCTATTTGCAAACATTAAAAAAAATCTGATGTGGCCAGCACATAACCTCTCGCCGTATATTTTACCTGGCTGTATGCATAAAGCAAAGATTATTTTTATAAATACAAATAATATATTCATATAAATCTATGACGTATAAACTTCTTTATTATTCAATAATAGCATGTCTCAACATGAAGATATTTTACCATAAATTATGTTACAATAAATTACAAAGTAGAGTTTACCATATATAAATATTAGGCTGGTAACAGCAATTTTCAATTCGAACAACTTTGTTTACTTTCTCTTCATATTCTTCTAGTAAAAACATTAATTTTGGGCGGTCTAAAATGTATATATCTGGATTGTGCATCTATTCTTATATATCTTCTTTTACATTTTATTTTTTCATACTTGTTATATCTAAATAACCTTAATTCCCTTTAATAAAGTGACGGATAGATTGCACTCCGATTTTGTCAATATTTACAACTTACTTGAGAAGAATTTGATAGCTTTTTCGCAATTCAAAGTTACTCTAGTCTACAGTACTGGTGTACATTGTCCCATAATGTTTGAAACAAATTTAAGTCCTTCAACCTAGACTTGTCATCTCCATAATAGTCACAGATCAAGAACTAAGGGATTCTCCAAGTACATTTTTAATTCATTACTCATTATTTCTGACACTGACATTTATCTGTCAGTTACAAATAATTTAAATTATCAACTATTTTTCATGGCATTCTTTCGGCTGTCAAATTTATTACAACAGATTATTTTATATAATATACTTCTTTTATCTCTAAATCTATGGAATATATAATAAAATATTTAAATGTATCAGATAGAGAATTTAATTTTCTTTAATATTACCACGAAAAATTTTCAAAAAATAATATTTAGAAGATTTTTTTTCAAGAATCTTCTACTTCCGGTTGTCCAATTATTACCAAAACCTTTTCAGATCTTCCCATGAATGTCCGATTGGGAAATACGTTGTTAAACAAATTTTAAGTCTTATAGTTTTTGAGTAACCGTCCTTCCAACATCCCACACACATACACACATACACACACATCCACACACACACACACACACACACACAGACATCATCGTAAAAATGTTAAAATCGGATTGTAGAGACCTTAAAACGTGCTTATTCAATAAAATCTGGATATGCGATTTTTAGCATGAATGCAATACCTCTCTTAGCGAGAGATAAAAAATCTGATGTGGCCAGCACAATACCTTCCATCAATCCTGTGTATTATGTATAAATTCTATACATACATTTCCTTGCAAAATATTCTAAATTTACAGTAATTTCATAAACAAATTATGCAAATTGCACTCGATACTGAGATCTTCTTCCTCTTTAGCTTTTCCCATTCGTTAGGGGTCGCTATTTTTTATTTTCTTCTTCCACTCATATCTGTTTTGCGTATCGTTCTTATTCCGCAATACAGTTCTTCCATCTTATCTTTGTTCTTCCTCTGTTTCTTCAACCTTCTATTTACTAAGCTATGTATTCTTCTTCCAATATATTCTTCATCTCTCTTCATGACATATTCAAACCAATGTAATCGTCTCTCTTGTATCTTTCTAGAAATGTCTAACACTAGAGTTATTTCCCTTATGCTTTCATTCCATACCGTGTCTTTCCGTGTCTTCCCCAACATCTATCTCAAGATCCTCATTTCTGCCACATTCATTTACTTTCGATACTGACATCTGTCAATTTGAATTATCTAAATATATTAGCAGTATCCATGTTTAGCATTCTTTAATGACCCGGGTTCGATTTCGACGACGCCAAAAATTACTTCGAATTTTAATGGCACAAAATTGACCACGCCAGCTATGAGTGCCCGTGAGGTGACGCCTGGTAAGCGCCCACACGGGTCAAGTATTGCATCATTACCGATATCTGTGTACAACGCAAATTGGCACACCCAGCAATGGGTAATATGCTGTGATGATATATTTATTTTATTTATAATTCTTTAACTCTATATCTGTTGAACATGAACTATAAAATGCAATCAAATCGTATAGAGAATAATATATTCTTTAAGTTATAATAATATTTAACTGAGTTTTTCAACTTATGCAAACGAAATTTTCGTCACACATACAAAGACATCGTTGTAAAAATGGTAAAATCGTATTATATGGACCCTAAAACGTGCTCATTCACTAAAAACTCATTGAATTTTTGACCAAATACAATACTTTCCTTACCTAAAGGCGACGGAAGGTAAAAACTATTGTACAAAAATATTTTAAAAGATAGCTTTTACAATAACCCACAAAATTGTCTAAGTGCACTATTATATTCCAATTTCTTCTAACATAATTAACAATTTAATTGCATTTTAATCATCTTTATCCTCATTGCTCAACCCTGCACCCTCTAGTCAACAGCCCTGTCTTTCCATCCTACTCCCTCCTCTTATATCGTTCCTCCCGCGGTGCTTATAAGCTCCGCATCGGAAGGTAGGGGCTCACAACGCTTGAAAACCTCTCACTAGTCAGTGTCTGACGACTCGGTAGGATAACCATACCAACCAAACAAGTGTAGTGTTAGTGTAGTGTCGTGTAAGTATAACATAGTGCTACCTATAAACACCATAGTGGGGTGGAGGGATAGTATAGGTAGTTAGTATGACCGGGTTAGCGCACTTTAAAAATATAAGCGCATTTATGGAGCGGGCTCTTCATAAGAATATAATGTAAATGCGCGCCCCATAAAAGCGCTTTTATTATGAGATTTTAATTAAGGTTATGTTGTTAAGTGTGCTAATCTGCTTTGTACACAAATATTAGTAATGATGAAATATTTTACCATGTGGGCGTCACCTCATGGGAACTCATTGCTGGCGTGGAGAGTGCACCACAGGGGTCAATTTTATGCCAAAATTCAAAGTAATTTTTGGCGTCGGTCGGGATCGAACCCGGTTCCCCAGATTCGCTACCAGACAATTGATAGATTTTTTTTTTTGTTTTACTGGTAGTTAATTTGACAGTTTAACCTAAGAAAAAAATACAGGTCCTTAATGGTTATTCATACAAATAAATCTGATGTGGGCAGCACAATACCTTCCGTCAATTCTGTGTATTTTGTACACATTCCATTCCTAAATTTTCTTGCAAATATTCTAAATTTCCAGTAAAATTATTTCAAGAACAAAGTATGCAAATTGTACAACTGTCAATTAGAATTATCTGATTATATTAGTAGTTTCCATGGTTATTGACTTTCTTTATAATTTTCTTTATACGCATTGAACATGGAAAAAATTCAATCAAACCGTATAGAAAATAAAATATTCTTTAATATTAATAATAACATAGGTAAATTGTCAAAATATGATATTTAATTGCAGTTTTCCAAGAAAAACTGTTAAAACTTCAATTAAGAGTATTTCCAGTTGACCAATTATAACCAAAATTTAATCAACTCTACATATGGACGTACAGAAGAGGAATATGAAAAAAATATAATTTTTGGAATTATAGTATTGGAGTTATCGAAGGAGAAATTTTTGTCATACACACACACATACACACACCCATGTACAGACATCATCGTAACTAAGTAAAATAAATATATCATCACGGCATGTTACCCATTACTGGGTGTGCCAATCTGCTTTGTACACAGAAATCGGTAATGATGAAATATTTGTACCGTGTGGGTGCTTACCAGGCGTCACCTTACGGGCACTCATTGCTGGCGTGGAGAGAGCACCACAGGGATCAATTTTGTGTAAAATTGTAATTTTTGGCGACGGTTGGGATCGAATCCGGGTTCCCTGATTCGCGACCAGACACTCAGACACACGGCCACGAGACCCCCATAAAAACAGTAAATTCGTATCTGAGTCAATAAGTAACATTAATTTTGTATACCTTGTAACGGCAGAAATTAGGTATGAACATGTCGAAAATCACCCCAAAAATAGCAATAGCCATGGAATTGAGACAAAATAAATAACAAATGTCTAACGGTTTATCTGTCACGTTAGGGTAATTTATTTTTATTAGATTTCTAATTTCTGTTTCAATTAATAATTATCTGTTAATTTAAATTGACTATGGCTATAGCTATTTTTGCGGTGATTTTCGACATTTTCATACCTAATTTTTTACCGTTACAAGGCATACAAAATTAATTTTGCTTAATGATTCAGATGAAGAATTTTATGCGCTACAACTTTTATTTGAAGCTTTTTTACCTAAAATAATTAGGGAATATGATTTTACATGTTAAAATTCTATGTTCCGGGGTCGCGGTACAAGTAATATTAAATATAATACTTATGTAACATAAAATGGAAATAGCAAGAGGTATTGTGCTGGCCACAACGGATTTTTTTTAATTCATGGGAATATCAACTTAGTACCTTCTATGACTAATAGAATGCTTTACTAATTGAATGGGTACAAATATATCGTCATTTTATAAAATTTAACTTTTTCTAACATTTTATAACTTTAACATTACAGAATATAGTTAGTTATGTCTTAATAACTCATGGATTTCTATCTATATGACATATTACTGACCATAGAATTAATTTATAAATTTAACTAACTTCGCTACCTCAATAAAAATATCACATGGTCAACCTGTTTGCTTTCACCTTCATTTTCAAAATTCTGCTTTTAGTTTTTAAATCTGTGATTGTACTTTTATAAATGTCACTCTACTCAAAATGTTTTTTGAGGGATAGTCAATATATACAATGAAATCGAAACTTAGAAGAAATTGTTGTTTGCAGTCTTACAGTAACAGTAACTTGTTACTTTCCTTTCTATACTTTTACTTAATATGATTACTGTGCACTGCTGCCATATTGTTGGAGGCAAAGTCTATAGAATTAATTTCGTATGGTTCGGATAATCGGAATAATTGATTTTGTATGCACCGAAATATCACGTATCGGGTGTAACACTAAAACGGGTCATATGCGTTTAACAAGCAGACAGTTTTTACCTCCCGCTACCCTTGGTAAGGGAGGTATAGGGATCGTGCTAAAAATCGCATATCGAGATTTTGGTAAATGACCACGTTTTGACGTCCCTACAATCCATTTTTAACATTTTCACGATGATGTCTGTATGTATGTGTGTGTGTATATGTGGATCCTCTCTACGCTCTAACTCAAATACTATCGTTCAGAAAGTTTTGAAACCATGTATTTATACCTTATTCTAATATGGAAAGAAGCCATTAGATTTTGGTGGCATTCGGATAACCGGAAATGGCAGTTTACTTGAAGCCCAAGATAGTTTTTCTTCAAAAAATACCCTTAAAAGTATTTTTTCTCAATAGTGTATTCCATTTTCTACAAGTTTGCTTTAATACTTTTTCTATATATTTTATGGATAAATTTATAAAGTAATATAAAAATTATATCTCTGAGCTTATGCTTTAAACACATCTCCATGGTTACATAGTTCAGCTCAAATGTATGTAACTGACAGATAAATGTCACTGTCAAAAAAATTATCATTTCAAATTAATAATAGTAACGTTTTAAAAGGAAAATTGTAAATAGAACAATAGGAAAGCAACTTAAAATACATAATTTCTAGCATTAGTAAATATGCAGGTATGTATTTAAATAAAGAAACAAATAAATATATTATCACGGCATATTATCTATTACTGGGTGTGCTAATCTGATTTATACACACATTTCGGTAATGGTGATGACATATTTATATTGTGCGGGCGTTTACCACAAAGGTTAATTTTATGCCATTTAAAATTCGAATTATTTGGCGTTGATCGGGATCGAATCGGATTCCCCAGATTCGCGACCAGACATCAGGCACGCGGCAACGAGACCCCGTAGATAAATGGCGGGAGGTATTGTGTTGTTCACATCAGATTTTTTCTTGTTCAAAAGGAGCCTAATTATTTTAGACAATAATGCGCCGGATAAATGTTGTAGATAATTCTGCATCCATTTCTATATTCACATTCCAAATTTTCATGCTTCAGGACGCATTTTTTGTGACACCATATATATTTAAAAGTTAAACAAATATGAATATTTAGGAGTTAATAATATAAAACATTCAGATGTTTTAATATATAATTAATAATTCCTAACCTTCATTTAAGTATGAGCAGACATTTTGAATTTATGTTTCACAAATTTATTTGCATCTTATATTATTTATTTAAATTCTGTTCTCGTATAATTCAAGGATAAAATTCAATCAATAATTATTTATATTCAAGGAGCATAGCCAAATTATTTTATTAATTTCAAAATAGCAAAAAATCAATTTACCTACTTTTTGTTAACAATTTCTTATTTCTAATTTTATTCGTCCTTGGTATGTAAAAGTTCTTTAACAATTTTGTAAATTTTAATATATAAAACAGCTGGTTGCACATGCAAATTCTATTGCATAAACGAAGTAGGCTTATGTAGAGTTTTACTTGTTTTGCGTAAGTTTAATAAGAAATCTATCACTTAGCAACAGGTAACAATTAAATTAGGAGAAACTCCATATCTAGGTACTTTCAATTTATCGAACGATTAAGATTATAACTATTTTGTAATGTTTTAATTGTCTATTTGTATATGTCGTAGTTGGATTGTACAATCCGTCTTTTAATAAAACGCGGCCAGGTTGTCAAACCATCTGATGTGGCCAGCACAATACCTTCCGTCAATCCTGTGTATTATGTATAAATTCCATACATAAATTTTCTTGCAAAAGATTTTAAATTTCCAGTGAAATTATTTCATAAACAAACTATGCAAATTGAACTTGACACTGATATCATCTTCTTCTTTTTCTATAGCGTTTCCCATTCGTTAGGGGTCACTATTTTTTATTTTTTTCCACTCATTTCTGTTTTGTGTGTCGTTTTCATTCAGGTCCTTTTCTCTCAAGTCACCGCAATACAGTCCTTCCATCTTATCATTGGTCTCCCTCTGTTTCTTCAACCTTCTATTACGAAGCCATTCATTCTTCTTCCAATATATTCTTCATCTCTCCTCATGACATATTCAAATCAATGTAATCGTCTCTTTTGTATCTCTCTAGAAACTTTTAACACTAGAGTTATTTCCCTTATTCTTTCATTCCTTGTCGTATCTTTTTGTATCTTCCCCAACATCTCATCTCTGCCACATTCACTTACTTTTCATTGATACTGACATCAGTCAATTTGAATTATCTGAATATATTATCAATTTTCATGGTTAGCATAACTGGCCGATTTATAAAATTTAATATGTTTATAATTCTTTAACTCTATATCTATTGAATATGAAGTATAAAATGCAATCAAATCATATAGAGAATAATATGTTCTTTAAGTTATAATAACGTTAAATGTCAGTAAATGATATCAAAAAAAAAAATTGTTAAAATATTCAAATGAGGATACTCCCGGTTGACCAATTATAACCAAAATCTAATCACTTGTTCTTCTGGATGTAAACTTAAGGAATACGAAAAAAATATAATTTTTGGAATCGTGGTATTGAAGTTATGCGATCCGAAACTTTCGTCACACACACACAGACACACACACAGACACACATACATACATACAAACATCATCGTAAAAATGGCAAAAATCGTATTATAGTGACCCTAAAACATGCTTATTCACACATAAAAAGTAAATTAATGTGGCAGAGATGAGGATGTTGAAGTAGATGTTGGGGAATACACGGAAAGATACGGTAAGAAAATAACTCTAGTGTACAAGTTTCTAGAATGATACAAGAAAGACGATTACATTGGTTTGAACATGTCATGAGGAGAAATGAAGAATTATATTTGAACAAGAATGAGTAGTTTAGTAATAGGAGGTTGAAGAAACAAAGGAAGACCAAAGATAAAATGGAATTACTGTATTGTGGAAGACTTGAGATAAAAAGAACTGAATGAGAACGGCAGCAAAAATAGCGACTCCTAACGAATGGGAAAAGCTAAAGAGGAAGAAGATGTCAGTGTCAAGTGCAATTTGAATAGTTTGTTTATGAAATAATTTTACTGGAAATTTAGAATCTTTTGAAAGAAAAATTATGTATGGAATATATACATTATACACAGGATTGACGGAAGGTATTGTGCTGGCCACAACATATTTTATGGACCCTAAAACGTTGTTATTCACTAAAAACTCATCATTGAATTTTGTGACCAAAGACAATACCTTCCTTACCTACAGGTGACGGAAGGTACGTATTACAATTGTAATATTCGTCCTTCGCGTAACTGGCCTACGGTTCGATTGCGCAAACTGTATTGGTATTACAACAAGGATTATTGCAATAATTGTCTTTCAATATATTTGATTATTGATTCAGATGCAAAATATTCTACAATTTTTATTTCAAGCATTTTTACCTAAAATAATTAGGGAAGCAGGAAATTATGAAAATATGATTTTATATCGTCTTATATTGGCACCTTATGTGAAAAATCTTGTTTAGAATTAAATTTTGAAGAAAAATTAATAAAATAACACTCCTCGTTAAGTATAATTTTAGTTAAAATGGATGGTTTCTACTTCCATGCTCTACAGATTCTACAGAAGATAAAAAATTATGTTATATGATAGTCACGATAACATTTAGCAATATGTCTGACAAAATTTATCTCGGTTACGTTCACGAAAATAAACAACTAGGGTACCTATAAACGCTTTCATTTTTTGCGGTTTCTTAAATTTGAAAGCATCAATTGTGCAATAACAGATTCATTATACATAGATATGTATATATTTTCAACATTTTTAACATACGGTCTGCTATTTATTTATTAACAGGTAGCATATGTCTATAACGATTACGTAATCTCAAAGAATATATGTATCAAGTAGTATATTGCTTCATATATGGAGATATCAATGCTTGTATAACAGAGATTTCAATGGGTGTATAAGAAACAAGTTCTATATTTTAAACCGAATGTGATTTTTTTTTGGTCGAGGCCCCTACAGACGAGAAAAATAAATCATATGCTGAGGTGTATATTAAGTTGTCAAAAGTAAAAGAATATTTATTTTTATAGGTTTTGCAGTCACGATGATAGAAAAATAAATTAGTCGGAACGCAGTCTTAAAGTGTTTATTTGATTATAATATTTTCTGTCATTCTACGTACAAATTTACTATCATCGAATACGTGCCTAAATTATCTTACATATTACATATTATCATAAGGTTGGCAATATTGCATTTGCTTGAAATCGTCGTATAAAGGATTACTTTATTGCCGATTTCAGAACTTTTAAGGAAATCTAATGTGGTCAGCACATTACCTTTCCGTTTATCCTGTGTAATATGTACAAATTCCATACATAAAATTTCTTGCAAAAGATCCTATATTTCCAGTAAAATTATTTCATGAACAAACTATGCAAATTGCACTTGACACTGACATCTTCTTATTTAGCATTTCCCATTCGTTAGGGGTCTTTATTTTTTATTTTCTTCTTCCACTCATTTTGGTTTCGCGTGTCCTCATTCAGTTACTTTTCTTTGAAGTCTTCCGCAATACAGTCCTTCCATCTTATATTCGGTCTTCCACTGTTTCGTCTACCTTCCATTACTGAGCTATCCTTTCTTCCAATATATTCTTCATATCTCCTCATGACATGTTCAAACCAATGTAATCGTCTCTCTTGTTATATCTTTCCGTGTCTTCCCAAATATCTATCTCAACATCCTCATCCCTGCTACATTCATTTTCTTTTCATTGATATTGACATCTGTCAGAATTTTCTTAATTTATAAGATTTAATTTCTTTATAATTCTTTAACTCTATATCCATTGAACATGAAATATAAAATGCAATCAATTCGTATCCATAAGAATATTCTTTCATATTTATAACAACATTAAATGTTAAAAATAATATGAGGGTACTTTTGGTTGACCAATTATAACCAAAATATAATCAAGTCTGCATATGGATGTAAGGAAAGAGGAATATGTACAAATTATAATTTTTGGATTTCTAGTATTGGAGATATATAAAAATGTAAAATAATTTAATGTGGCGAAAACAAAACACATAAGGTAATACAACAGATTACAGCCATAAGCAAATTCAGCAGATTATTATGTTATGAATATAATGCCATATATGTTTTTATTTTCTACTTCTTATTTTAAGAAACATACTGTTCTTTTTCGGAATAGTTCAGTTCAGTAATAGGTAAGGTCAGTTCATTTCTCCCCTAAAAAGAAAACGCTCATAGAATAGTTTACAAAAAAAAATCTCTGTGGAATTTGTACACAATACCTTTGAATATATAATACATATAAGCATGGCAACGTAATGTATTTAGATTATATATTTCGAGAGAAGGTGCCATCTATCCCTCCATATACGAATTATTTCTGAGTTAGTTCAAAAAATACATAATAGGTGGATGTTGCACAGTGTTGCCACGTAGCTAGAACAGCAAGTTTCAAAATATATTATCTGGTTATTATGAAATAATATTTTTGAATTATTGATTATTGAATACCTTTAACAAATAGTATCTGGCAATGCTGTCAGCACGATTTACCGTAGTTCATAGTTTTGTGGTAGGAGTCACTAGCTATCTATAATAATTTTGTGAATAAAAAGAGACAGATATAGTATGTTGCTAGGCCATATGCGTTGCCATTCTTATATGTATTATATATTCAAAGACAATACGTAGAATTGACGGAAGGTATTATACTGGCCACATCAGATTTTTATATTAATGCAGAAAGCTAAAATACGGAAAAAAAATTTGGAAGTTCGATATGAGTTATCGTAGAAGAAAAAATAGTCATACACACAGACATCATTGTAAAAATATTAAAAACGTGTTATTTGGACCGAAAACATTACCTGCCTTGCCTATGTATATAGCGGGAGGTAATTATTATGTATATTTGTACAAAAATTGCACCCTAAAATAATAGTTTGAACAGCGAAATAAAATTTAAAAAGTTGCATAAATACAGTGCACTTTAAAATAGTGTAATGCACGCTAGGAAATATTAGTTCTAACGACAAAAACTTAATTACCTTATTTTTTTTTTAAACAAACCTTAAAATTCCAACGTGTTTGAAATCTAAAGCCAAAGAAGAAATTAATTTTGTAAACAAAACGATTTGAAGTTAATTAGCTCTTACTATTACTAAAGAATTAATTTTGTTTTAGTTGCAATTTTATTCCTGCAAGGAAGTTACTGTACAGTATCTAAAACCATTCAAGTACATCGTCATTTTCTTTAAAAAGTAGTGAAGCCTGCACCTCGTCTACCGATTACTTGGCTGGTGCAATAACATTGAACCAATTCTACCTTTTTTATCAAAACTTTCATGTTTTACAATTTGGCTAGTCATGTAATTTTCTCTTGCAATATTCGGTGTATGCAACTGAGACTACGAGCGATAGTAAAAGTCTGTTGGACTGTGGTTTTTGTCGAGAAAATGAAAGTGAGAATAGCGAGTTAGTGGCCAATAAAATGAAAACATCTTGTGCTGTACCGGAGCTATTAAACTTAGTTCTTACTGCACTTATTTTCTTCCAAAGAACATATACATTTTATAGTAATGAATAGTCAAGATTGTGCAATATAAATTTTGGACACCGACATATATTAATGTAACTTTTATAATGTTGTACTTAGATCTGTCAGTTTACTCTTAAAATATAATCAAAGTATCCCTTAATAAAAAATCTATTCTATGAGCAAGTTTTCTCCATTTCTTCTAAATGGGATTGGCATTATTTCTGAAGGGTTCATGTAATATACCTATAATTTTAAATATATAATTAATAATACAATAAGAAATATTAAATATTGTTCCCAGAAAAAGTCTTCAGTACTATGAAATAAAAACAATACTTGGGAATAGTTCTGTTTATTACCTTCCGTCACCTTTAGGTAAGGAAGGTATTGTCTTTGGTCAAAAATTCAATGATGAGTTTTTACTGAATAAGCACGTTTTAGGGTCCATATAATACGATTTTACCATTTTTACGATGATGTCTGTATGTATGTGTGTCTGTGTGTGTGTAACAAAATTTCCGGATCCAATAACTTCAATACCACGATTCCAAAAATTATATTTTTTTCGTATTCCTCAAGTTTACATCCAGAAGAACAACTGATTAGATTTTGGTTATAATTGGTCAACCGGAAGTAGTCTCATTTGAAGATTTAACAGTTAAATTTGATTTATTGACATTTAACGTTATATAACGTAAAGAATATATTATTCTCTATACGATTTGATTACAATTTATACTTTATATTCAATAGATATAGAGTTGAAGAATTTTAAAGAAATTAAATTTTATAATTCAGCCAGCTATGCCAAACTTGGGAACTAGTAATATATTCATATAATTCAAATTGACAGATGTCAGTATCAATAAAAAGTGGCAGATACGAGGATGTTGAAGTAGATATTGGGGAATACACGGAAAGATACGGTAAGAAAATAACTCTAGTGTTACAAGTTTTTAGAAAGATACAAGAAAGACGATTACATTGGTTTGAACATGTCATGAGGAGAAATGAATTATATTGGAACAAGAATGAATAGTTTATTAATAGGACGTTAAAGAAACAGAGGAAAACCAAAGATAAGATGGAAGGACTGTATTGCGGAAGATTTGAGAGAAAAGAACTGAATGAGAACGACATGCAAAAATAGCGACCCCTAACGAATGGGAAAAGCTAAAGAAGAAGAAGATGCCAGTGTCAAGTGCAATTTGAATAGTTTCTTTATGAAATAATTTTACTGGAAATTTAGAATCTTTTGTAAGAAAAATTATGGAATTTATACATTATACACGAGAATGACGGAAGGTATTGTGCTGGCCACAACAGATTTTTTTTATTTAACGACGACGTTGCGACAGCGTAGTACTGTCTTCATCAGGTACAAAGTAAATAACAAAATACA
The DNA here is from genome assembly GCA_951394225.1 of Harpalus rufipes. Lineage (NCBI taxonomy): Eukaryota > Metazoa > Arthropoda > Insecta > Coleoptera > Carabidae > Harpalus > Harpalus rufipes. Next base: position 2,164,726 of record OX596276.1, read on the forward strand.
TGTAGTCAAGAAAACAAGTTTACAGAAAGAGGGTAACATAGATCAAAAGTTACATAAAAAACATACAAAGTTAAAAGACAGAAAATTATGAACGAATAACAGGGAACCACGACTTATTAAGCTCATAACCTGTATTTAAATTAACGTTATTTGAGGATTTCTTGATTTCGATAGCTTCTCTAATTAGTCTTCTCATCCAGTTAGTTTCTCTTGCTAAAATCTTCGTGTTTTTTCTGAATTTTTAACACTGACATTAGTGACATTTATCTGTCAATTACAGACATTTTAATTTCTCAAGTAGTTACCATGGAGATGTTTGGGCTGTGAGCAGGCTGTGAGATTTACTACAACATATTTTATAGATTATATATCTATATCTTTAAATCTATAGAAGGTATAATAAAAAAATTAAATGTGTCGGACAGAGAATTTTGTTTTTTAATATTTGTAATAACATAAATTTCCAAAAAATAATATTTAAAAGACTTTTGTTAAAATACTACTACTTCCGGTTGTCCAATTGTTACCAGAATCTATTCAACTCTTCCCATTACTGTTAGATTGAGGAATCGTAGTTACATAGATCTTTAGTCTTATAGAATTTGAGAAATCCCACATACAACAACCTCACACACACACACACACATCCACACACACACACATACATCATCGTAAAAATGTTATTATCGGATATGCGATTTTTAGCATGATTCCAATACCTCTCTTAGCGAGAGGTAAAACATTCTTGCAAAAGATCCTATATTTCCAGTAAAATTATTTCATAAACAGACTATGCAAATTGCACTTGACACTGACATCTACTTCGTCTTTAGCTTTTCCCATTCGTTAGGGGTCGCTATTTTTTTATTTTCTTCTTCCACTTATTTATGTTTTGCGTGTTGTCCTCATTCAGTTTTCCGCAATACAGTCCTTCTATCTTTGGTTTTCCTCAGTTTCTTCTACCTTACTACTAAGCTATTCATTCTTCTTCAAATATATTATTCATCTCTCCGCACGACATGTTCAAACCAATGTAATCGTCTCTCTTGTATATTTCTCGAAACTTCTGTCACTCGAGTCATTTCCCTTATTCTTTCATTCCTTATACTATCTTTCCGTGTCTTCTCCAACATCTATCTCAACATCCTCCTGTCTGCTACATTCATTTTCTTTTCATTAACACTGACATCTGTCAGAATTTTCTTAATATAGTAGCTGTTTACATGGTTATAGCATAGCTGGCTGATTTATAAGATTTAATTTCTTTATAATTCTTTAACTCTATATCCATTGAATATGAAATATAAAATGCAATCAAATCGTATAGATAAAAATATTCTTTAATATTTATAATAACGTTAAATGTCAACAAATGATATTTAACTATGTTTTTCAAGAAAAACTGTTACCGGTAGACCAATTATAACCAAAATCTAAACAAGTCTGCATATGGATGTAATTTTTGGAGTTCTAGTATTGGAAATATCCCGGCCGAAATTATAGTCACAAACACGCATACAGACATCATCGTAAAAATAGTAAAATCGTATTGTAGGGACCTTAAAACGTGCTTATTCATTGAAAACTCACCACCGAATTTTTCGACTAAAGACAATACATTCCTTACCTAAAGGTGACGGAAAGTAAAAATGAAATATTTAAAAGTTGCCATACTTTGTCTCACTGTACAGTACCTAATTAAAATATTTAAAAAAATAAATAAATAATAAAAATATAGACCGTTAAATGGTAGAAAACAGGAAAACAATTAAACATATTGTTCTTATAAATATGTAAAGCACAAAAATTAATTAAACTTTTCATAAAACAATGTGAAAGTATATAAAAATTAATTTCTATTTGTAACGGGCTAAAAAATTACTGTACCTATTAAATAAACGAATTTATATTCCGTTCATTTTTGAATTGTTTCGCTATATAGATAGTGAATGCCACTTTCCATCTATTGCCTTCGTATTATATGCTTCACATACTAATTACATACTATAAATATATTTTGTAATACATTTCCATCACTATACGTTTAAATGACTGTTCATTTTATTAGAATTTTCCTTAATTATAAAAACATAAATTGAAGCATTTAAATTTTTAAAAAACAATAATTTTTAAAGTTTTAAATGATCAAGCAGCTTTTGTAATTAATAAGTGATTCATTGAGCACAAAAAAATTAACCTAAACAGTATATTTCCTTATTTTTGCTGGCTTAATTTAAAGTCGTAGAAAAAGTATAGTATAGCATATTCCACTTAATGGGGCGCGTTCATCAAATCCGTAGTTTTCCTTGTATGTACATAACTTCTACTTTTGATTCTGATTTTCGGTAGCGAAATACCGCATCCGGACTACACTAATAGTTACGTAACAATCTTCCAACCCTTAACCCCAAATGTATTCGAACCCTCTGAAATAAATATATTTACAGCAATAAAAAATAAATTTTTAGGTTACAATAGTTAAGACTATATTTGGACATTTTTTATTTTGTGTATTAATAAAGTGTACTGGATTTAAAAACAATGTTATTAACTAAATTTCTCATTTAATTAATAATCTACGGGCAAATATATGACAAAAAACAAGTCCCAAATTTTTTCGTTTCAACAGTAAATAATACAATATTTATGTTAGTATTATCTATAAAACTGAGGGTAAAGGTAACTGACAATATACGCAATTGACATCTTAAATTTTATTATTTTAATAAAAATTATTTGCGAATTATTAAAGACGAAAACATATGGCACATGCAGACAATGGTGTATTTGCAAATAAATTATTATTAAACTTAAGAAATTTTATTATAAGCAATGTATTCAAGTTCTATACACTCTATTAATACACCATATCAAAATTTGCTGAATTGGAGAAATAATCATCCAGAAGTTTATTTATTCTTGTTTTTAATATAATTGTAGGTGATACTTTAATAAATAAATATCACTTTGCAAATAATTTTACTAAAAAAATAAAATTTAATATAGTAATTAATTGAATATATTGTCAGTTTCCTTTAACTTCAGTTTTATAAATAATACTAACATAAATATTGTATTATTTACTGTTGGAACTAAAAAAATTAGCACGTGTCTGTTGTCATATATTTGCCCGTATTGTTAAAATGATAAATTTAGATAATAACATTATATTTAAATCCAGTACACTTTATTAATACATAAAATAAAATTACCCAAATATAGTGTTAAGTATTGTAATCTAAAAATTTATTTCTTCTTGCTGTTAATATATTTTTTCAGAGGGTACGAATGCATTTGGGGTTGGGCCCGTATGATCAAAACATTGTCTTATAGTTTTGACCATAATACGTGTTATAACCAATACTTTATCTATTCTTAAGCTTGTGTAGATCTATGCTGGATGGCCATATTTTATTTATGTTTTTTTTTGCAGTATTGGTGATCCCGTTCTAGTCATCAACCCCTTCACAGCTACACCATGAGATCTGTGTCCTTGCTGTGCGCATGCGCGTGTGTGTTGCTGGCTGTTTGTCACGCAGCACCTGCGCCTGCGGTACATACGCTCGACACTGCCGAGTCGGCTGCCATTGAGCCCCAGAACGACAAGGTACAGAAAACAACTCTTATTTTTTTACTTATGTTCGCGGTCTGTCAAATTGATAGTAATGTCTAAATTAATTATGTTATAAACAAATAATTGATTCCGCCAATGTTTCGGCTGTCTATTCCAAATTGTTTGCGGTCGTTTAGTTAACCAGAATGAAATTGTATAATTGGCTAAAAATACCAGAACAACTAAGTTTAGTTTAGGATCCTGTAACACGAGGGGGGGTGTTACAATAGGCTCTGATGATGGTTGTCTTATACTTTTACTTCTTTTGCCAACGATGACAACTTCTTCTAACTAGTGGGCGCTTGATGTTCGCCCTGAGCACTTTTATTATGGACACAGCCAATTATTAATATTACTAACTTCTTTATTTACATGATTAATATTTACACTAACACTAAACTTAACTAAGCACATAAAAACATAAACTAAATTGTTACATTGTTGTAACCCTGCGTATTCGCGTCTAGTACGCGCTCAACATAAAACTCAAACTACATCTCGACACACTGAGATTCTAAGACAGACTCCATGTCTCAACGACACAATAATCTAAAACCGACTATCTAAAACAAAGCGTTACTTTCGTGAGAGGCCTTATCTCTCTGAGGGGATGAAGAGGGTATCATATGGCATCCATATCAAAATATCAGCACGTAGGCTTGCAATAATTTCTACACTTAATTGTCGACAAATAACTCTGACAGCTAGACTAAACAGAATTTTGACTAACAAAGATAACAAGTTGAGATATTATTTCTGAAACTATAATTTAGAAAAGATTATAAAGAGTAACTTATTTGTTATTGCTCGCCTTGTTACAATCCTATAGGAATCGGAATCAATCTTCACATTTCCTAGTAGTACTTAATAGTATATTCTACAACAAGTAATGGAATGGGCCTTATTCCACACGAGCAAAAAGTTTGTTGCCCGAGCCGAAGGCGAGGACTACGATTTGTGAGTGTGGATTATGCCATTCCAAACGTGTTGTAAACTATACTTTCTCTAACAGGATTTTAGAAATTATACATAAAATGTAGATTATACGTAGACTATAATTATAAAATTTTGGAACTAGTTTATCGCACAGATAACGAGGAATACTAGTTATTAATATTTTATGAATTAATGTTAAATACATTTTTCTCGTACGAGATTCAATATTATCCATTTTTGTTAACTTTCTATAATTTGAAATGTGGTCAAATTTACGCACATTGTAGAGAGAATGGCGAGTGAACGGTTTGTTAAGCGTATATATCTTGGTGAAGTTGAGGGTTTTCGATTGCGTAGCCGTCCACACTCCTGGTGACAAATTAACTACGTGAATTTAAAAAATCTTGAAATTTTTAATGAAAAATTCTGACATTTATGTACATAATTACTAATTATCATTCTGAAACGGCCCCCCACATCTGCTTGTCAAGGCCAACAATGTAACATGACTGTTCGCGCCCTATACTTATGTAACCAAAACAAGGAAGTGGCGAGAGGTATTGTGCTGGCCATAACAGATTTTTAATTAAGGTATCCGAAATGTTGACATTGGTTTTTCTTGACTCAATGCACATATAATTTATGTAGAAAATTCTAAATTTCAAGCTTTATTGATTGCGATTAAACTTTGGATGGGTGAGCGTCTTCATTTAATTATACAGCTAGCTTAAAATTGAATTTGTCAATACAGAGAACAAAAAAATAATTATTCGGCAATAAAACATTGTTAAAAGTAATAAAACATAGTCAAAAGTTGATAAAATGCAACAGATAAAAGCTAATGACTCAAATAAGCCATAAATTTTATGTTCATCTTTGCGGTAAAAGGAAAAGTATTTTGTTCCTGATATTTTACTTCAGTTCTTTTCCTTACTTTCTTTTAATAATTATTATTAATTGATGATATACAGGAGATAGCAAACATCTTACAATTGTTCTACAATCTACGAAGATGCCAATTCAATTTGATTGATGTATTTTAAAATTCCTGCTCAGATAATATCAATACATTTAAACACAACCTTTGAATATATAATACATATAAGAACGGCAACGTAATGTATTTAGATTAAATATTTCGAGAGCAGGTGCCATCTATCCCTCCGTATACGAATTATTTCTGAGTTAGTTCAAAAAATACATAATAGGTGGATGTTGCACAGTGTTGCCACGTAGCTAGAACAGCAAGTTAAGATTTTATAAACGTTTTTAAGTTTGCTACTGTAAAACAAGTATACATGTACATTGAAGATTCAAAATATATTATTTGGTTATTATGAAACAATATTTTTGAATTATTGATTATTGAATACCTCTAACAAATAGTATCTGGCAATGCTGTCAGCACGATTTACCGTAGTTCATAGTTTTGTGGTAGGAGTCACTAGCTATCTATAATAATTTTTTGAATAAAAAGAGACAGATATAGTATCTTGCTAGGCCATATGCGTTGCCGTTCTTATATGTATTATATATTCAAAGACAATCTAATTTTTACCTTTTGTCATCTTTAGGTAATGAAGGTATTGTCTTTGGTCAAAAATATCGATGTTGAGTTTTTAATGATAAGTACGTTTCGAGGCCCCTAAAATACGAATTTACTATTTTTACGATGATGTCTGTATGTGTGTATGACTATCGTTTCGGCCGCGATAAGTCCAATACTACAGTATAGTTTAAGTTACAGAAGAGGTACATAAATCTTGTGGATCTTTTTCTACACTTTTGACAGCAGTACAAATATATCGTCATAACCAATAAATAACAATATTTATTTTAAGCTGTATTAAAAAGCACTTAGCTTATAGCTTCTGTAAATCCACTTCCATCATTATATTCGTGTCAAAATACTAATTTTTAATTTTGCAACTTTAATTCATCAATCATAATTATCTAAAATATGTCTAATTTGTTTGACTAAATGAAATGTTTTTTGAATGGCCCAGTTTTTTGTTTCGAAGATGACCTTCTCGTACATGCAATATATGAACATGTATTGCAGTCGTGCAGATATAACCTCGAACGTCTGTAAAAGTTCAGCACTAGGTCATGCATTGTCTATAACTCAAATGCGATTATTGTCGATCGCATGACTATCATTCATAAAAATCAGAATAATACTCTCCAACAATTGTTTGACCTCTAGGAAGATAGACAATCAACTACATCCCTTTAGCATCGTAAAAAATCTGTTGTGGCCAACACTATACCTTCCGTCAATCCTGTGTATTATGTATAAATTCCATACATAAATTTTCTTGCATAAGATTCTAAATTTCCAGTAAAATTATTGTTGTAATTCGATTATTTCATAAACAAACTATGCAAATTGCACTTGACACTAACATCTTCTTCTTCTTTAGCTTTCCCCATTCGTTCGGGGTTACTATTTTTTATTTTCTTCTTCCACTCATTTCTGTTTTACGTGTCGTTCTCATTCAGTTCCTTTTCTCTCAAGTACGCAGATATCGGTAAATGATGAAATATTTGTATCGTGTGGGCGTCATCTCACGGGCACTCATTGCTGTCGTGGAAAGTGCACTACAGGGGTCAATTTTGTGCCATTAAAATTCGAATTAATTTTTGGCGTCGGTCGGGATAGAACCTGATTCATTATTAACGAATTTAACATTTCTTTTAGATACAAATAATTCAAATTGTATCTATTATTTCGTTCTATTAGGAATTTTCTCCTACCCTTCTAATATATTCAAAATTATTTAAATTCACTGACTGTATTAGCGGTATTTCTTAAGGATATATGTAATATTAATATACCTATAATTTTAAATATTTGATTAATAATACAATAAGAAATTTTAAATGTATTTACTTCCCAGAAAAAGCTTTCTGTAATGTTAATAAAACTGTCGATTCTTGACACTGACATTGCTTGTATTAAAGAAGAACAAATTCTCTATCTGATACATATAAAAATATGTTTATAATATAATAGTACATTAAAACACAAGTATCATAAGGCAATCTGTTAACGTACGAGTCCAAGTTTGGAAAACGAGCCGCTAGGCGAGTTTTACAAAGGACGAGTGCGTCAACAGGCCTTATGATACGTGTTTTTTATACTATTTTTTCTATTGAGGTAATTTTACGATTAAATTTATTTAAATTGCGACGTCAAATTATGACTAGGTATTTTTTTTGTTAGTTATGTTTATGTTGGTAACGCTTCTCGCTAACAATTGAAATTTTATATTTTGTCAACTATTGATTAATTAGTGTATTGCAAGGTGTATTGTATTTATGATTCAAGGTCTGATTCTGGTTGTGAAATTAATATTATATTTCTTTCTAGTCCTATCACCTAAAGAAAGTATAAAAATCCATAATTAAAAGTAATATGTTGAAATATTATCAACAACTTACCATTTTGAGGTTACCTGTTATCTGTCAGTTATGAAAGCATGACTACCAACTCTATAACATGAAAGGCGCCAAAAATAGTACGCTTATAGATATTCTAAACGTCGTGTTTGCAGTACAAAACAGTGCGTTTATAGAAACATAAGAACACCGAAATAGAAAAATATAATTATTATATCTTCTATAAATTTAGAGATAAAGAAATATAAGGTATATAATAATCTGTTGTAATAAATCTCACATCCAAATAATGTCAAGGAAACCAATTGAAAAATTAAAATGTTTGTAACTTACAGATAAATTTCAGTGTTAAAAATCCAAAGACATTACTGAAGAGGACAAAATTTCTTCGTAGAATGAATTTAAAATTTAAAAATCTAAATATAAAGAATAGATATAAGTAGAATTTTTGGTGTAGAGTGTAGGTATACAAGAAATGTTAAATACATTAGGGCGAGGGCAGTCATGTCACTTTGTTGGCCTTGACAAGCAGATATGGGGGCCTGTGTAAGAATGATAGCTAGTAATTATGTACATAGATGTCAAATATGATAATTTTTCATTCTAAATTTAGTGATTTTCCAATTCCATGTGGTTTATTTTCCTCGACAAGTAAATTCCACACTCCTGGTCACAAATTAACTACATGAATTTAGCAAATCTAGAAATTTTTAATGAAAAATTCTGACTTTTGACATCTATGTACATAATTACTAATTATCATTCTGACACGGATCCCCACAACAGGTTTTTACCTCTCGCTAAGAGAGGTATTGGATTCATGCTAAAAATCGCATATCCAGATTTTATTGAATAAGCACGTTTTAAGGTCCCTACAATCCGATTTTAACATTTTTACGATGTGTGTGTGTGTGTGTGTGTGTGTGTGTGTGTGTGGATGTGTGTGTGTGTGGGATGTTGGAAGGACGGTTACTCAAAAACTATAAGACTTAAAATTTGTTTAACAACGTATTTCCCAATCGGACATTCATGGGAAGATCTGAAAAGGTTTTGGTAATAATTGGACAACCGGAAGTAGAAGATTCTTGAAAAAAAATCTTCTAAATATTATTTTTTGAAAATTTTTCGTGGTAATATTAAAGAAAATTAAATTCTCTATCTGATACATTTAAATATTTTATTATATATTCCATAGATTTAGAGATAAAAGAAGTATAATATATAAAATAATCTGTTGTAATAAATTTGACAGCCGAAAGAATGCCATGAAAAATAGTTGATAATTTAAATTATTTGTAACTGACAGATAAATGTCAGTGTCAGAAATAATGAGTAATGACAGAAAAATGTACTTGGAGAATCCCTTAGTTCTTGATCTGTGACTATTATGGAGATGACAAGTCTAGGTTGAAGGACTTAAATTTGTTTCAAACATTATGGGACAATGTACACCAGTACTATAGACTAGAGTAACTTTGAATTGCGAAAAAGCTATCAAATTCTTCTCAAGTAAGTTGTAAATATTGACAAAATTACACATCGATATAAGAATAATCGGAGTGCAATCTATCCGTCACTTTATTAAAGGGAATTAGTGTTATTTAGATATAACAAGTATGAAAAAATAAAATGTAAAAGAAGATATATAAGAATAGATGCACAATCCAGATATATACATTTTAGACCGCCCAAAATTAATGTTTTTACTAGAAGAATATGAAGAGAAAGTAAGTTTATACGTCATAGACTTATATGAATATATTATTTGTATTTCTAAAAATATCCTTTGCTTTATGAATAGAGCCAGGTAAAATATACGGCGAGAGGTTATGTGCTGGCCACATCAGATTTTTTATTTTCCTTCCTCACTTTAACATTGCGTTCTTACATAAACACACGCTTTTGAGTTTGTTGTACTTAGTACGTGTTAATATTGAAAGCAAATATAATGATCTCTATCTAAAATCTAGCAGGCGTTTAGTTTGCATTTGTGACGTAATAGCAACGGAAGAAGCTGCAAACAAGTGAAAGTAGAGACGGTGAGTGTTCCAGAAAGAAAGGTTAGCTATCATATGATGGCCTACTATTCATTTTTAATGCTATATATGAGTATGCATATATTAATTTAAAATTAACATACCTATAGTTTTCATTTTTGAAAGATGTTTGGGTACAGGTCATCTGTATCATGAACGAATTCACAAGTAGGCATACATTTATCTATATCATATTTGCAATGACAAGAGGGGCGCGCGATAAGGATGGACATAACACGCTTGTCTTTTCGACTTACGACATGCATTTTAAAACACTGTTGTTGACAATAATAACGCTGTAATATAATTTCATACGCATTTGCTAATAAATTTATCAGTTGACTTATTTTTGAATTTTGAATGATTTTACTGAATTTTTCAATGGGGTCATTTCACATTTTCTAATTTATTTTTTTCTTGAAAGAATAGGTCAAATGTTGTCTTTAATTTCAAATATTTGGACGCTGACGTCACGGTTATACGTCACGGCTTGTCGGATGCGGCAGCAGCTATCAACCGATTGTGTTTGGAACTATGATTGTTTGAGTTTGATTTTGTGACAACAACATATTGTTAACGAAAAACATATTTCATACAACTTTTGGTATTTATTTTAATAAAATGTTTTATTTGCATACCTTTACTCTTAACTCTGCTGTCACCTATCACAATTTTAGGTTAGCTTGTTTACAGCAGCAAACGGATATCACGTGGACCATTGTGTGTGTGCGAGAGGAATGACTTTGTGTGAGTAACAAACCGTGACGTCACGAATTGTACAGCCGCGAAAGTTTATTAGCAAATTTATAAATGAAAAGTCGCATATTTCATGTTATTTTATATTACTATATTTATTAAATGAGACGGACTTCACGATTTTATTTCAATCATGTGATAAAGATGATTTTTACCTCTCGCTAAGAGAGGTATTGGATTCATGCTAAAAATCGCATATCCAGATTTTAGTGATTAAGCATGGTTTAAGGTCCCTACCATCCGATTTTAATATTTTTACGATGATGTCTGTGTGTGTGTATGTGTGTATGTGTGTATGTGTGTGTGTGTGTGTGTGTGTGTGAGAGAGAGAGAGAGAGAGAGGTTGTTGTATGTACGATTTCTCAAATTCTGTAAGACTAAAGACCTGTGTAATTATGGATTCCTCAATCTAGCGGTAATGGGAAGAGTTGAATAGATTCTGGTAACAATTGGACAACCGGAAGTAGTAGTATTTTAACAAAAATCTTCTAAATATTATTTTTTGAAAATTTATGTTATTACAAATATTAAAAAACAAAATTCTCTATCCGACACATTTAAATTTTTCATTATACCTTCTATAGATTTACGGATATAGATATATAATCTATAAAATAATCTGTCGGTCGGGATCGAACCCGGGTCCCCTAGATTCGCGACCAGACACTCAGGCCAAAAATTACATCGCATTTTAATGGCACAAAATTGACCCCTGTGGCGCACTCTCCACGCCAGCAATGAGTGCCCGTGAGGTGACGCCTGGTAAGCGCCCGCACGGTACAAATATTCCATCATTACCGATATCAGTGAATGAAGCAGATTGGCACACCCAGCAATGGGTAATATGCCGTGATGAAATATTTATTTATTTTATTTTTTATTTTTATTTAAAATAATCTGTTGTAAATCTCACAGCCCAAACATCTCCGTGGTAACTACTTGAGAAATTGAAATGTCTATAATTGACAGATAAATGTCACTAATGTCAGTATCAAAAATTCAGAGATAGTACTGAAGGCTTTTTCTGGGAACGATATTTAATATTTCTTATTGTATTATCAATTATATATTTAAAATCATAGGTATATTACATGAACCCTTCAGAAATACCGCCACTGGAGAAATGGAGAAAACTTGCTCATAGAATGAATTTAAAATTATAGAAAATACGCAAATATATAGAAAGGTGTAATTAGAATTTTTTGTGTGCAAGAAATGTTAAATACAATACTTATATATACCGCAATGGAAAAAGCGAGAGGTATTGTGATGGCACAACAGATTTTTTGATCGATAATTTGTGTTTCGTTGGGTATTGGTAGTTTTGTTAATTCTTGGTATTATATTGTGCATTTTGCTATTGCAAAATAAAGTAACTATTCTTTGAAGTAAAAGTTTATTTTTTCTTATAAAACACTGAACATTTATAATGACTAAATTAATCTAATATTACCGTGACATTTACAAAAACAAATTTTCCATTTTTTCTTTCATTTCCTGATATGTGTGGACTGTAAATCGCTTTTAATCATATGCATTAATCCACTCACAAGGCTGAGAACTTTATCAGAAAGTCCACAAAAAATTGAGAATATAATTAAGATTGGCAAATTTACACAATCAATAATTATACATTCGTAGTGCTCCAGTGTTAGCATATGTCGAAATAATTCGTTCCACATAGAAGATATGTGAAGTAATAACTAAGTTCAATACCAGAAAGAAATGTTAAATGTTAAATCCTTCACCTCACAAGAAGGTAAAGTTCAAAATCTAATCACGCGAAGGAAACTTTCTTCAGAAGATGTAAGATAAGGAGTTTCTTTTCTTATTTAAAGTAATTGTATTATATTGCAAAATTATATATTATGCAAAGTTCCTGGTAGATGCATTTTCTATTTTAAAATAATTATTATATACTCGAACAGTACTTCCATATGATTTTTTTGCTATATAACTAACACTACACATTTAGACGCTGCAAAACTGTTTTTATTTAATGAATTTAAAAGAATTTTATAGATTTAGTGTTGGTAAAATTCTTGGGGCTGTTTACGGAACAATTCTCAAACATCTATCTTTTAGCGATTGTTTCAATTATGCTCAACATTTATTGAGACCATTTTATTATGCCAAATTTTAATATAATGCTGTAAAACGGGCATGTCTGTCTTTCTTCCTTGTCGAAATCTGTCAAAGGAGAGTGTACTTGTTCAAGGCTAGCATAAAACAAGTGAAGAATTTACTGTCTTCAAAGGAACTTTGTAGTTCAGTTTCAATGATTGCCACAAAAATATTTATTCAATATTCAATACCTAAACCGTTTATGGTTTTGAATGTTCTAAAAAAAAATCTGTTGTATAAATGTATAAATTCCATACATAAATTTTCTTGCAAAAGATTCTAAATTTCCAGTAAAAATACTTCATAAATAAACTATGCAAATTGCACTTGATACTAACATCTTTTTCTTCTTTAGCTTTCCTATTCGTTAGGGGTCGCTACTTTTTTTTCTTCTTCCACTCATTTTCGTTTTGCGTGTCGTTCTCATTCTGTTCCTTTTCTCTCAAGTCTTCCGCAATACAGTCCTTCCATCTTATCTTTGGTCTTCCTCCGTTTCTGCAACTTTCTATTACTAAGCTATTCATTCTTCATCCAATATATTCTTCGTTTCTTCTCATGACATTTTCAAACCAATCTCGTTTGTATCTTTCTAGAAACTTGTAACACTAGAGTTATTTCCTTACCTATCTTTCCGCGTCTTCCCCAACATCTACTTCAACATCCTCATCTCTGCCACATTAATTTACTTTTTATTGATACTGACATCTGTCAATTTGAATTATATGGATATATTAGTAGTTTCCATGTTTAGCATAGTTGGCTGATTTATAAAATTTAATTTCTTTAAAATTCTTTAACTCTATATCTATTGAATATGAATTATAAAATGCAACCAAATCGTATAAAGAATAATATATTCTTTAAGTTATAATAACGATAAATTTAACTGTCAAATCTTCAAATGAGGCTACTCCCGTTTCACCAGTTATAACCAAAATCTAATCAGTTGTTCTTCTGGATGTAAATTTGAGGAATACGAAAAAAATATAATTTTTGGAATCGTGGTATTGAAGTTATGCGATCCGAAACTTTCGTCACACACACACAGACACACATATATACATACAGACATCATCGTAAATATGGTAAAATCATATTATAGGGACCCTAAAACATGCTTATTCACTAAAAACTCATCATTGAATTTTTTGACCAAAGACAATAACTTCCTTACCTAAATGTGACGGAAGGTAAAAATCTAAATATAAAGAATAGATATAAATATAATTTTTGGTGTAGAGTGTAGGTATACAAGAAATTTTAAATACAATAGGGCGCGAGCAAACATGTGATATTGTTGGCCTTGCAAGCAGATATGGGGGCCCGTGTCAGAATGATAGCTAGTAATTATGTACATGGATGTAAAATATCATAATTTTTCATTATAAATTTAGTGATTTTGTAGTTCCATGTGGTTTATTTTCCTCGGCAAGTAAATTCCACACTTCTGGTGACAAATTAACTACGTGAATATAGAAAATCTGAAAATTCTAACATTTGACATCTATGTACATAATTACTAAACCATGTCACATGACTGCTCGCGTCCTATACTTATATGTAACCAAAAACGGATATGGCGAGAGGTATTGTGCTGGCCACACAGTGTCCTGGCAATATGAGACTTGGTCCAGTTAAATATTTTAACCAGCATTCTCGTTGAGATTCCAGATTTGTTGTCAACTTGCTTATTCAGTCGACTGTTGTTGGCTTTCGTTATTTTTGTGGCTTTTCTACCAAACCCTGGTTTGTGTTTTAAAAAATACTTTCTGATCAATATTTAATGTACGAATATATAGTAAAGAACATACATATTTTTGAAATTAATTATATCATTGCGTTCGTAAGTATTTCCAATAAATGTATAAATGTCAATTAAAATACCGGTTTTACTGTACATTAACAAAATTATATTGTATAAAATTCTGCATTCTAATATTAATGACATACATATTCTCAGTAAGAAAATTTTCCTATCTAATGAATAACTGTTAAACTAATAACATCTAATAATAATCTATTTGCCTTGTAGACTGAATAACTCAGTCACATTATCTTGTTACCTAGAAAAATTCTACTAAATCTAGTGAAAGGCGCAGCCAACTATTGCATAAATTAATTCTAAAACAAAAACTATTCAGCGCAATACGACATTTTTTGCTGAAATGCGCAAATAATAAGAAACCATTACAGGATGCTGAAAGCCAATAAGCAATCTGAAAGTTTTGAAGCATTTTGAAAGATTTTTAATGGAAAGTGATATTTTGGAGTAATTTTCTATGCTCCATATCTGTCGGAAACGTGGATCGAAAAGTGTTACACTCTTGTTTGGCGTCAAAAGTCTGTATGAAATTGAAAGCGTTTTCACAAAAGAAAGATTTTGTTTTCAGATCAAAATATCCTCGAGGTATAGGTTGGCAATTGTTTAAAAATAAAATATACTATCTACAAAATTTGTTTATCTAAATAACTATACATATACAGGGTGATGTCATTGGTTTGTTCTTTTTTAATAACTCGATTATTTTAAACATTGTGGAAAAGTATTTTCAAATGGAACACCCGATATATATTTATTCAAATTTGAAAAGTATATAAAATTTGCTATCCAATAGTATAAAAATAATAATATATTATTAAAAAAAACTGTTGTGGTCAGCACAATACCTCGCCCAACTTTTGGTTACAAAAGTATAGGGCGAGAGCAGGCATGTGATATTATGGTTAGAATTTTTCATTAAAAATTTTAAAATATTTTAAATTCACGTAGTTAATTTGTCACCAGGAGTGTGGAATTTACTTGTCGAGGAAAATAAACCACATGGAATTAGAAAATCATTAAATTTAGAATGAAAAATTATGATATTTGACATCTATGTACATAATTACTATATACATAATTATCATTCTAACACGGGCCCCCAATCTGCATGTCAAGACCAACAAAGTCACATGACTGCTTGCGCCCTATCGTATACATACACTCTACACCAAAAATTCTACTTACATCTATTCTTTATATGTGGACTTCTTAATTTTAAATTCTTCTAATTTTTGGAAATATTTCTAATTCATTGTCAGGATTGACAGTATTTTTGAAGAGTATATGTAATATACCTATAATTTTAAATATTTAACTATTAATACAATAAGAAATAATATAATGTATGTATTTCCAAAAAAAAAATCTTCAGTAATGTCTCTGGATTTTTGACACTGACATTTATATGTTAGTTACACATATTCTAATTTTTCAATTGGTTTCCATGACATTATTTGGGCTGTGACATTTATTACAACAGATTATTATATACCTTATAATTATTTTATCTCTAAATCTACAAAAGATATAATAAAATATTTATATAAATCAGATTAATCATTAAAATCTGGATATGCGATTTTAGTATATACCTCTCTTAGCGAGAGGTAAAAATACAATGGCGAATGATTTAAATTTATTAAATACTGTGGTGGCTTTGCAATACTATTTTTTGAATTAGACATCTGTTTAAACATAGAAGCAGGCCGTAGGGTCGAGGAATTATTTTAATAAACAAAGAAAGAAATTGTGAAAAATTCATGGACCTCGCAGGAATTTTTCACAATTTCTTTCTTCGTTTATTAAAATAATTCCTCGACCCTACGGCCTACTTCTATGTTTAAATATGTTACGGTTGGTCACAAATAATTCTTATCAAAATTAGACATCTGAAGTAAGATATAGTAATGTATTTCTCATATTTTCTAGTCCAGTATTTACATGGGCACATGCAAAAATTTCGAACAATTCTTTTCTTCTCTAAGTTATGAAAATAAACCAGATCATACTGTAATTTGAAAATATCCAAACAGATTTGGTAGAGAAATTCTGCATCTAATGATTTCCTAATTGTTAATTATTTTTTATCCGGAACAGGAAAAACAAATAAAACTTTTAACTGTTAATCAAATCAATGATGCACAATCTTTGTTTATGAAATTATTTCCATCTTTGGCATTTCAACCACGCCTACAATTTTATGACATTTGAAACATTTCTAAAACATTAACTTTGACTAATAGAACGTTCTTCTGGAAAAAGTCTTCCTCATTTCATCTTGCTAAAGAATCTACATTAATTGTTGTCCTATACCTCACGTGATCTAGAGATTCTAGAGTACTTTAAAGTGATCCAGTTCTACATATCGACTCTGAAGTCCGGTAGTCCATATCCGCATAACGATAACGATAATGGCAGTGACATAACACATAACTGTTCCCCATGAGTATAAGTGAGAAGATATGCACATGAACAGTCCGGAATCCCCGACCGCTTTCTCTCACTTTCTTCTTTACGAGAAGAATAAATATCTTCAGTAGAAACCAATCAAGAAGAGATGGAATGCAATAATACAATAGAAGAATCAAAACTGTAAAATATTCTAGATACCAATATGAATTGAATTTCTGTAACTAGCAAATCAGAACTTGGTAAAAAATTAGTAAAATTTGAAATTCTTTTTGAAAAAATCTGATGTGACCAACACATGACATCTCGCCATTAAATTAATATACATTCTGTCAAGAAAATATCGAGAATTGTGTATTAAAAAATCTGATGTGACCAACACAGTACCTCCCGCCATTTACCTATGTATATAATTTCTATATTACTTTATAAATTTATCCATACAATATATAGAAAAATTATTAAAGCAAACTTGTAGAAAATGGAATAATCTTTAATTTTTATAATAAAAAATTGCGAAAAAATTACATTTAAAGGTATTTTTTGAAGAAATACTATCTTGAGCTTCAAGTAAACTGCCATTTCCGGTTATCCGATTGCCACCAAAATCTAATCAGTTCTTTCCATATTAGAATAAGTATTTGAGTTAGAGCGTAAACAGGATCCACACACACACATACATACATACATACATACATACATACATACATACATACATACATACATACACACAAACATCATCGTGAAAATGTTAAAAATGGATTCTAGGGACCTTAAAACGTGGTCATTTACCAAAATCTCGATATACGATTTTTAGCACGATCCCTATACCTCCCTTACCAAGGGTAGCGGGAGGTAAAAAGCCCGCTTAAAGGAGTGTCGGAATTCTTTTTGTCGCTACGTTGGCACAGCTGCCCACATGGTACATTGGCACACCTAGCAATGGGTAACATGCCGTGATGATATATTTATTTATTTTAGAAATAATATAATGTATGTACTTCCCAAAAAAAATCTTAAGTAAAGTCTCTGGATTTTTGACAATGACATTTATCTGTCAGTTACACATATTTTAATTTTTCAATTGGTTTCCATGACATTATTTGGGCTGTGAGATTTATCACAGCAGATTATTATATACCTTATATTTCTCTATCTCTAAATGTATAAAAGATATAATAAATATTTATATTTGTATCAGATAGAGAATTTACTCTTCTTTAATACTAGCAAGAACAAAAATTTTCAAAAAATAATATTTAGAAGATTTTTTTAAGAATCTGCTACTTCCGGTTTTCCAATTATTACCAATTATTACACACACACATCATCGTAAAAATATTAAAATCGGATTGTAGGGACCTTAAAACGTGCTTAATCATTAAAATCTGGATATGCGATTTTTAGCATGAATCCAATACCTCCCATAGCGAGTGCAATCATTACTAACAAATACCTCATCAAATTTATAATATAGAAAATTGACTGTTCATTAAATAGACGGAAATATTTCTGTATTTATACAAACTCAATATAAAACTGAAAACAAGTGAGAGTGTATTTACTTTCCTATATTTCTTCGCCATTAACTTGTCTTCCTGCTCTTGGAAATATATTAAACGAACAATGATTCCATTACGAGTATAAATACGTAAATGACAATATGAAAACATAATTCACCGTTTAAGTGGTTTACAAGACATCATACTTCACGAGTCAAATTACTCCGAATCATAACGATTACCGCACGCAAGCAGAGCTTTACTTATACACGCTATAGGAATTACAATAGTCATCATTTGTAGTAATGAGGTTTTTATATTTAACTGAAAATTTCCATACTTAGGAGTAGAATTTCAATTAAGTAAATTGCGATTTGGGAAGAATGATGAGCTGTCATTTATCATTTTCACAGACAGTTGAAGGTTACAAATAAAATATATACTTAAGCTTTAAAATCGAAACTGATCAGTAAGCAAAATTGTATTCAATTCTTTTGGGGTCTTTTATGTGTGCGTGTGTGTGTGTGTGTGTGTGTATGTGACGATTGTTTCGGACCCCATAACTCCAATACCACGATTCTAAAAATTATATGTTTTTGTTTAGATCCATATGCAGACGTGATTAGATTTTGGTTATAATTGGTCAACCAGAAGTACTCTCATTTGAAGATTTTAACAGTTTTTCTTGAAAAAACACAGTTAAATACATATGATTATAAATCTTAAAGAATATATTATTCTCTATACGATTTGATTACATTTTATACTTTATATAAAAATATTAAATTTTATAAATGCTAACTAATGTAAACAGCTAAACTATTCAAATAATTCAAATTCACAGATGTCAGTATCAATGAAAAATAAATGAAACATTGGTTTGAACATGTCATGAGGAGAGATAAAGAATATATTGGTAGAAGAATGAATAGATTAGCAATACAAGGTAGGAGAAACTGAGGAAAACCAAAGATAAGATGGAAGGACTGTATTGCGGAAGACTCGAGAGAAAAGAAACTAAATAAAGACGACACGCAAAAAATAAACGATTGAGAAAAGCTAAAGGAGAAGATATTAGTGTCAAATGCAATTTGCATAATTTGTTTATGAAATATAGGCTCTTTTACAAGAATATTTATATATGGAATTTGTACATAATACACAGGATAGACGGAAGGTAATGTGCTGGCCACATCAGATTTTTAAATGATAATTTGTAAACTGTATTACATGTAACTTAAATTAACCATGTATTTAATTTATATTATATATATAATTGTAACATCTATTTAACACTTATTTGGCTTTTCCATATTATTATTTTAGACAAAAATTATTAAAAAATAAATGAAAAAAATCTATTACAGATCATCATTTGTTTATTTTAATTATATATCTAATAACTATGTTCTTAAAATTATTCTCAATTAATTTTTTTCGAGTTAGATAAACTATATTTTATCAACGTTATAGTCGGCCTTGGCACATGTCGTAAAAAGTGGTTCAATATGCCTTTTGAGTATATAAATTGAAGAAAAAAAAATAAAGAAACGCTGTTTTATTCTGCGAAAAAACAATTTTTCTCTATCATAATAAATAAGTTATGAGATATTTTCTAAATTAGCGGAAACGAGTATTTGCTTGTAATTAAAAAACAAAAGAAGATCGAAAATTTGTTAATATTACTTGAGGTATCTTAAAAAAAACATCGAAAATGAGACACCTATACAGATTTTCATTTTTGATACAGATTATCATTATGATACACACGAATTTTATAACAATTTATTGGTTTGCCGTCTCGTATAACTGAGAGATAATTTATTTACTATTTTGTTACAGTACATATGACAATACTATATGTAATCTTTAGACAAGATAATATATTTATATGTGTGAAATTATTACTTGTAAGCTAATAAAATAATTTCCAATATACATAATAGCAACATATATTAAGTAATTTCTATCTACGAAGACACTATTCTCTATCTAATAAATTTTAATTCCAAAGTTGTTTTCTATTACAATTAGAGAAAGTTTAAGATACAATGTTCCAACAATTAAGCGTACCTAATTGTTAATTGCAATTGAATTTTGAAAATTCTTGCTTAATCATTGTTACAAATATATGTTTGCTACACACTGCTGGAACCAATTGATTTGAAGAATTAAATTGCAGTATATGACAAAATAATGCAGTCTTGAGTTTTCAATGAATAAGCACGCGTTTTAGGATCCGTACAATACGATATTATTATTTTTACAATGATGTCTATGTATACAAGTGTGTGTGTGTGCGTGTGTGTATATATTATTATATTATAATGTCAGCAGTAATAACTCGAATACTAAGCATTCCAATAATTACAATTTTTACGTATTCTTCTTCCTTACATCCATATGCAGACGATTATATTTTGGTTATAATTGGTCAACCGGTAGTACCCCCATTTGAAAGTTTTAACAGTTTATGAAGTTATTTCCCTTACTCTTTCATTCCTTACCGTATCTTTCTGTGTCTTCCCCAACATCTTCATCTCTGTCACAGTCATTTACTTTTCATTGATACTGACATCTGTGAATTGGAATTATTTGAATATATTAGCAGTTTCTGTGGATAGCATATCTGGCTGATTTATGAAATTAGATATCTTTATAATACATTAATTCTATATCTGTTGAATATGAAGGATAAAATGCAATCAAATCGTGTAGAGAATAATACATTCTTTAAGTTATAATAACGTTAAATGTCAATAAATGATATTTAACTGCGTTTTTTCAAGAAAAACTGTAAAAATCTTCAAATGAGGTTACTTCCGGTTGACCAATTATAACCAAAATTTAATCACCTCTTCTTTTGGATGTAATATTGAGGTATACGACACATTTATACATACAGACACCATCGTAAAAATGGTAAAATCGTATTATATGGACCCTAAAACGTGCATATTCGCTAAAAACTCATTGAATTTTTTGACCAAAGACAATACCTTCCTAACCTAAAGGTGACGGTAAAATCTATTTTAATTTCTAGGATAAAATTCAGTATAAATTTTAATCAATATTTGAATATAAAATAAATGTTATATGGAAATTTTAATATGTTGATATTGGTCACCTCACGAGCATTTAAGCTTCCGTGCAAAGAGCACCACAGAGGTCACTCTCGTGCAATTTGAAAATTCGAATTAATTTTCATATTACAAAATAGTAATAAAATATTTTAAGATATATGTGGAAATACACTTAATAATTTAATTCGCTTTACACCATGAACTTTTATTTATTTAATATTCCAATGTTGCAATCCTTCACGAATGATATTCCCTGGCCTTTAAGCCAAATTTGAGTTGAAGAGTGAGAGTTCCAACGTTGCCAAATATATGCGTTATTTTTTGGTTTTGTTAGAATGGTTGTGAACAACTTTCTACTCCTTGAGTACGTTGTACGTTGTACGTGGATTGTATGTGTTGTAGGTTGTTTGTTGGTCATTGTTTATTTGTAAATATACAACGTTGATGAGTCAATTAAGTAGGTTATTGTAACTTTCAGTACGCAGGGCCGCAATAAAATAAAATTATGCGAGGGTCATTAAAAAAAAAATCTGATGTGGCCAGCACAATACCTTCCGTCAATCCTGTGTATTATGTACAAATTCCATACATAAATTTTCTTGAAAAAGATTATAAATTTTTGGTATTATGTGATTCCCTTTCTCGGCAACTTAATTCCATACTCCTGATAACAAACAAACCACATGAAGTAAGAAAATTATGAAATTTTGATTGAAAAATTATAACACGGGTCAAAGTCATGTTACTGCACGCGCCCCATACATAAATTTTCTTGCAAAAATCCTATATTTCCAGTAAAGTTATTTCATTAACAAACTATGCAAATTGCACTTGACACTGACATCTTCTTCTTCTTTAGTTTTTCCCATTCGTTAGGGGGTCGCTATTTTTTATTTTCTTCTTCCACTCATTTTTGTTTTGCGTGTCGTCCTCATTCAGTTCCTTTTCTCTCAAGTCTTCTACAATACAGTCTTTTCATCTTATAGTTGGTCTTCCTATGTTTCTTCCACCTTCTATTAATATATTCATCTATCCTCATGACATGTTCAAACCAATATGTAATCGTCTCTCTTATATCTAGAAACTGCTAACACTAGAGTTACTTCCCTTATTCTTTCATTGATTTCATTTTATTGATACTGACATCTGTCAATTTGAATTACCTGAATATATTAGCAGTTTCCATGGTTAAGTTAGCATAGCTGGCTGAATTATGAAATTTATATAAAATTTATTATCGTTATTCTTCTTTAACTCTATATCTGTTGAATATCAAATATAAAATGCAATCAAATCGTATAGACAATAACATATTCTTTAAGTTATAATAACATTTAACTGATTTTTTCAAGAAAAACTGTTAAAATCTTCAAATCAAGGTACTTCCGGTTGACCAATTATAACCAAAATCTAAACAGGTCTGCATATGGTTGTAAGGAAGAGGAATACGCAAGAATTGTTATTTTTGGAATTCTAGTATTGGAGATATCGTGCACGAAACGGCGTCCACACACACACACACATACATACACACACACACACACACACGCACGCACGCACGAACACACACACACACACATACAGACATCATCGTAAAAATAGTAAAATCGTATTGTAAAGACCCTAAAACGTGCTTATTCAATGAAAACTCACCACCGAATTTTTTGACCAAAGACAATACCTTCCTTACCTATAGGTGACGGAAGGTAAAAAGAAGCAGCTTTCGTTGTGATTTTAACTCTGCGTCAGTTAAAACAAAATATGTGATGACCTTTCAGATGTCATCTTAGATGTGCTTTTGTTATTTTTTAAATCAAATAATTATAGTAAGTTAAATGTTGTAACCTTGGCCAATACCAAAAATAAGATGGAACGACTGTTTTGCGGAAGTTTTAAGAGAATAGGAACTGAATGAGAACGACAGGCAAAACAGAAATGAGTGGAAGAAGAAAATAAATAATAGCGACCCCTAACGAATTGGAAAAGCTAAAGAAAAAGAAGAAAAATTTAGAGTCTCAACATATGTAGGTATATAATTTTGCTTGAGAACAAGTATATTTATGAACATGCATAAATATGATTGAAAGGGTGTATTATACATTTTAAATACCAAATTTAATCCAAATAGAATAATCGAAAAAATTAACATGATCTATTCAAGTTTTACATCCGTCGGAATCTTGTAAAATGTGAAAGAAAAAAAATCTAGATCATATTACGTAACATCTTAAGTCTGTAATATAATGTTGTCATGCCTTTTAACTCTAAATGTACTGAACACTTCAAATTATAGTAATTTCTGTGCAAGACCATAACTTTTTTAATTCTTTTTACGGAAGAAATATCTGCCATTTATTTAATTTTCTTTCACTAGACCTTAGATCATCTTTCATAGCTTCCTCATGTTTAATTCCACTTTGACCTAAGACCCGGGTCATTTCCGGTACATTTAAAATTTGGATATTCAAAAATGAAAAGAAAGCTGAATTTATAATTATTTATATACGATATTTGTTATTCTTGAATATTAAAATTAAATAAAATGTATTTTCACAAGTTTGAGGCCAATAGTTAATGAACGATAAAAAATATATTTTATGAATAGGCGTTGCGCCATTCGATTATATGTACTTTTCTACATATGTACACCAATTTTAACAAAAATTCGTATATCCACATTTTAATGATTAAGCACGTTTTAAGATCCCTACAATGCAATTTTAATATTTTTACGATGATGTCTGTGTGTGTGTGTGTGTGTGTATGTCTGTATGTGAGTCAATTGGAAGGACGATTTCTCAAAAACTATAATACTTAATATCTGTTTAACTACTTATTTCTCAATCGAACATTACTAGGAAGAGTTAAAAAGGTTTTGGTAATAATTAGCAGACTCATAAAAATATCTAAATATTATTTTTTGAAAATTTTTGTTCTTGGTTGTATTAAAGAAGAGTAAATTCTCTATCTGATGCATATAAATATTTTATTATATTTTTTATAGATTTAGAAATAAAGAAATATAATAATATGTTGTAATAAATCTCACAGCCCAAATAATGTCATGGAAACCAATTGAAAAATAAAAATTGTTTGTAACTGACGTATATTACATACACCCTTCAAAAATACTGTCAATCCCGACAATGAATTGGAAATTTTCGAAAAATTATAAGAGTAGTTCAAAATTTCTTCATAGAATGAATTTAAAATTAAAAATCTAAATATAAAGAATAGATTTAAGTAGAAAATTTTGACATAATGTTAAATACAATAGGGCGCGAGCAGTCATGTCACTTTGGTGGCCTTGACAAGCACATATGCGGGCCCGTGTCAGAATGATAGCTAGTAATTATGTACAGAGATGTCAAATATCATAATTTTTCATTCTAAATGTAGTGATTTTCCAATTCCATGTGGTTCATTTTCCTCAGCAAGTAAATTCCACACTCCTGGTGACAAATTAACTACGTGAATTTAAAGAAACTTAATATTTTAATGACAAAATTTTGACATTTGATATCTATGTACATAATGTCAAGGCCAACAATGTCACATGACTGCTCGCGCGCTACACTTGTGTAACCAAAAACGGAAGTGGCGAGAGGTATTGTGCTGGCCACAATTATGTAATTTCCATGATAAAATGTAATATAAAACATTTATCACGTTTACTTAAAGTTTGAAGTGTACTTATATTTTTTATTGTTTTCAGGAGATCATTGAAATCATCAACCTGTCAAACTTTGGACAATCGGATAGGGACAAGCGTGACATCAACATGTTGAGACAACTATTCCCAGGCTTAGCACAGGTAAGCCATCATATTTAATATCATTGAATACATTTGTTATAAAATTTGTAGTATTATTAGTCTAATTAAATTTTCTTACAACATGGGAATATAGTCCATTACAAATTATCAAATCAAACAGAAGCTTACACTGATATTTAATCTTTTAATTTGTTAATTATAACCCCATTGGTGGAAATTCTCTCACGCTATCATTCTCATTGCAAGAACTATTGGAGTATGCAATACATAAGTACATATGCAAATTAATTTCGAATAGTACATGTGCAGTATGTCTATAAAACTTGTATACTTGTAGACAATTTTGTAATTATTTACATAATGTAATGATGGGAAAAAAATGAAATTTTATTATATAAAAAATTGTTCTTTGTTAGAAAATAATTGAAGTTTTATTATTTTGTAAAATGTTTTTACGCGGAATTAAATTGGATTTAATGATGATATGATAATGCGTTCCTCCACTATTTTGTATTTTAAAAGCGTTGTAGACAGTCTTAAGGTATATTTACAATTAATTTGAACCCAGCACAATTTCCATTTTTCTATATTTTTTACCTTCCGTCACTTTTACATGCATATGCAGACGTGATTAGATTTTGGTTATAATTGGTCAACCGGAAGTACCCCCATTTGAAGATTTTAACAGTTTTTCTTGAAAAAACGCTGTTAAATATAATTTTTTCAAATTTAATGTTATAAATATTATAGTAATTAACGTATCAAGGGTGTTATAAGGACAATAACGCCTGAGGTCAACAGTGTGCTTTCCGAGGGCCTCTGGCCCGAGGTGTGTACGTTGACCGAAGGCATTATTGTCCGTTTAACGCCCGTGGTACGTTCAACGGTTAATGTCCGACCGATATATTATTTTATTAAAGATTTTTGTCCTATCATTGTGATTTTTGTTAGAGATATTAATCTATATATTTGCTTGCAAACGCTGTAACTAGGTAACGCGATATTCTTGTTTGTATCCTCCCCAGAGTTTTTGTATTCTGTACCCAATAGCAACAGCGTCAAATTTATAACACACCCTAGGGTGTTATTTGGTATATAACAACCCTGAAAGCAGGGTTG
The DNA here is from genome assembly GCA_951394225.1 of Harpalus rufipes. Classification (NCBI taxonomy): domain Eukaryota; kingdom Metazoa; phylum Arthropoda; class Insecta; order Coleoptera; family Carabidae; genus Harpalus; species Harpalus rufipes. The sequence goes on from OX596276.1 coordinate 2,191,303, forward strand.
TTATGATAACAATAACGTAACGGTCGGGCATTAAAGTATATTTTATTCTCTATATGATTTGATATGGATATAGAGTTAAAAATCTGTTGTGGTCAGCACAATACCTTCCGCCAATCCTGTGTATTATGTATAAATTCCAAGCATAAATTTTCTTTCAAAAAATTTTAAATTTCCAGTAAAATTATTTCATAAACAAACTATGCAAATTGCACTTGACACTATCATCTTCTTTTTCTTTAGCTTTTCCCATTCATTAGGGGTCGCTATTATTTATTTTCTTCTTCCACTCATTTCTGTTTTACGTGTCGTTCTCATTCAGTTCCTTTTGTCTCAACCTTCTATTACTAAGCTATTCAATATATTCTTCATTTCTCCTCATGACATTTTCAAACCAATGTAATCATCTCTCTTGTATCTTTCTAGAAACTTGTAACACTAGAGTTATTTCTTTACCGTATCTTTCCGTGTCTTGCACGGTTAGATACTGATTAGATTTTGGTTATAATTGGTCAACCGGAAGTAGCCTCATTTGAAGATTTAACAGTTAAATTTGATTTATTGACATTTAATGTTATTATTACTTAAAGAATATATTATTTTCTATACGGTTTGATTGCATTTCATACTTCATATTCAAGAGATATACAGTTAATATATTTATATAATTCAAATTGACAGATATCAGTATAAATAAAAAGTAAATTAATGTGGCAGAGATGAGGATGTTGAAGTAGATGATGGGGAAGACACGGAAAGATAGGTAAGAAATAACTCTAGTGTTATAAGTTTCTAGAAAGATACAAGCGAGATGATTACATTGGTTTGAAAATGTCATGAGGAGAAATGAATATATTGGATGAATGCTTAGTAATAGAAGGTTGAAGAAACAGAGGAAGACCAAAGATAAGATGACTGTATTGCGGAAGACTTGAGAGAAAAGGAACTGAATGAGAACAACACGCAAAACAGAAATGAGTGGAAGAAGAAAATAAAAAATAACGACCCCTAACGAATGGGGAAAGCTAAAGAAGAAGAAGAAGATGTTCGTGTTGTTTATGAAATAATTTTACTGGAAATTTAGAATCTTTTGCATATAAATTTATGTGTGGAGTTTATACATTATACACAGGATTGACGGAAGGTATTGTGCTAGCCACAACAGATTTTTTTGAATTTTAGATTATCAAAAAACAATTTTCTAGCTTCCTTAATTTTATGAATTTTTGTATACACTCTTGACCGTGTTTAAATATTAGTAAATTATTTACTTGCTGTTAAGAAATAAAAAAATTATGAGCAATTACATGATAATTAGTCATTTTTATAGGACTTTTTGTAGAAACGCTCACACTTTAAAATGTAATGACTAAGGTCCTTTACCATATTTTAATTGTGGATGTTTTTACCAATCATCACTTCTGACCCAGCGGATTGCACGTCGGTTTCAACCTTGCAAGGTCCTAAACCATTTCTTTATAAATTAATTAAGTACGAGTCTTTATGGAAACCTCTGCATTGACGAATCTTGCAATAGTGTGTAATATGTATAACCAAGTTGATATAAGTAAAAAGTGAAAGTGTCTATAAAGATTAGAACCCGTTTTTGCAGTTTTGTGTCTCAGTCACTGGCCGTTGTGAAAGCACCACAAACGATACGAATTTCCACGAAAAAACCTATTCCGCAATTGTTATTTTTACAAGAAAGACCAAAGAACAGAAATAAAAACGTAAATAAAAGTTTGAACCTTGTTTTTATTTAATTCCATTTTTGTTATAGTATTTTTTTTATATTATTTCGGTCGGTTTACATTTTCAACAAACAAATTATAAAATCTATGCAAATGGTGAGAATTTTTTACAAATTTGTTTCGACTAGTTTAAAATATTAATTTTAAACTTACAAAAACTGAATATATTATTCAAGTATTCCGTCATTTAATATTGGGTTACATCGCCTTTATTAGTAATACCAGCTTTAATTCTATTAAGGCATTATATGCCTAAGCCCTGCATTTTTACCTCCCGCTACCCTTGGTAAGGGAGGTATAAGGATCGTGCTAAAAATCGCATATCGAGATTTTGGTAAATGACCACGTTTTAAGGACCTTAAAACGGAACAAATGGATTGTAGGAACCCTACAATCCATTTTTAACACTTTTACGATGATGTCTGTGTGTATGTGTGTGTGGATCATCTTTGCGCTCTAACTCAAATACTATCATTCAGAAAGTTCTGAAACTATGTATTTCTACCTTAATCTAATATGGAAAGAAGCCATTAATTTTTTTTCAAAAAATACATTTAAATGTAAATTTTTCTCAATTTGTTATAAAAATTAAAGATTACTCCATTTTCTACAAGTTTGCTTTAATCCTTTTTCTATATATTTTATGGATAACATCCTCATCTCTGCCACATACAGTCCTTCCATCTTATCTTTGGTCTTCCTCTGTTTCTTCAACCTTCTAATTACTGAGCTATTCATTTTTCTTCCAATATATTCTTCATCTCTCCTCATGACATGTTCAAACCAATGTAATCGCTTCTTTTGTATCTTTCTGTGTCTTCCCCAACATCCTCATCTCTGCCACATTCATTTACTTTTCATTGATACTGACATCTGTCAATTTGAATTATCTGAATATATTAGCAGTTTCTATGGTTAGCATAACTGGCTGATTTATGAAATTTAATAACTTTATAATTCTTTAACTCTATGTCTATTGAATATGAAGTATAAAATGCAATATAATAATATTTAACTGAGTTTTGCAAGAAAAACTGATAAAATATTCAAATGAGGGTACTTCCGGTTGACCAATTATAACCAAAGTCTAATCACCTCTTCTTCTGGATGTAAACTTGAGGAATACGAAAAAATTATAATTTTTGGAATTGTGGTAGGTATTGAAGTTATGCGAGTCGAAACTTTCGTCACACACACACACACACATACAGACATCATCATTGAATTTATTGACCAAAGACTATACCTTCCTTTTCATTTTTAAAAGTCACGGAAGGTAATAAATAAATCAAAAAGTTATTACCGGACTCCATTATAAAGGAATATTACTCGAACATGTTTTTACGACTTCTAGGCAAAACAAATTTATGATGTAAACAAAATAAATGACTATGTTTAACCATAATGGCAGCTATTATTCCAAATAGCAAAATAGTTTGCAAAAACTATTTTGCTCAACCGCAGACAATATAAAAACAATTCTATAATTGTATAGTTCATCCTGTATAAAAAGAAATTATTGAAGTTCAAAAACAATTCGTTTCCGATTTCCCTTTTACATTTTTTCTTTCAGATTATATTTCACACTTTCAAAATTATTAATGGAATGTTATAAAAACCATATAAATAATTTTTCAAATATTTTAATTTAAAGTTTACAGTTTAGTGATTAGTTGTCAATCCATTTATAAGTAATTAATTTAAAATTAACAACTATTACAAAATCTAAACTAGGTCAATGGATATGTTGAAATCTTATACTCGTATGCAGGTAGTAAATAAATGCATACGCACTTTACGAATTAAAAGAGTTATATATTCTATATGATATGTACAATATTATGATGTATTGTTTAAAAAAAATCTAGTGTACATCACCAAGGAAATGCATAAATAACATTAATATTTCTGCAGATAACTATTAGTATGTATGTCCCATAAGTTTTGGCACAATATCTCTCGCCACTTCCGTTTTTGGTTACATAAGTATAGGGTGCGGGCAGTTCAGAATGATAATAAGTAATTATGTACATAGATGTCAAATGTCAGAATTTTCCATTAAAAATTTCAAGATTTTCTAAATTCACGTTGTTAATTTGTCACCAGGAGTATGGAATTTACTTGTCGAGGAAAATAAACCACATGGAATTGGAAAGTCACTAAATTTAGAATGAAAAATTATAATATTTGACATTTATGTACATAATTAATATCATTCTGACACGGCCCCCATATCTGCTTGTCAAGGCCAACAAAGTCACATAACTGCTCGCGCCCTATTGTATTTAACATTTCTTGTATACCTACACTCTACACCAAAAATTCTACTTACATCTATTTTTTATATTTAGATTTTTTAATTTTAATTTCTATATAGAAATTTTGTTCTATTCTTCTAATTTTTCAATTTTTTTTTTAAATATTTAATTATTAATACCAGAAATAATATAATGTATGTACTTCCCAGAAAATCTTCAGTAATGTCTCTGAATTTTTTACACTGACATTTATCTGTCAGTTACAAACATTATAATTTTTCAATTGGTTTCCATGACATTATTTGGACTGTGAGATTTATTACAACAGATTATTATATACCTTGTATTTCTTTATCTCTAAAACTATAAAAGATATAATAAAATATTTATATGTATCAGACAGAGAATTTACTCTTCTTTAATACAAGCAAGAACAAAATTTTTCAAAAAATAATATTTTAAAGATTTCTTTTAAGAATCTGCTACTTCCGGTTGTTCAACACATACACACGCACATACACACACACAGACATCATGGTAAAAAAATTAAAATCGGATTGTAGGGACCTTAAAACATGCTTATTCATTAAAATCTGGATATGCGATTTTTAACATGAATCCAATACTTCTCTTAGGGAGAGGTAAAAATCTTGAAATTTGTGCTAAAACTTATGGGACATAAAGTAAAATTTAACTAATTTGTTTCAATTATTTGCGAGTATGATAAATAAACGATGATGATGATTTATAATTATTTATTGAGCAGTACAGTAATAGAGAAATAAAAATATTTAACACATGTAAATGGTAGCCCTGACATAAATGTCTTTCAATCAATTTAACATAAATTGTTAACAAATCCTCACAATATCAAAATAATGTTTATAGGTAATAACATTATTTTAGTACATTTTAAAACCTTCAATCAGTATTTTATCTAGTCATTATCTATTTCATTTTCCGCCTACAGAACAATAAATAATTCTACATGTTTGTGGGCTTTCAATCAGTGTGAAAACCCATTTAAAAAAACATAACCTTTGTGGGTAAAAATACTAAAAACTGGATCAGTATAACATTCACTTTGTTTGCATGAGTATAACAAGTTCCCATGGAGAAAGACAATGGCATTGAATTAGGAATTGTTAGAATAATGAGATACTAAATACTATATACTTATCACATTATTCTACACAGAAGCGTAAAGGAGTTATTTATTTAATTGTTGCAAGATGTATATGATAATTAATGTATGTGCTAAACGTTGTGGTACAAATTTCAACATTTTATTTTAGTAATAAAATAATTATATAAAATAATAAAGTTGGGCTTGTTCTTCCACAACTTCCTACGGACACCGCATTTGGTTTTGGGCTACATTTATATCGATTTCTCGGATTTCACACTGAGCAACTCCGAAATTAAGGGAAATGATCGTTTTTATACTGACAATATTGGAGAGGTCCCTAATAAGTTACACGAGCCCAACCCCAAATGTATTCGTACCCTCTGAAATAAATATATTAACATATAACAATAAATTTTTAGGTTACAATAGTTACGACTATATTTGGGCATTTTTTTTTATTTTACGTATTAATAAAGTGTACTGGATTTAAATATAATGTTATCTACGTGCAAATATATGACAAAAGACAAGTCTCTAAATTTTTCCAACAGTAAATAATACAATATTTATGTTAGTATTATCTATTTTTTTTATCTCAAATAATTGCCATCTTAAATTTTATTACTTTAATAAAAATTATTTGCGAATTTTTAAAGACGAAAACATGTCACATACAGACAAAGGTTTATTTGCAAATAAATTATTATTAAACCTAAGAAATTTTATTATGTAAGCAATGTATTCAAGTTCTATACACTCTATTAATACACCATATCAAAATTTGTTGAATTGGAGTAACAATCATCCAGAAGTTTATTTATTCTTGTTTTTAATATAATTGTAGGTGGTACTTTAATAAAAAATATCACTTTGCAAATAATTTCACTAAAAAAATAAAATTTAATATTGTAATTAATTGAATATATTGTTAGTTTCCTTTAACTTCAGTTTTATAAATAATACTAACATAAATATTATTTACCGTTGGAACTAATAAAATTAGCACGTGTCTGTTGTCATATATTTGGCTGTAGATTATTATTGTTAAATGATAAATTTAGGTAATAACATTGTATTTAAATCCAGTACACTTTATTAAAAATTTAAAAAATGCCCAAATATAGTCTTAACTATTGTAATCTAAAAATTTATTTATTCTTGCTGTTAATATATTTTTTTCAGAGGGTACGAATACATTTGTATACACACATAAAATTCCTTGCAAAAGATTCTAAATTTCTAGAAAAAATATTTCAGAAACAAACTATGCAAATTGCACTCTTCTTTTTTTTCTATAGCGTTTCCCACTCGTTAGGGGTTGCTATTTTTTTTTCCACTCATTTCTGTTTTGTGTGTCGTTTTCATTCAGTTCCTTTTCTCTCGTCTTCCGCGATACAGTCCTTCCATTTTATCTTTGGTCTTCCTGTGTTTCTTCAACCTTCTATTACTAAACTATTCATTCTTCTTCCAATATATTCTTCATCTCTCCTCATGACATATTCAAACCAATGTAATCGTCTCTTTTGTATTTCTCTAGAAACTTTTAACACTAGAATTATTTCCCTTATTCTTTCATTCCTTGTCGTATCTTTTTGTATCTTCCCCAACATCTATCTCAACATCCTCATCTCTGCCACATTCATTTACTTTTCATTAATACTGACATCTGTTGATTTGAATTATTTGATTATATTAGCAGTTTCCATGGTTAGCATAGCTGGCTTTATATCTATTAAATATGAAGTATAAAATGCAATCAAATCGTATAGAGAATAACATATTCTTTAAGTTATAATAACGTTAAATATCAATAAATGATATTTAACTGCGTTTTTCAAGAACAACTGTTAAAATATTCAAATGAGTATTCTTCCGGTTGACCAATTATAACCAAAATCTAATCATCTCTTCTTCTGAATGTAAACACACACACATACAGAGACACACATAAATACATACAGACATTATCGTAAAAATGGTAAAATCATATTATATGGACCCTAAAACATGCTTATTCACTAAAACTCATCATTGAATTTTTTGACCAAAGACAATACCTTCTTTACCTAAAGGTGACGGAAGGTAAAAATTGTTGAAATATGTGCCAAACCTTTTAGGACATACGTTAGCTTAATAATTGCACTGATATTGTACCTTAGCAACGTAAATATATCATCATCAATATATCATCATTATATCATCCACTGTCTCCTCCTTAACGCCCGTTTGCTTAGGTCATGGACCGGCTGATACAGGAAATAATATCACAATCCTTCCGCGTGATTGGTCGAGTGGTCCTGCAGAATGGACTCGGCGGCCTTCTTGGGGGAGGTGGTGGAGGAGGAGGAGATGATGAGGGCCGTTCTCGCGTCTCCGTCTCCCTCCCCACCTTCCCCCCTGACGAGGATGAGGACGAAGATGAAGAAGAGGTGACGACACGAGCCAACAGCGTTGCCAAGAGGGACACACAGGCAGTGGTAAACACGAGATACAAAGACACAGAGGGCATTATATAGGACAGAAAAAAATGTAAAGTTGGGTTAATTGATGTTAAAATTGTGATGGGTGAACGGCGAATTACTTCCACGTGATAGGGTCTTTTCATAAATTTTAATTTCCTCTAAAAACTTCATAAAATTATTTTTTAAATATAAATTATACAAACTCAATAAACAAAAACATAAAATTCTGTGTTATTTTTTGCAAAACTGATTATATACTCAAATCGGACAAACTTGACTACATTAAAATCACTAGTATGGAAAACTGAAATAAAATTTCAGTCATTTTCAATTGTTAAAAAGTGTATGGCCTTATAGAATTATTATTAAGATGTACAGTAGAGTTCATTATTTATCGTATACGATATGAATAATATATTAACAATATATATCTACTTTATTTTATTCATTTATTTTTTGCTACACTTGGCAACACTGATAATTTGTATGTTTATACGTTCCTCCGCGATTTATACTTTCAAAGGTTATTATTTGACAATTTGAATTGCATCGTGTTCAAAATATTTTTCTTCGCTGTGTCTTTTTTAAGACTACCACAGTTTTTATTAATTCGGTTCAATTTTATTTGAAGTTGTGTCTTTTTCATGTTTGTCAACAAAATGTCAAACAGTTCAGTTGGAAAATATTATAAGAATGGTACCATATTGAACTAAATCACCCCCCTTTGGTTAGACTTTAACTATTATATTCTAAACAAATGCTTGATATTAGTAATGTTATCTTCATTTTACTAATATTTTTAATAATATTACGAACATTTACTGACAATTTAGTTAATATGTCTTATTTATTACAGTGTGAAGCAAAATTATTTTCCGGAAATATCACGAAAGTTTGTAATACAATTGTATGCAACCTGTATAACTTTTTTCAATACGATTCTCAAACCTATGTAAACGTACCAGTTCATGATGTCACACATCTAGTTACTCTTATTAATGACGTGCATTGGCTGGATGTCCGATTTGAGTATACTATAGTCTTCTACAGGGCTAGAATTGTTGAGTTGAAAAAATACAAGACGGACATTTAAAATTATAAATCAATAATTAGTTAAAAGCCACAGATCACAGAGTAAAAAATCGTCAAATATTAAAAAACGTATGCTGGATGTATATAACAATATATAATATTTTTATTTTAGATTACATAAAAAATAATTGTTAATTTTTCATTATTCAGTACAAATTATGTATTCATTAGCTTGTCGTTTGGTCGATAGATTAGTTTTTGGAGTGAAAATAATATATGTATATATACAGAATGTTATATTTTAGTGGACCCACCAAATATCTCGCTTATTTATTAAGTTAGTAATTTCTTTCATATAACATGATTTATACAGCAACATGTAAGCCACTTGATGACGGATGTACATTCATGATACCACTTCCGGTTTATTAGTAATTAATATCAACTTTGAAATTTCAAATGGAACATACTATATTTTTTACAAATTTGAAAAATACATCAAATTTGCTTTACAATCATGTAAAATAATCCATATGTTACATTATTAAAAAGTAAAATGGCGGGCACTTTTTTATACACCTACTCGAAAAGAGAATAGTGAGCCATGACTGTGGCTTGAAATAAAACAATGAACTAAAACAATACAGAAAATAAGTATAAGGAATACTTAATAACAACAAAAGATTTTACAACAAATATTCAAAATGACTCTCAGCCTCTTCAATACATTTTTCACAACGTTTTGAAGCAGAAAAAGTAGACCTTTTCTGTGTTATTATGACAAAAAAAATATTATTCGGTGTATAAAAAAGTGCCCGCCATTTTACTTTTTAATAATGTAACATATGGATTATTTTACATGATTGAAAATCAAATTTGATGTACTTTTCAAATTTGTAAAAAAATATAGTATGTTCCATTTGAAATTTCAAAGTTGATATTAATTACTAATAAACCGGAAGTGGTATCATGAATGTACATTCGTCATCAAGTAGCTTACATATTGCTGTATAAATCATGTTATATGAAAGAAAATAACTAACTTAATAAATAAGCGAGATATTTGCTGGGTCCACTAAAATATAACATCCTGTATAACTCCTGTACAAATCTTTTAGACGATTAACTAAACCCTGACGTCAAGAAGTGGTGGGGGGTGTTTTCAATGGCGGGAAATTTGTATTGTTTATAAAAAGAAAAATAGGTGATATTTTTTTACATTTTCTTTGAGTAAAACAATAAATTCAAATATCTGAAATGATCCTATACACAAGTAAGAAGTCAGTACCATAAAATAATACTTCAATAATGATTTTATTGTTATTATATAAATTTCCGTATAGTGCTCTACCAGTAACATTTGTAATTAATTCAGCAAGCATTTCTCTTTTCTCAAATATTTGTTTTGAAAGTTGAAGCTTATGGTTGTTGAATTAAACTACTCTATTTACCTACGAACATTCATTCGGCATGTGAGGTAGTGCATGACATTTTGCTACCGCAAATTTTGTAACATAACATAATCACTCGAATCAAAACTCACAAAACTTATTATCACTCACGACACTCACATAACACTTGTATTCTTCTTCTTCTTCCGTCCTCATCCCGTCATGACCGGGCCGGATGCGAACCCAAGACTCATAAAGAATGAGATTTTCTACTTCATCATCATAGACATCATTTATTTTATCATATAGTTAATATAGTGCATTTCATTTTTTTCTAATTTGGGCACCTATAATATTTGTTGGGGGCCTTAGGCCGTATTCTCTACAAAACTGTATTACAGATTTGTAAATCTGTAAAAAACTAACAAAAACACATATTTTTGTTGATTAATATAAAATTATACATAAGATTGGTAGCTTTCGTTTCGATTTTTATTTACAGATTAACAGATGTGTAAGAGTTTTGTACAGATTACAGACATAACAATCAAAATTAAATGAAATGCACTATAGATATTGTATATCTCATACCATAGACTGCATGAGACAAATGTGTTAATACTACAAATATACCGTATATACATACCTTGTTTTGAAATAGGACGAGTTATTTGAAAAGGCAAATTTAAAACATAGCCATCAAAATTTTCAAAATTCTAAATTTTATATATTTAGTGTGTTAACAATTACTCGAAAGTTCAGTCAAACAGCATTTATTCTTACTATACCAACGTTTCGGTGCACCCTTGCACCTTCTTCAGGATCTACAACAATTATACAACAAAAATATAATACATACAAAATAACATGGACATTATCACACTTACAGTAAGATATTACAAATTGTTAATTCATGTACACAAAATACATTCGTACAAAACATTCAATTAATTTATTAAAAATCGTACAAAAAATTCAAAGAGCATACACACATCCATTTGCTCAAAAATGGACAACCGAATAATACGGAAAATAGCCGGAAATATCCTGTGTAAGGATTCTGGTGACATCATTGACACGGACTCCTATTGGTCGTCTGTACACCATTAATAATATAGCAAGCTGTAGGAATTTAAATAAAATGTAAGTAATGAAACTCAGTTTGGCCTGAAATTTGCCTTTTCCTTTTTGAACTTTTCCAATACATCAAAATATACTTGAATATCAGTTCTTGCATTGAGGTTCCATATTTCCTTATATTTTATTTAAATTCCTACAACTTGCTACATTATTATTGGTGTACAGACGGTCAATAGGAGTCCGTATCAATGATGTCACCAGAATCCTTACACAGGATATTTCCGGCTATTTTCCATATTATTCGGTTGTCGTTTTAGAGCAAATGGATTTGTATATGCTCTTTGAATTTTTTGTACGATGTTTAATAAATTAACTGAATGTTTTGTACGAATGTATTTTGTGTACATGAATTGTAACAATCTGTAAGATCATACTGTAAGTACGTTATTTTGTATGTATTACATTTTTGTTGTATAATTGTTGTACACCCTGAAGAAGGTGCAAGGGTGCAAAACGTTGGTAGTAAGAATTTGTTTGACAACTTTCGAGTAATTGTTAACACCTAATCCACATCACAGTCGAGAAATTACCCACAATTTATGTATTTAGATACATTTTTTTAAACAAATATATTGTAGTATTAAATTACATAAATGTTATTTATCATGTGTTTTATTTCAGCGTTTTTGTTTTTCATATCAGGTTTTAAATCTATTAAAATCCATTAAAAACTAGTTTAAATACAATGTACTTTTTATTATTTCAAAGAAAAATATTACATAATCTATTGTAATCCAATAAAAAATACATAAAAATTGTTCATTTCTCTGAATTCAAATTAAAACTTGGTATGCAGAACAAAACTAACAATGACGTTTATTGCATGATGTACTCATCATTATGTAAACCTGTCATTAAATTACATTTCACAGTCACAATCATTTAAAAATGATGTTAATTGTTTTTGTAAGAAGTTAAAATCTTTTCAAAAATGTTGCTTTCATTCCAAATTTAATTGTGATGTAAAATTTGCCAATATGATTACATAATATTTGCTGGTGCAAATTTTGTAATATTATGTGGTTGTATGTGGCATATCATCCGTAAAATACTTATGGTTGCATGGTTAATTTGACATTTAAATGGACCACTGAATTTAAACAGAAAACCATGGTTAAATTGAGAAATGAACAAAAAAATTTAGTTTTTAATTGTCATGTGTTAAAATTGCATGACCATTAGACTTTCTTAATTTGGCAGGTTTTTTTATAAATTGGGTAATACTAGAAACCCATTAGTTCAGAGGTTTTTACCTTGCAAAAGAAGTGGGGTAGTTCTGACTTTAATATATGTTTAGATTGGGAACTCTCATGACTTTGGGAAGGGACGGCGCGAGCCGCCATCTTAGCCATTTTCTCAAAGACAGTGGTCCATATCAACTTTTACAACAATACAAAATTAAAGCTCGTAATTTTTCGTACAAAAAAGGGTTTATATTTTAATATTAAAGAGACCTAAGCGAATTGGGGTCATGTCCTGAGGTATTTACGTGGTGTATGTGGGTATGTTAGACGGGATCGCGTGAGGAATAATTTGGTGTATGAATGTATGGTTAGGAACAATGTGATTAAGAGAGTTGGTGTGAGTCAGTTGAGATTGTTTGGGCATGTGGAGAGAATGGCGAGTGAACGGCTTGTTAAGCGTACATACGAGGTGTGTTCAAAAACTATCGCGAATTATGAATTTTCTACTCGTAGAAATGAAATAACTTCTTTGATAAAAACATTTTATGACAATGACAAATTTTAAATGAATTATTTTTTTCTACGTTCCGTCGCCTTTAGATAAGAAAGATATTGTCTTGGTCAAAAAATTCATAGTCAGTTTTTAACGAATAAGCACATTAGGTAAAAATCGAAGACGATCCAAAACACGTGCAAGCAAAGCAGCTGTCAACAAGTAAGTGAACATTCAAAATGGCCGAGCTTGTCGACATAAGTGAGAGACATGAGTACCAACATAAAGCCACAAAAAGATCGAAATTCGAATATACGTAACCCGCGAAAATTCAAAATTCGCGATAGTTTTTAAACACACCTCGTATGTTGGTGAAGTTGAGGGTTTTCGATTGCGTGGCCGACCAGTGTGTAAGTGGATGGATATGGTTGGTAGAGTGCTTAAAGAGAGAGAGAGTGTTTCCAAGTATGAAGAGAAGAAGAGCATGTATGAATGCGATTATAAGTGTGGCCGAGGCGAAAGAAGTCTGCTTAGATAGGAATGTGTGGCGAAGGATGATTGTTTCTTAACTATTATTGTGATCCGGATGCGGTATTTCGCTACCGAAAATCGGTCACTTTAATATGTTTAAGAGTAAGGATTTGTTGTATGATGTTGATGTTGTTCTTGTTATTGGGTTTATGCGAAACCACTAAGTGGGACACGCGTGATTATATGTATGTATGTATCTATTTAAATTTCCTTAATATATTATTATTCTGGTTAAGTATTTTTAATATAACTCTTTAACCGATCAACCTAAGTGAAAAAAACTGTAAGAATCCTTTTTTGCACAAATAATTACGAGCTTTAATTTTGTATTCTTGTAAAATTTTGATACGGACCACTGTTTTAGAGAAAATAGATAAAAGTACTTTTTCTGTACCTATAATAAAAGATAGCAGTTCGCGGCGACCCTCTCCAAGATCGAAAACTTGAATTTTACATCAGAGTCCCGACCTAAACGACCTATATTAAAATCAAAACTACCTCTTCTTTTGTAAAGCATTGACTGAGCATTTTTTATACACAAAATAAAACCATTCCTAACATCTCCCTTTTTGTCCGCCAGGAGGCCGATTCTCCATCAGACAACAACGACAACTCCCTCCATGGATCCGAATCTCAAAACGCTGAAGTCCGTGTCAAATTCGATTCCGACCAAGACGTAGCAGCTTCACAAGATGGACCTTCACCCGCTGAAGAAGGCATTGATGGTGATGATGCTATCCGAAACAAAAGGTTGTTACCCTTCGGAGGATCTGTGGGTGTCAACGGACACGTGGATGCTGGGGCTCCCGGAAGTGCGGGGGGAAGCGGAAATTTCCTCTTTGATATCATCAGGGTAAGATAGAGGATTTTTTTAGGGGGGGCGTGGAGGTTGTGGGATGGTGTCTCAAAATTTCAACTATTTAATTTAATTATTGTTTAAAACCATCTTTTTCTGCATCAAAAAACGCACATGTAAACAAGACCACTAGTTTAACCCTTTTCGATAGTTTTTTATAAATCAACACGTCTCGTGTGTCTCACAAAAATGCTAAAATACGTGTCAATGTATGCTAACTATGTTGACGTTCCAAATTATTTTCTGAATAAAGTTACAACATATGTTGCCTTATGAACAGATTCTTCCAATTACGTATGTCGTCTAGAATCGTACATTTTTTAGTGAAGTTTTTTCACAAAGCAATATTATTAAAATTCTTATCCAAGTACCAAATAATTATCATACGTAATATAACAAGTGATATGATTATCATCGATGATATTCTGGAGTGAAATGTGCTGCTTCGGTTTCACGAGCAATATCTTCGATTATTAATCATATCACGAACTGATATTTAATGAAAGAATATAATGAATTTTTGTAACCTAACCTAACTTTTAATATACATATTGTATTAAAACGTGGTACGAGTTTTATTTAATATTTCGGGGTTTGAATTATTGTTATTATTTATTTTTATACTCAAAATTAACTGTCAATGTCATAAATAAAGAAAACAAATCGCTTAGTAACGACTATAAATACGGTGATAATTTCTTTGTTTTTTTATCATCGCTGTGATAGACATGTAACTAGGGAGATTTCGAATGTTGATTGGCGGAAAACATGTCATGTGACTAATGAGTTATATTCTCAAAATTATAAATTTGAGACACCATCTTAATAACACCTTTCTAAGGGCATCTCTTGGGAACCAAAAATGGACTGCATTTCTGTCCTCTTATTTATGGGATAATACATTTAAGATACTCGTTGTTGTTATGTTATAATTTAATTTTATTATGATTAGTATATGATGTATATAAAACAAATAAAATATATACACTAAAAACACTTTATTTACACTTTAATATATACATATAGTCATTATATATAAATTCCGGATATATATAATTATTCTCCACATTTACATATATGCTTATGCCCTTAACTCAAACATTACGTAAGATTTCATTTTAATACGATTATAAATGCATATGGTATGTGTAATTTCAACTTTACAAAAATTCATACACACTTTCTTTAATCATATTTTCAGTTATAATTAAATTATTTAGTAATGAATTGTTGAGTGTTCGTGTCGTTTAAAACCTTTCATTTTACATATGTCAAGGTATACAATTTTTTTTTAGTCGTATATACAAGTAGTAAAAAATATGCATAATGAAACATGTAAGAAATAATAAATTTATAGAAAAAGTAATGCATTATTACAGATTGAAAGTAAATTGCAGGATTATAAAACATAAATGTTTGCAATTCTGTAAAATAATAATTATTATTATTTAAAAGGAATTAATTATTTTAAATTGGTATTTAATACTTGTTAATTATTATTTCATTATTACAAAAAAATACAAATTGTTATACTACTCTTATAGTTCGGTCGCCTTACATTTTCAATAAATTATAAAACCTGAGTGTCTGGTCGCGAATCTGGGGACCCGGGTTCGATCCCGACCGACGCCAAAAATTACATCGCATTTTAATGGCACAAAATTGACCCCTGTGGCGCATTCTCCACGCCAACAATGAGTGCCCGTGAGGTGACGCCTGGGAAGCGCCCGCACGGTACAAATATTCCATCATTACCGATATCTGTGTATGAAGCAGATTGGCACACCCAGCAATGGGTAATATGCCGTGATGAAATATTTATTTATTTATTTATTTTATAAAACCTAGACTAATAGTGATAAATTACTACAAAATTCTTGCGGCTACTTTAAATATAAAACAAAAACTGTAAGCCAATGCCAGGTCCTTGAAATTATGGTGAAAATGATTAGGCAGAAGGCTCACGTCATCAACCTGAAAAAAATCTTATAAAAAGAAATATAACTTGTAGAAATTATTAGTTGTTATTTATTTTTTAAAAAAGAAGGAAAAATATACTAGTATTAAAGAAACGTATATATTAATGAATTTACAATTATTTCTAAGTCAATTGTTATTCCTTTTACGGAATATAAAATTATTTGACACAACATCGTCATTCTCAGTAGTGCCAACGTTTGATACGAGAATAAACTACGATTATTTCAAATAATTTTATATTCCGTAAAAGGAATAACGATTGACTTAAAAATAATTGTAAATATCATTAATATATACATTACTTAATACTAGTACTTTTTTTTTTCTTTTAAAAGTTATATATCATTTTATAAGGTTTTTTTCAGGTTGATGACGTGAGTCTTCTGCCTAATCATTTTCAGTATAGCAACCACCATAAAGCACAACCGACCAAATTAGTGGCAAACATTTATGCTTCGTTACTACTTAATAAGGGTTTCCAGGTTTTTTTAATTTTTAAATATGTTAATTTGTACATAAAAAAATAATGTTAACAAATGTTAAGTCAAACAGCATTTATTCTTACTAAACCAACGTTTCGGTGCACCCTTACACCTTCCTCAGGGTCTACAACAATTATACAACAAAAATATAATACATACAAAATAACATGGACATTATCACACTTACAGTAAGATCTTACAAATTGTTACAATTCATGTACACAAAATACATTCGTACAAAACATTCAGTTAATTTATTAAACATCGTACAAAAATTTGGAGAGGTATTTTCCGTATTATTCGGTTGTCGTTTTTTAGAGCAAATGGATGTGTGTATGCTCTTTGAATTTTTGTACGATGTTTAATAAATTAACTGAATGTTTTGTACGAATGTATTTTGTGTACATGAATTGTAACAATTTGTAAGATCTTACTGTAAGTGTGGTAATGTCCATGTTATTTTGTATGTATTACATTATTGAATAATTGTTGTAAAAATTTCACACCATTTTCTCAGGTTTTATAATTCGGCTAGGCTCGAAGTTGATATTGTAAATTAGCATATTTGTGAACTTTTCCAAGACGGCCCTGTCTTGATCAGCAAGTGAAAGTAAATGATTTCTTCTGGTAAACAAATATTAAAATTTGCAGATTCATTTCTTCAAATATAACAATACTTTCAAGTATTTATTTTATTTGTTATAAGTAAAATTATAGTCACTACGTGTAATTTAATACATAAGTAAATGAAATTTTTAAAGACATAGAAATTTTCAAAGCCGGTTTGGAATAAGAACAGATTTTGCAATGAATTACTTTCGAGTTGACCAACTTATGTAATATAAATCATAGAAGGTGACATTCCACATCTTATTGGAGAAAAATTGTAAATAAATTTGGGAATTGCTTAAATTATTTGTTACAAACGAGGTGATGTTTGCCACCCGAGGGAAGCGAGGGCTCGCCCAAACTCATAATATTTCGACCGGTTTACATTATAAAAACTTATTGTAAATCTACACAAATGATTAGAATTTTTTACAATTTTTTTGGGATCCTTTAAATTTAGACATAATTTAATAAAACCATAGGACAAATGAGGGTGATAATGCACATACCGACAATATTAGGGCATGGAAAATCTAAGAAGAAAAACACTATCGTATGTAACCTTTAAATGGAATTATGAAATAAGGACAATTTGTAAGAACTTAATTCAAATTTTAAATTAGGAGAATGAGCAAATATTTCACATAATTTTAAAATATCTAACAGTCGGTAATTCATAAAGTAGGGATGTAAGGGAGCTACTTATGTTTCATCTAGTGCTGTGAGTATCCGACAAACTTAAATCCGAGTATCAGATGTTCGGATATTGAAGCGGATATCCGTAAATTTAATTCGAATTTGGATCCGGATCCAAATTTTATTTCTGGATCCGATTCTTCATTTTGAATGTGAAGGCAAACCCCGCCCAAATAGCCATTATGCCATTCCAAACGTGTTGTAGACTATAATTTCTCTAACAAGATTTTAGAAATTATACATAAAATGTTGATTGATAATAACATTATCATATACCATTAAATATTTTTTTTGACGCCAGTCCATAAATTCTTTATAATAACTCCCTGTATCATTAGCAAGTTCCTTTATTTCTGGTGACGTACATTCCATATCTATATCTTCATTTCCACTTTATATGTTTTTCTATAAAATGTCTTCCATTAATTTTCTAAGTAATATATTATTATTTAGATAAACTTATTACTCTGGACCAAAAACCTGTAAAAGTTAACAAAAAACTCTAAAAATGTTCAAAACTTTAAAACTTCAAACGCGAATACAGAAATAAATAAATATAAAATAAGGAGTCATAACCATAGAAACCGAACCTAGATATTTGACATACCACGTTAATATGCGGCTAAATAGATTGTGATTCGTTGAAAGCCGTGCGGAATTATTCCAAACGGCGTACGGAATTATTCCACACAGTTTGTTGGAATAATATTAATTCCAACATAATTTTGAGTTGTGGAATGTGTAGTTTCCAAAATAGTGTTGGAGAAAAGAATTTATACTTTCACAGAGTCTTATTTAGTAAATGAAAAAAAAAACAAATTTGTATTATTACACATATAAAGTAACATATTAATGACATACTCATATTCGAATCTAAGATCTGATTTTAAAATCCGATTCCAAGATTCGATAATCGAATTTTTGGATCCGAAACCGAAACCATCCGGATCCGGCTCCCACCATTAGTTTCGTCGTCAATACAAATCGATACCTTGAGTGTAAAATGAACATACATCCTTAAAAACAACGTTCAAATAGCCTACTTGCTATATCGGGACTGGGAAAAATATATTTCATAATTATAACTATTTTTTTATACTTAAAGTTTTTTGACTTTTTAAAATTTAACTACATCAATTATATTCTCATAATATGATACAGCACATTTAGTTTTTTTTATTTTGACATTTAAGAACAAACAATGCATTACCAAATAATGTACCATGAAATCTAATATGCCAATTTATATAACAAAGTTATGTAATTACATATTTACAAGTTCAAATGTCATGTATTGCCAAATATCTTGCGCATTCGCTATTGCCCTACTGTCCTCTTACATCATAAACATACCATCACATAATATACCATCACATACTCTCATACTGTTGCATACTGTCAGATCATTACATCATCTATTGATCATACTATTTTAGTTTGTAGCTGAAAGTATAATAAATCATTTAACATATGATTTATAATTTATACTCATTTCATATTAGTTAATGTCTTTCGAGTATCTTTTCATAACATAACATTTTCTTCTAAGCATGCATTCTTGTCTTTAATATTTAGTTTTAAGGAACGTGTGGTAGACGTCAATTTTGACTGACATATTTCGAAATAAGTTCGAACGAAAACTAAATGAAATTCAAAGGGGTGTACCCAACTTTGCAATTTAAAATTTAAACTATAGGTCTATATTGAGATGCTCTTCGCAAAAATAATTTGTCGATTTTTTTGAATTTGAGATACTCAAAGAAATAACTTTCTAGATTTTTTACTTTTATAGATTTCTGTAATTTAAATCAAGATTAATTACATAATAATAAAATATTTTTATATGACGTTTTTGTAGAAATTCTCAAATTTTAAAATGTAATAACTTGTGACTAAAATACTTGTTACTAAAACAGTTTTACCAAACTGTTTGGCATCCTTGAAAGAACAGGATGTCTCATTTTTTTATCTAGGATAATATTAACGATAGAACAAAACCGTTTACACATTCCGGGGTAAACTTTTTTAAACCATAGGATTTTTGGATCTTCTTTTGTTTATAAGCTATAGACAAAAACTCGTTTCTCGCTCATTCCGAAAATATTTTATATCTTATTTATTATGATAGAGAAAAACGGCGAAATTTTTTGAAAACTTAATTCTCAAGATATAAAACAAACTTATTATTTTTTAAATGGAGACCTGTGTTAAAAATAGTGTCATCTTTTTACTTATTTTATAACAAGTCTACATTCTTTTGTTTTAAACAGGAATAAAAGATTAATTATTAATTTATTGGAGTGCAAAAATTGAAAACTATAAAGAAACAAAAGAAAAAATCTATTACAGATCCTCATTTGTTTATTTCTAATATTATTTGTTTTCGTTTTATTTATTTTTTTCAATTTATTTACTTCATGTGTGTGTGGATGTTAGAAGGACGATTTCTCAAAAACTATAATTTTTAATATCTGTTTAACCACGTATTTCTCAATCGGACATTACTGGGAAGAGCTGAAAAGGTTTTGGTAATAAATTCTCTATCTGATACATATAAACATTTTATTATATCTTTTATAGATTTAGAGATAAAGAAATATAAGGTATATAACAATCTGTTATAAATCTCACAGCCCAAATAATGTCATGGAAAACAATTGAAAAATTAAAATGTAACTGACAGATAAATGTCACTGTCAAAAATCCAGAGACATTACTGAAGATTTTTTCTGGGAAGTACATACATTATATTATTTCTTATTGTATTTATAGTTAAATATTTAAAATTGTAGGTATATTACATATACCCTTCAAAAATACTGTCAATCCCTACAATGAATTGGAAACATTTCGAAAAATTAGAAGCGTAGGACAAAATTTCTCCATAGAATAAATTTAAAATTAAAAAATCTAAATAAGTAGAGTTTTTGGTGTCGAGTTGTAGGTATACAAGAAATGTTAAATACAATATGGCGCGAGCAGTCATGTCACTTTGTTGTCCTTGACAAGCAGATATGTGGACCTCTGTCAGAATGATAGCTAGTAATTATGTACATAGATGTGAAATATCATAATTTTTCAGTCTAAATTTAGTGATTTTCCAATTCCATGTGGTTTATTTTCCTCGACAAGTAAATTTCATTCCATTGCCATGTCTGCTTGTCAAGGTCAACAATGCCACATGACTGTGGTGAGAGGTATTGTGCTGGCCACAACAATTTTTTTTCGAATTATGTCAAAACTAACTATAATGTCAATAATTAATAATTTAACTAACCTGAAAATAATTGGCTAAAAATAATTTTGAGAGCATAATTTATACGTATAGAATCTAATTAAACAAATGATGATTTGTAATAATTTTCTATTTTTGCACCCCTATACATTAATAATTCATCTTTTATTAATGTTTAAAACAAGAAAAAAGTTACATATCTTTAAAAAACTTATAAAATAAGCAAAAAGATGAGACTTTTTTTATCATAGATTCCTATTTAAAAAATAAGTTTGTGTTATATTTCAAAAATTATTAAGTTTTACAAAAATCTAATACACCATTTTATTCTACCTAAAAACCGGTTCAAAATTTGTTAAAACAATTTTTCTC
Organism: Harpalus rufipes; assembly: GCA_951394225.1. Classification (NCBI taxonomy): domain Eukaryota; kingdom Metazoa; phylum Arthropoda; class Insecta; order Coleoptera; family Carabidae; genus Harpalus; species Harpalus rufipes. Next base: position 2,212,901 of record OX596276.1, read on the forward strand.
TGTCGTTAATATTACCCGAGATACCTTAAAAATAGTTATTTAAGTATTAAGGGCAGTAAGTGCACCTTACCGGTAAGAAGCAATTAATGCCCGCAATGCTTATTATATTTTTTGTACGATCATCCCAATAATAACAAATTAAAGTTTAGAATTATTCAAAAATTATTTTGACATTTAAAAAAAATTAGTTGTCATTTTTAAGTAAGCTATGATCGTCGTTTTGTTATCGTTAAAGCTTTAAAAATTATACATTTTTTTTTAATTATGTAATTTTCACCGCCTTCAGATCGGTAGGTAGTCACATCACTTACTGATCAGTAATTTGTAAACAAAACTTACTGCCTTGGAAACCCTATCGGTAAAGTTTAAAAAAAACCTGATCGTGCAAAAAACATATTTACAATATTTGGACGATGGTTGTTTTGCCAAGAGCTCCTTAATTAATAATACTAAATATGACATTCCAAAATACTTATGAAAAAATCGTCTGTACTATCATTACATTGTACAAAAATACATTACCATGAAGATTGCAGACTTTTGACTAACCAAAAGAAACACATATTTCTTGTGGTACCAACATAAATACTGTCTACTCTGTACTGTACTGTTATGGACTATGTTGACATTGTGACGTAGAGTACAGCAGACCGTGCAGCCCGAGCGGCAGGTACTGTATACCGAATGGTAGCCGGCACCGAGAGTCTGGGCTTGGGGCTCACCTCATCGAGCACCGTCACCAAGACAATCCAGCCGTCGTTCGCCCAGGTACAACAAACCTGATGAAATCCTCACAAACCCAACACACTCCTTGTAAAGTCACTGATTCTTTTATAGTCACTCTGTTGGTGGTTGGTAGTATTCTTTCTTGTACTGTAGACTTTTTTGTAGTTCTGTACACTCTTACTAACATAACATATATGTGTGTAAATAAATTTTTCGACTGTGGTTTAGAATAAAAATCTTAGTCACACAGAATTTATTCTTACAAAACGGAGGTTTGGTATATACTTATACCTCCTGTGTGTGTGTGTGTGTGTGTGTGTGTGTGTGTGTGTGTGTATGTTGGAAGGACGATTTCTCAAAAACTTAATAGACTTAATATCTGTTTAACTACGTATTTTCCAATCGGACATGGGAAGAGTTGGTAATAATTGGACAACTGGAAGTAGCAGATTTCGGTTTTCAGATTTCAGCGGAAATATCCATTTTGATCATCCCTGAATCCATTTTGACTAATTTCGTCGCGACGTACGTATCTCGCATAACTCAAAAACGGTAAGCCGTAGAAAGTTGAAATTTTGTATTTAGGACTCCTATAACATCTAGTTGTGCACCTCCCTTTCTGGTTATTACACAATTTCCAGAAGTGGTACTTTACATGAAGCCTATAATAGATTTTAATGAAAAATTGTTTTAAAATATAATCCAAAACTTTTCAAATTTGGTATACAAGACTTTTATGTCAATCGAAATAACATAATAGATTTTGGTTAAAATAGGCTAACCGGAAGTGGTACATTACTTGAAGTTGTTAACAGTTTTTCTTGAATAAAATGATTTTATTTTGATTTTAGATATAAATGCTTCAAATAAAAGTTTTAGAGAATTAATTTATGCGTCTAGCACATCAAGTATTATTAAATTAGCCCTTTGTATAAGCGAGATATGTAAATTTAAAAATAATATACTTTTTTGTTTTTGTAATAAAGCTTGCTATGGATTAGGACAAAAACATAATAAAAATGTTCATGTCAAATTACGTTAAATACGTGCAATTTTATGATTCGTACAATAACAAATATTATATTTTTATTGTGAAATTAGTCATATTCATTGTTGTAATCAAATATTTCTTTGTTGTAATCAAAACTCTCTTTAAAAAGAACCGGGTTAGATTATGGTCGCTATATATCTTACTGTTTTGAAGTTAAAATTAATATTTTGTAATTTATTTATTAAAAAAATATGTATAGTTTAATAATCGTACAAGGAAGTCGTGTGGTGTCCACATCAGATTTTTTAATTTTGTTCTTGCTAATATTAAAAAAAAAAAATTCTCTATCTGATAGATGTAAATATTTTATTATATCTTCTATAGATTTAGCGATAAAAAAATATAATATACAGGCTGTTATATTTTAGTGGACCCAGCAAATATATCGCTTATTTATTAAGTTAGTAATTTCTTTCATATAACATGATTTATACAGCAACATGTAAGCTACTTGATGACGGATGTACATTCATGATACCACTTCCGGTTTATTAGTAATTAATATCAACTTTGAAATTTCAAATGGAACATACTATATTTTTTACAAATTTGAAAAGTACATCAAATTTGCTTTACAATCATGTAAAATAATCCATATGTTACATTATTAAAAAGTAAAATGGCGGGCACTTTTTATACACCTAGTCGAAAAGAGAATAGTGAGCCATGACTGTGGCTTGAAATAAAACAATGAACTAAAACAATTGTAACTATTATTATTAAACGAAATAATATTTACAGGTTGACTTTACCATGTTATATAACATTTTTACGATGATGTCTGTGTGTGTGTATGTGTGTGTGTGTGTTAGGTTATTGGAGGTACAATTTCTCAAATTCTATAAGATTAAAGACTGGTGTAACTACGGATTCCTCAATCTAACAGTAATGGGAAGAGTTGAATACATTCTGGTAAAAATCTTCTAAATATTATTTTTTGGATATGTTATTACAAATATTAAAAAACAAAATTCTGTATTCGACACATTTAAAAAAATTATTATACCTTCTATAGATTTAAAGATATAGATGTATAATCTATAAAATGGTAACTACTTGAAACATTAAAATGTCTGTTATTGACAGATAAATGTCACTAATGTCAGTGTCAAAAAATCAGAGATAGTAGAAAGGCTGTTTCTGGGAACGATATTTAATATTTCTTATTGTATTATTAATTATATATTTAAAATTATATTACATGAACCCTTCAGAAATAACGTCAATCCCGTTAATGAATTGGAAAAACCTCGAACATTTAGAAGAGTAGGAGAAAACTTGCTCATAGAATGAATTTAAAATTATAGAAAATACGTAAATATAAAGGTGTAATTAGAATTTTTTGTATATACCACAATGGAAAGGGTGCGAGAGGTATTATGATGGCCACAACAGATTTTTATATAAGGGCTAAGCATTTGCTTAATGCATTATTGTTGAAAATAAAATTCTAAAAAATGTGAACTACCTTATGTGTCTTATTCTCAATAAATCTAACGTGTCTTTCGTACAATACAAAATAATTTATCATGTCATTATTGAAATGATTTGTCTTGTATACGCCACATATTTCTTACACTCGTCAACGAATAAATCATTACTGTAATAAAATTTCTTTAGAGACGTTCACTTCATGTTCTAGGTAACATATTTATCAATTCATTCGCTATCTTTACTCCTTACTTCTACTAATTTCAAGGCGACCAGTAACACAGTATGTAAATAAATTTCAAGGTTCGACATTACTACAATTTTTCGAATATTTTTAAATAGTTACCTTGATATTTCTAAAAATAAAATATTTTCTAATGACTAATTAATGTTACTAACATATTTTTCTGTTTTTCTTGCACTATATACTAACGCTATACTAATTGTGAATAGTGCTTGAGATAGATTGTATAGTTTTTAAAATATATAGTGCGTTTAGACAAATTTGAATATTGTAAATGTTGTCATGTCTGTATCAAGCACTTGTCACTGTTTTCGCACCTTAATTTGGGTGTATACCTAATATTTTATTTCCATCAACACAAAAATTAATATTTTTATTTCAACTCAATTTTTTTTTAAATTGTGAGTGCCTCAAAGGGGTCTAAATGCCAATCGTTTTGCACATTAATTATTGACAATAAAATTAAAAAATATAATGCGTAATTGTAAAAATTTGAATAGATATACTACACATTAAATGTAAAAAAAACGACAAAATATTAGTTTTTTGCAATTTTTCTAAGCAAATATCTAATGTACATAACTCACGCCCTCATAACTCGGGTGTTAAATTAAATTATGTTAATGTATGTTCATTTGTTTAGCGTGCAAGTACAGTCAAATATTTTAAAGATGTATCATGAACGAATTAACAAATTGGCATACATTTATCTCTCACCTTTGCATAAAGCCTATAAGAGTGTGCGTTAAGGATGGATATAACACGCTTGTCTTTCAAAAATTCATATTGTTTCGACTAAGTTAGGACATTCCACTTTAAAACGTTGCTCGTTGTTGATAATACTTTCTCTGTAACGTAAGTTCATTTATTAATTACCTTGATTCATAGCCGTACGAATAACGTTATTTTCTGTCAGTGTCACTGACACTGATATTGTGTCAGTATCTTATTTTTCAGATATTTGGTTTCACATTTGCTAATAAACTTACCAGTTAACTTATTTTTGAATTTTGATTGCTTTTATTGTAAGATATATTTTTATAATAATAAAATAACAGTAGTATCTTATATACCGGCATAAAAACTAAGCAAACGACACTACTGAATTTTTCAGTATGGACGGAGCAAAAATCTGAATCCATACAATTCGTAAATGTCCTTGATCCGACACCTTAAAAAATATTTACTGTAGTATCTTATGAACCCTCATAAAAACAAAGTAAACGACACTACTGAATTTGAGACAATGGGCGCAGCTAAAATCTTAATTCATACAGTTCGTAGATGACCCTGATTGGACACCAAAAATTTTGGTTTACGAAAGATGGCTATTCAAGGTCACGTGTTTGAAGAAAGAATACACAGAACTTTAAACAGCAGTAGCTTAGCAACATTTCATGTTAGAAAGAGAAAGATTGTTTGACGTACGTTTGTGTAATTTATATTGTATAACAGATATACGTTGGCATTGCTTTCTAACACACTACAATAATAATGACGTATGTCGGTTACAAATATCTAATTATTTATTACACTGCCATCTGTGCTAATGTTTACTCAGTAGCGTGGGTGTTTTGCAAAAACATAGGTGAAGAACATAAATCTTAGTGAAAGACATTATTTAAAAAGAAACTTAATTTTCAAATAAATTACACTTTTTAACCTCTCGCTAAGACAGGTATGCTAAAAATACCATATACAGATTTCTCAAATTCTATAAGATTAAAGACCTGTGTAACTACGGATTCCTCAATCTAACAGTAATGGGAAGAGTTGAATAGATTCTGGTAATAACTGGATAACCGAAAGTAGTAGTATTTTAACAAAAATCTTCTAAATATTATTTTTTGAATATTTATGTTATTACAAATATTAAAAAAAACACATTTAAATTTTTTATTATACCGTCTATAGACTTAAAGACAATCTATAAAATAATCTGTTGTAGTAAATCTCACAGCCCAAACAGCTCCATGGTAACTACTTGAGAAATTAAAATATCTGTAATTGACAGATAAATGTCACTAATGTCAGTGTCAAAAATTTAGAGACAGTACTGAAGACTTTCTAGGAACGATATTTAATATTAATTATATATTTCAAATTATAGGTATATTACATGAACCCTTCAGAAATAACGCCAATCCCGTTAATGAATTGGAAAAACCTCGAACATTTAGAAGAAATGGAGAAAACTTGCTCATAGAATTAAAAATTATAGAAAATACGTAAATATAAAGGTGTAATTATAATTTTTTGTGTGTACAAGAAATGTTAAATACAATACTTATATATACCACAATGGTAAGGGCACGAGAGGTATTGTGATGGCCACAACAGAAATGCAGTAAAGTTATCTGCAAGTAATATTATATCAGACGGCTTATAAATGACCTTGATGAGTCATCTTTCGTGAACCAAACTATACTTTGTTTTAATGTGCACCTCAACAATTTCAAATGTGGAAATATCCTATTTTAATATACAATTGTTTTAGAAATAATACAAGTGTCATAAAATCCAGAAATGGTTGAAATATTTTGATATTTAAAAGAATAAAAATGGCATTTAGATTTCTTTGAATGTGAATTTTATTTTGAATCGTTATAAATATTTTCTTTCTAATAATTTATTAATTTCATTTATTTCTTTAACTAATAATTCTTATTCTTAACTTGTTTAACATTTCTGTCTTTCTTTCCCTTTTCTTCTATCCATTCTTCCTTCCAATCCCGACGAACAGACATGATAGACAGACGAAAAGACTTTGACAGACAAAATTACAATTTGAAGAAAAATGAAAATACAGGAAATTTAATTGTAAAAAAAATCGCTTATTTACAATTATATTAACAGCACAATGCTTTTATTTTATAATGTTGATTATTTAGTTGTAATATTTTAACCAATGAGATGTGTAGTGAAAAAAAAAGGTAAGTGCTTAATTAATAGCATGGCTAAGGTGAGATTTGTAAATATATACAGCTTGCTAATTGTAAATGTGTTTTTTCTTATAAATTATTGACCTTAATTAAGAAATTTCGTAATTTAAAGATAATGACCTTTATATAGAACATATAAAATAAAAAATTAATTATTCATATAAACAAAAAAAATGTAATAAAACAAATATAATTTTATCATATATAAACAATTTATTCTCAAAATTAATGAATCAATATTTGAATATTAATTATTATAGTAATGAGAGCCCGTGAGGTGACGCCTGATAAATGCCCACACGGTACAAATATGTCATCATCATCAACATCATTACGAATACCTGTGTACAAAGCAGATTGACACATCTTTTACCATTTTTACGATGATGTATGTATGTGTGTGTGTGACGAAAGTTTCGGATCGCATAACTTCAATACCACGATTCCAAAAATTATAATTTTTTCGTATTCCTCAAGCTTATATCCGGAAGAAGAGGTGATTAGATTTTGGTTATAATAGGTCAACCGGAAGTACCCTCATTTGAAGATTTTAACAGTTTTTCTTGAAAAAACTCAGTTAAATATTATTATAACTTAAAGAATATATTATTCTCTATACGATTTGATTGCATTTTATACTTCATATTCAATAGATATAGAGTTAAAGAATTATAAATATATTAGCCAGCTATGCTAACCATGGAAACTGCTAATATATTCAAATAATTCAAATTGACAGATGTCAGTATCAATGAAAAGTAAATGAATGTTGGGGAAGATACGGAAGGAATGAAAAAATAAGGGAAATAACTCTAGTTTTAGAAGTTTCTGGAAAGATACAAGAGAGACGATTACATTTCGTTAATGATGACATATTTGTACCGTGAGAACACTGAGAAAATTTACCAGGCGTCATATTACGGACACTCATTGCTAGCGGAGAGTGCACCACAGTGTCATTATATGATAGAAGGTCGAAATTTTGTTTTAAAAAATCCCAAGAAAAGTAAACATTTTTAAAGATGTACGATCAAGGTCATTTGCATCATGAACGAATTAACAAATTGGTATACATTTATCTCTCATTTGCAAAGACTACAAGCGTGTGCGATAAGGATGGATATAACACGCTTGTCTTTCAAACATTCATATTGTTTCGACTAAGTTAAGACATTCCATTTTAAAACGATGCTCGTTGTTGACAATACTTTCGCTATAACGTAAGTTTATTTATTAATTCAGATACATAACCTTGATTCATAGCCGTACGAAGAACTGTGTCAGTATTTTATTTTTCACATATTTGGTTTTACATTTGCTAATAAACTTACCAGTTGACTTATTTTTGAATTTTGAATGCTTTGATTGTAACAGATTTTTTTATAATAATAAAATAACAGTAGTATCTTATGTACCCTCATAAAATCTAAGTAAATGACACACAAATTTTAATTCATACAATTCGTAGATGACTTCGATCGGACATCTTTAATTTTTTTACTGTATAGCAACTTCATAATAAAAATAATAAACAATTTGAACTATTTCTGCAGCTGGTAGCCGGAAGCGGTTCCGGTTCAGGTGGGAGCGAAGTAGGCGATGCTGCAGTAAACGCACCGGAAGTCGATGTAGCTAAAGGAGCCGACGGATACACCGAGGGAGTTCCTGGACCAATCACGAGGCTGTTCGTCATTGCCAACAGAGGAATCGCTAATCTCATTCAAGATCTTATCCTGGTGAGTTTTCTTCTTCTTATCCCTCAGAAAAATATTATATTATACTTCAAGATTATTAAAAGTATCATTTTTGACCGGCGAAATTCAGTTTTTGGGGAAATTTTGTGAAAATTTATAGAAAGTTAGGACCTAAACAACATGTATTAAAATCAAAACTACTCGCATTTTGTAAGGCAAAGGTTTGTTAGGTCTTCATATACTGGGTTATAGATTTTATAATTGGTTGAAAATATAGACCAGTCGAATTATTAAGGTAGTTGTCACTCGAGTGTATCTATTCAAAAACTTGTTGTATGTTCAAAATAAAAATTAAGCTAATGCAGTTTATATTTGCAATAACTTTTTAACATTATATACACAGATTGCATCAAAATAGTTTAAAGCTAATATCAAACACTGTAACAAATGAATTTTCTTTATTTTTCCGTACAAAAGTTTTTTTTAACTGTACCACTCACACTAACACATACACAAGTGTCGTATTTCAATATACTCACACTAAAATATAATGTTGAAGAATAACTGTGGCAACGTCGCACCTAGACATTTATTGGTACATTCGGGTATAAAAGTAATAAGATATTTTGAGATATAATACTAATTCTAAACTACAAATGGAGTCTGCAAAACAAATTAATATATTTCTTTCTTAAAATTACAAAAGTAGTATTATACTATTTAAAGTTTTCATGCTTTTCATGTAAAATACCAATTTAAACTTCCCTCGAATGTACGTCTGAAATTCCTTTAACCAAAGATCACCTCTTATTCGCTAATACCAAAGCGGGCGTTGTTAACTGATACTCCATCTGGAATGCTTGTGTATGGTTGTCAAGTATAATTCTACCTATTTATCGTATCTTCAGATTATAATTTTCTAGAGCCAATAAAATTAAATGTGGATGGTAAATAATTTTGAAATTTTTGCATAAAATCCGTTAATTAGTTTTCTATAACATACTAGTTTTTCGATTAAATGTCTGTATGGATATAAAAGTTATAATTTAAAATGTTGTGTTTATTTTGCCATTTCCTATTCTTCACGTGTTAAAAAGGCCAAATTTAATTGCAAATATCTCAGGTACCGCGTGGTCAATTGTTTTAAAACTTGGAAAGGTAGATTATACTTCAGTTCACGATATAACTGCGTTAAGTGATATGCATTTTTTGTGTTTTCTGTATTATAATGACATTGTTTCTTTTTTCAGCGCCTGGCTCAAACCAGTGAGAGAATAGTGAACTTCAAGGCTCGTCTCGTCACTGCCCTTATCTAAACTGGGTTCAAATCCCTCCCCACTCAAAATTCATGTATAAATTGTAAATTCTTAAATTATTCGTTTCTAAATCTCTTCAACTTTTTCTTATTTTTCGGGCGACATCTTTTGCATGGCTTCCTCTCTTGCCATTGAATGTTTATTTTTTTTTCACTTTTGTATAAAGTCATAAAAGAATAAAAAATATATATTGTAAATTATTTATGCACCTATGAGACGATGGTGAGATGTAAATTGTTAAAGATGCTATGGCATACTTACAGTAGAGTGCTGTGGACGATAGTGTAAATACGTAAGCAGAATGGCCGTCTGTATTATTGGATAGCTGAAAATCTAATTCATGTTATTATTATTATAGATAAGATCTTTGTAAATACTGGAACGGTTCTGATGTAAAATTGTTTATTATAAAATTGTAATTATTATAAATAAATTTTTTAAGTTACAATTTCTTATAAATATATTACAATAATTCACCTTCCGTTACCTTAAGGTAAGGAAGGTATTGTCTTTGGTCAAAAAATTCAATGATGAGTTTTTAGTGAATAAGCATGTTTTAGGATCCCTATAATACGATTGTACCATTTTTACGACGATGTCTGTATGCATGTGTGCTGTGTGTGTGTGATGAAAATTCCAAAAATTATAATTGTTTCGTATTCCTCAGGTTTACATCCAGAAGAACAAGATTTTAACAGTTAAATATGATTTATTGAAATTTAACATTATTATAACTTAGAGAATATATTATTGTCTATACGATTTGATTGCATTTTATACTTCATATTCAATAGATATAGAGTTAAAGAATTATAAAGATATTTTCATAAATCAGCGAGTTATACATGAAAACTGCTAATATATTGAAATAATTCAAATTGACAGATGTCAGTATCAATGAAAAGTAAATGAATGTGGCAGAGATGAGGATGTTGAAATAAATGTTGGGGAAGACATGGAAAGATAGGTAAGGAAATAACTCTAGTGTTACAAGTTTCTAGAAAGATACAAGAGAGAGAGACGATTATATTGGTTTGACCATGTCATGAGGAGAGATGAAGAATATATTGGAAGAAGAATAGCTTAGTAATAGAATGTTGAAGAAACAGAGGAAGACCAAAGATAAGATGGAAGGACTGTATTCCGGAAGACTTGAGAGAAAAGGAACTGAATGAGAACGACACGCAAAACAGAAATGAGTGGAAGAAGAAAAAAAAATAGCTACCCCTAACGAATAGGAAAAGCTAGAGAAGAAGAAGATGTCAGTGTCAAATGCAATTTGCATAGTTCGTTTATGAAATAATTTTGCTGGAAATTTAGAATCTTTTGCAAGAAAATTTATGTATGGAATTTATATATAATACACAGGATTGATGGAAGGTATTATGCAGGCCACATCAGATTTTTTTCTAATAATATATTTTATTGTAAAAATATTGTAAATGAATGAAATTATATACAATAAAACAATATAAAATGTAAATAAACAATAAATATAAGTAAAATTAATTTTTATTTTTCGACAATTTTTATATTTCAGGATACAGATAAGTATATATTTATTTATTTATACATTTTGTTATATATTATAAGAAAGGATAATAACACTTTTGCAAAGAATGAAGCTATCTTATAGTGTAGGTATTACAAATAGCAAATATACAAATTTCACTTGACACTGACATCTTATTCTTCTTTAGCTTTCCCCATTCGTTAGGGGTCGCTATTTTTTATTTTCTTCTTCCACTCATTTCTGTTTTGCGTGTCGTTCTCACTCAGTTCCTTTTCTCTCAAGTCTTCCGCAATACAGTCCTTCCATTTTATCTTTGGTCTTTCTCTGTTTCTTCAACCTTCTATTACTAAGCTATTCTTCTTCCAATATATTCTTCATCTCTCCTCATAACATGTTCAAACCAATGTAATCGTCTCTCTTGTTTTCTAGAAACTTGTAACACTAGAGTTATTTCCTTACCGTATCTTTCCGTGTCTTCCCCAACATCTATTTCAACATCCTCATCTCTACCACATTCATTTACTTTTCATTGATAGTGACATCTGTCAATTTGAATTATCTGAATATATTAGCAGTTTTCAAGGTTAGCATAGCTGGCTGATTTAAGAAATTTAATATCTTTATAATTCTTTAACTATATATCTATTGAATATGAAGTATAAAATTCAATCAAATCGTATACAGAATAATATATATAAATTATAATTTTTGGAATCGTGATATTGAAGTTATGCGATCCGAAACTTTCGTCACATACACACATACATACACACAGATATCATCGTAAAAATGGTAAAATCGTATTATAGAGACACTAAAACATGCTTATTCACTAAAAACTCATCATTGATTTTTTTATCAAACACGTAATATATAATTTTATAAATTAAATATAACAATCATTATTATTAACCATATATTTACACAACAATATATTTGCTTTCTCATTCAAATATACATTGTCATTCAAATAGAGATAAAACTATATTTCACGATCATTAGAAGATCCTTGAAATGTAATTTAAAGCAATGAGTATTAAAATTGGTAGAAAAAAATGTTGATATCAAACAAAAATCACACTTCTATCCTCATATTAATACTTCATAATTTTACGTAATCATTACGCCATGTGATTCCACTTAACGCCTACATATAAAAAGTTGTTTTCTTGATATTCTAAATCAGTGTGCATGAGATAAGCAAAAATATTATCAAACTTATCTACTACTATTAAACAATTTGTTTGTGATCTCTTTGTGCATGGTTCACAGTATAAATAGAAAAGTTTATCCGTTTGTTCTCATCTCATTCTTCTTGTGCACAATTCACTGTCATAATAATTTATTTGGTAAGTAATAAATCTAATTACAATACACTCATGGCCAAAAAAAAAACCGGACACTTAAAAAAAGTTTTTACTGGGCTTGTAACAAACGATATATGGATTTATTTGTTTATTTGTTAAAATATGGACAACTGACATAAGGTAAGATTAGAAAATAAAAAATCTGTGGAGGCCAGCACAATACCTGTCGCCACCGTATCAGAATGACAATTAGTAATTATGTACATATGGAATTTATTTGTTGAGGAAAATAAACCACATGGAATTGAAAAATCACTAAAATTAAAATGAAAAATTATAATATTTGACATCTATGTACATAATTACTATTGCATTTAACATTTCTTGTATACCTACACTCTACACCAAAAATTCTACTTATATCTATTCTTTATATTTAGATTTTTTAATTTTAAATTCTTCTTCTAATTTTTCGAAATGTTTCCAATTCATTGTTGAGATTAACAGTATTTTTGAAGAGTATAGGTAATATACCTATAATTTTTAATATTTACCTATTAATACAATAAAAAATAATATAATGTATGTACTTCCCAGAAAAAATCTTCAGTAATGTCTCTGGATTTTTGACACTGACATTTATCTGTCAGTTACAAATATTTTTTATGTTTCAATTGATTTCCATGACATTATTTAGGCTGTGAAATTTATTACATCAGATTATTATATATCTTATATTTCTTTATCTCTAAATCTATAAAAGATATGATAAAATATTTATATGTATCAAATAGATAATTTACTGTTTAATACCAGCGAGAACAAAAAATTTCAAAAAATAATATTTAGAAGATTTTTTTTAAGAATCTGCTACTTCCGGTTGTCCAATTATTACCAAAACCTTTTCAGCTCTTCCCAGTAATCCCCCCCCACACACACACGCACACACACACACACACATACACGCACATAGACATTGTAAAAATATTAAAATCGGTTTTAAAATTAAAAAATCTAAATATAAAGAATAGATATAAGTAGATTTTTTGGTGTAGATTGTAGGTATACAAGAAATGTTAAATACAATAGGGCGCGAGCAGTCATGTGACTTTGTTGGCCTTGACAAGCAGATATGGGGGCCCATGTCAGAATAAAAACTAGTAATTATGTACATAGATGTCAAATATCATAAATTTTCATTCTAAATTTAGTGGTTTTTTTTGAGTGAAATTTTTAATGATAAATTCTGACATTTGACATATATGTACATAATTATTAAACAATGTATCATGACTTCTCGCGCAGCGGAAGTGGCGAGAGGTATTTTTCCGACCACAACAGATGTTTTATTTGCTAATCTTACTTTACAGATCAGTTATTCATATTTTAACAAAAAATAACAAATATTTCATATATTTAACTTTATATTTTTACAGGAAAATGGCTGCGGAGTGTTTACCAGAAGATATATGTAATACAATTCTTCAAAGACGATTTGACAACCCTGCTATACAATATGTGAATTCTGAAATTAAACCAATTTCAGAAGTAGCAGAAGGTTATATGGGTGAACATTTAAACTTATTTATTACTTATAAAATCGATGATAATGAATCTACTGCTCAGTTTTTCATGAAACGGAAACCAACGAAGAATAAAATGCAAGTCGAAGCGGCAGAAGAGACCGGTATATACAAAAAGGAGATATTTTTATATGATTACTTTTTAAAAGAATTAGAAAAGTATAATTATGATATTAGTTTTGCAAGTACAAGTTATTATTGTATACCAGATACAGCATTAATCTTAGAAAATTTAAAAGTAAGTGGTTATACTTTAATGGAAAGGAACACAGAATTTTCAATGCAACGGATTCAAAGCGTTTTAAAATCTCTTGCTATGTTCCACGCGGCGGGCTACGCCTTTGAAAAAACTAAATGTAAAGAATTAAAACGTAATTACAATCTGGAAGAAGAGTTCCAGGAATATGTAAAAGAAGCTTTTTATGTCCAATATACAGAACCCGACGGTTATTGCATGAAATTTTGGAACAGCGCGTATTCTACCGTCAACGCACTTATAGATTATCTGCCAAAAGATGAACAGTATAAACAACAATTTAAAAAAATGTTCAACAGCTATGAATTCGGAAGAGTCTTTGTTGAAAAAACAAACATAAAAAAGACAATTGGTCACGGCGATTTATGGTCGAACAATATGATGTTTAAAACAAATAAAAATGGTGAAATAGAATGCAAACTTCTTGATTTTCAAATCGTAAGATATTTTTATCCAACTTTCGATATTGTACTTGCAGTGTATTGCAACACAAATAAATCATTCCGTGATAAACATCTCTCGGAACTACTTGAATATTACTACAAAACTTTATCAGATTTTCTAACTAAATATTCCTACAATATAAATGATTTTTTAAGCAGAGACGATTTCCATAAAAGCTTTATCTCGGTAAGGGTTGATGCATTACTGCAAGTCGCCTATACAAATATTTTGATATGTCTTCCTAAAGAAAAATTAAATGATGCTGTTATTGACGGCAGTGCAATGGAAGAACTGATGTTTGGTAATGTGGAAACATCAATAGAATACTTTAAAAAGGATGAAACTTTTAAACGAGTTGTTACTGAAGCGTTGCTGGAAATATACGACGCAATATTAGCTAAAGAAAAGAATTAAATAGGTTATGTTTCCATTGTAACATTTATGTTAAGGTGGTGACCGGCACAGCCGAACATAAGACTATCCTTTTTTCCTGCTTCCCTAATTATTTTAGATTAAAAATCTGATGTGGCCAACACAATACCTCCCGTTTAATTTAATTTTTATTCATAAATTAAATTAAATTTAAATACCGGGTTCGATCCCGACCGATGCCAAATATTTCGAATTTTAAATGGCACAAAAATAATCCCTGTGGTGCACTCTCCACGCCAGTAATAAGTGCTCGTGAGGTGACACCTTGTAAACGCCCGCACGGTACAAATATGTCATCATCGTTACCGAAATCTGTGTACAAAGCAGATTGGCATTTATGTACCACAGGGGTCAATTTTGTGCCATTTCAAATTATAAAATATTTGGCGTCGGTCGGAATCGAACCCGTTCCCAAGATTCGCGTGAAGTGACGCCGGGTAAACACCTGCACGGAACAAATATGTCATCATTATTACCGACATCTGCGTACAAAGCAGATTGGCTCACCCATCAATGGGTAATATGTTTTTATTAAGTTTCTTTCCATATAATTATTCTTCCATTTACTATTTTCTTTATAAAACGTTAATATTATTATTTGAAATGATTAGTTCATTGACAGTAACATATGTGTCAGTTACAAACATTTGAGATATGAATTGTGTAACCATGTGTATGAGTTGTGTTTAAAACGTAGGCTCCGGGATTAAAATTACCTATAGTTTTATAAATTTATCCATAAAATATATAGAAAAAGTATTAATGCAAACCTGTAGAAAATTTAATAATCTTTAATTTTTATATAACATCTCGAAAAAATAACATTTAAAGGTATTTTTCGAAAAAAAACTATTTGAGCTTCCAGTAAAGTGCCATTTTTGGTTATCTGATTTACTCCAAAATCCAATGGCATCTTTCCATATAAGAGTAATGTACAAAATACAAGGTTTCAAAATTTTCTGAACGATAGTATTTGAGTTAGAGCCTAAAGAGGATCCACACACACATACACACAGACATCATCGTGAAAATGTTAAAATTGGATTGTAGGGACCTTAAAACGTGGTCATTTACCAAAATCTCGATATGCGATTTTTAGCACGATCCCTATACCTCCCTTACCAAAGGTAGCGGGAGGTAAAAAGCTTCAAATAAAAGCTGTAGAGAATAATTCAGATGCAGAATTTTATGCCCTACAACATTTACTTGATGCTTTTTATCTAAAATAATTAGGGAAGTAGGAAATTACGAAAGTATGATTTTACATTTTTAAAGTCCTATAGACGGCTGTGCCTTATTAATTTATAAAATGTTTGTATTATAATTTGTATCATAGATGTTACTGTATTATAAAGCTTGAATACATGAAATTCACCTTTAGTTGTATGAAATAATATGTTGTGTTTATATTTACCTTTAGGATTTACTTCCTCATTCCAATTGTAGTACCACAATTAAAATTATAGATGGCATTGTAACCATTTATTAAATGTGTTGTATCGCGTCGCCTAAGCAACGTCCGAAACGTCAATTTTCCAGGTCTCCATCAGAAAAGTGTCCGGGAAATTTTGAACAACATTCCTATTTCTAAAGCATTTCTTAAAGAACTATATTTATAATAAAAAAGTTTGGTTTCTCAAACACATACATACATACATACATAAAATCACGCGTGTCCCACTTAGTGGGTTCGCACAAACCCGATAACAATAAGAACAACATCAATCATACAACAATCCTTACTCTTAACATATTAAAGTGACCGATTTTCGGTAGCGAAATACCGCATCCGGATCACAATAATAGTTAGGAAACAATCATCCTTCGCCACACATTCCTATCTAAGCAGACTTCTTTCGCCTCGGCCACACTCATAATCGAATTCATACATGCTCTTCTTCTCTTCACACTTGGAAACTCTCTCTCTTTAAGCACCCTACCAATCACATCCATCCACTTACACACTGGTCGGCCACGCAATCGAAAACCCTCAACTTCACCAAGATATATACGCTTAACAAGCCGTTCACTCGCCATTCTCTCCACATGCCCAAACCATCTCAACTGACTCACACCAACTCTCTTAATCACATTGTTGCTTACCATACATTCTTCATACACCAAATTATTCCTCACGCGATCCCGTCTGACATACCCACATACACCACGTAAATACCTCATTTCCACGGCAGTCACTCTCTTTTTATGCTTCCCTGTCCATGCCCAGCATTCACTTCCATACATCAAAGCAGGCACTAGCACTCCATTATATACACTCAACCGAGCATCCCTTGATACGTTAATATTTCGTGCAAACGTACCCAGAGCACCCATTACCTTACATCCCGCACTCACTCTCCTTTCTATCTCTCGATCAATTCGACCATCTCTCGACATCATGCTACCCAAATATACAAACTCATTTACCTGCTCCAGTTTCACTCCATCCACCAACACATTGCACTCAGTCACCAATTTACTTCTTTCAAATACTAACACTTTGGATTTATCAACATTCAACATCAGATTCATACTTCTTCCAACTTCATGTATTCTCTCTATCATTCTCCTGAGTTGCTCTTCATTTTCTCCTAAAACAACTACATCATCAGCATACGCTAACGCAGGCACTACACTTTCACCAATATGTACACCGTCCATTTCATTCAAAGCTCTCCGCAATAACACATCCATATACAAGTTGAACAACCACGGAGACATACCACAGACCTGTTTCACACCAACATTTATACGAAACCAATCACTCAACCTACCATCTATTCTCACAGCAGCCTCACTACCCTCATACAACGCTCGAATCGCTCCCAACCAGTTTCCATTCACACCGTATTCTCTGAGTACATCCCACAAAGTATCTCGAAGAACGCTATCATACGCCTTCTTTAAATCGAGAAAGCCACAGAACACCTTCTTGTTCTTGTCAAGTGACTTCTCAACAATCATACGAAGAGCAAACAATTGATCGACACATCCCCTCTCAGGCAAAAAACCACCCTGTACGTCACTAATTTTTGTAATAGTTAAGGTTCGCACCTTATGAATTAAAATCTTACCAAAAAGTTTCCCTACTACACTCAACAAACTTATCGCGCGAAAATTCGTACATTCACTCGAACTGCCTTTGCCTTTGAATAATGGGCAAATAACAGCTATTTTCCAATCTTCAGGAACCACACTACGTTTCAAACACTTTTTTACTTAATAATAATTAGAAAAAATGGTGGAATATTAAAAGAAATTTAATTTCAAAATAATGAATTTAGTGTATTTGGTTCACAATGTTGGCAACAATTTCTGCTTGGCGGAGTCGTAAAACAGAACACTCAGGAAGTCGGTAACACATAACTATGTAAATTGTAACATAAGAAATTTAACAGTTTATTAAGTTTAAAATTACAATATACTACAAGTGAAATACTTGGTAAGTAATAAATTATTTACATACTATGATTAACACTACATTATATATAAATAAACATTAAAATCATTGGAATTTAAATTTGACACATTACTTTGAAATTAGCTACAAAGCAGTGTATAAGTATAATATTATGGAATCAAGTTTTAATAATTACATTCGTTCTATGGGAACCAAGCGTTCCCGCACTCTTATTAATTTATAAAATATGTTTATATTATAATTTGTGTCATTGATGTCACTGTATTATAAAGCTTGATTTACATGACAAGCATCTTTAGTTGTATGAAATACATGAAAAATACGTTAGCACGTTGTGTTTATTTGCCTTTAAAATTCATTTCTTTAAAGTTTGTCGAGAGATGTTTCTACGGTCATTATAACATATTTGTAAAATTTTGCTCCTTTGTTTGGATTTTTGTTTGGTGTTTACCAAGCGTCACCGCACGGGGACTCATTGCTGGTGTGGAGAGCGCACCACAGGGGCCAATTTTGTGCCATTTAAAATTCGAAATATTTGGCATCGGTCGGGATCGAACCCGGTTCGCCAGATTCACGACCAGGCACGCGGCTATTAAATAATTATGGCATTCAATTACTCAATTTAATTTTAGACATTTATATCAAAATCCGGATTCACTATAAAACGTAAATAAATTTAGAAAAAAGTACAAATAGAATAAAAAGCATTTATACAAAAATCATATTGTTTAAAAATCAATAGAATAAAATAATTATACACAATTCTTTCCTGATACTAATATTAGTTTGTTTCATGCATTTTTTAATTGGTTTTCGTTAATAATAATTCAAATGTTTCAAATATAGAACAAGCAGTGACATCTTGCGATGACTTCAGGAGGTGACTCAAAAAAATGCTATAAATTTTTATTTAGTGTATTTGTGATCGTTCGTTAATATGTTGTATGTAAATTCACCTTTACAATTTACATATTTATTCCCGTATTCCTATTGTAATTCAAGTATTTTATAACTGATGTCTCTGCACGTTAAAAAACAAACGCATTAACCATGCAGGGTAAATTCTTTACAAACGTATGGGAACATTTTCTCACTAAAATATTGAGGTTATTACGTACAAATAAGAAAATGTCATTTATGTTTTATTTACATTTTGATGAGTTGCATTCGAAATAACTAACAATGACAATTAATCAAGAAAATATAAATGATCCGGCTGATAATGAAAACACTGAAAATGCCGAAGAAGAAAAGGAAACAATTTTGTCGTACGTTAAAGAATTGGAACAAAGATTATCAGACAAGACAGAAATACGAAATAAAAACCAAAACATTCAGAATTTCCGCCCTTCAGAAGCTTCGTTTTCGAAATTGGATTCCAGTTTGAAGAAAAACACAACGTTTGTAAAGAAATTAAAGAATTTCAGTGCGTCACAAGTTGATTGTTTGATAAAAGATATTCAAGGATTAAACTTAACTAAATACATATCAGAAGTTGCAGCTGCGTTAGTGGACGCGAAGCTAAAAATGACTGATGTTGGTCCAGCCGTTAAGTTATGTTGTCTTTTGCACGAAACTTATGCTGAATTTTCCCACCATCTTTTTGAAAACTGGCAGAAGATTCTCTCTGTAAAAGTTGGAGATAAGATCGCAAATCCGTCTAAACTGCGAGTAGATTTACGTTTCTACGCCGAGTTAGTAAGTGCTGGTTTATTTAACAACAAAACAGCCTTCTCTCTTTTGGGAAGTATTCTAACCACATTAATAAATATGGATAAAGAAGAACATTATAACATTTCAATAATTCTCAGTTTTTGTCGACATTGTGGCGAAGATTACGCTGGTTTAGTCAGTCGGAAATATCGCGAATTATCGGACAAATATGCGATGACAATACCTAGGAGTAATTTCTTACCGGCTGAGAAGCAACAAAATGTTAGAAGTCTTTTGAGGGAATATTACAATTCTTTATGCCGACATTTAATTAGAGAGCATAACGAAATGCAAGAATTTGAACGACAAAATCGCCGAATTTTACAAACTAAAGGAGAATTAAATCAAGACCGACGAGACAAACTCGATTCGATGAAAATAAATTACGACAAATTATTAACATCCACGCAAACATTTTCGGATGTTTTAGACGAATCGGTGCCAATTCTGGCAACAACTGAAACTGCGGCTGATTCCGATGCAGTTGTGGTGTCTGCTGTACGGGGCGCAGCCCCCGATGGAGAAATCGGTGATATAACCTCATTCAGTGCTGAAGCAGTCTGGTGCGATGTAGACACGCGCAGATTTTACTGTGAATTACCAGATTTGCAAGTATTTCTCCCAGCTAGTTATACCCCGAAAAATGTTACTACTCCTACAACTCCTGAAATACTTACTGAAGAAGTTTTAGACGCTGAAATACCCCAAGATGATGATATAGACGAAACGGCGTTGAAAACTGATGATGTTATTGTGGAAGATGAAACGGAAGACCTAACCTCAACAACTATTAGCAATAAAATTGTTTTGGATGCGTTTTTGAATAATTTATTGAATTGTATCAACCGAGAAATGATTGATAATGCAGCTATTGATTTCTTGGTTACTTTAAATAATAAACATAATCGCAAAAAATTAGTGAGGAGTCTTTTTGGAGTTAATAGAACCCGATTGGATTTGTTGCCGTTTTATGCAAGATTTGTGGCTATTCTTCAACCAGCTATACCGGAAGTTGGGGCGGAGTTGTGTCAATTGTTGCGACAAGATTTCAAATATCATGTACGGAAGAAAGATCAAATTAATATTGAGTCTAAAATTAAAGTCGTTCGATATATCGGGGAGTTGGTTAAATTTGGACTTTATGCCAAGCTTGAAGCCCTTTTTTGTATTAAGGTGAGTTATTACATTTTATTATAAAATACAGGTGTCCTAAATTAAGTGGTATCATTGGGATCTCAGCAATTATAAGAGTTACCGGTTAAATTATTTTTTGTTTACATTTTTTATTGTATGAAATTGTTTTAAAGTATTTTTAAAAAGTTGCAAAAACCAGCCATGTTGTGACGCCACGTTTCAGAACAGCAAGTTCAAAATCATTTCATAACTTATCATATAAACACAGAATTTTTCAAAGAAAAAAAATATAGACTGTAAATTGAAAATAACATGTCTAATTATGCAATAATATATAGTTGGGTTCTCGAAAAATGACTATTCAAGGTCATTTATTGATCGTATGGTATAATATTACTTGCACATAACTTCACTGGACTTCGTATACATAGACGTGCAACATGAAATATTTATGGATACATTTTAACTGAAAAAAAAGTGATATTTATTTGTAAATTATGTTTCTTTTTAAATAATGCCTTTCTCAAAGATTTATGCTTTTCACCTATGTTTTTGCAAAACACTAAAACGTAGACTTGACATAAACCATAGAATAAGAATTTGATTTAAATGTCTACGTTACTGGGTAACTATTAGCACAGAGGGCAATGTAGTAGGTTATTAGATATCTGTAACTCTACGACATGCGTCATTATTATTTGTAATGTGTTAGAAAGTAATGTCACCATTTACGTATATCTCTCGCACAACATAAATTAAATAGGCATACGTCAAATAATCTTTCTCTTTCTAACATGAACTGTTGCTAAGAACTTTGTAAAGATTTGAGATTAGCCGCTAGAAATTTGTTTAATAAATATGTACGAAAACATACTAACCTCACAACCGACAAATCAGTTCTTCTTACAAAGTTACACTAAATTTCTTTTTCTTTGACAGTATTCTAAATAGTCGAAGATCCTTTTCAGACCTATTCTTGCAACAAGAAGGCATTTTTAAATACATTTTATAAGTGACGAGGTTCACTAGCAGTTCGCCATTTGGCTCCAAATATTGAAAGGCAAACATTTGCTACAAGATATTTTAACACCTTTGCAGGATTATATACTTGATCAAGACCCTCTGAATAATCACGGAACACAATTATTAAATTTAATTTTAGATATTTATTTTAAAATTAGAATACACCATGAAACGAATGTTATTGTAAACAATGTAACAAAAATAAGATTTTTTATTCCGGCATCTTATTTACTAAGGTAGATAGGTATTGAGTTAATCGACTTAAAATATGTTGGATTATAATTCGTTTGTTGGTTTTAAACATAATTTAATTTTTTATTTATATATTATTAAGAACACTTGCGCCTCTAGTGAGCAATGCTCAAACGAGACTAAACATGTCTCTATCTCTAGTTGTTTCTGTCTGGCCAGCCGAAATCAAAACAAACCATATGTCTACTTATATTTCGTCAGATTTTTTTTAATAACATTCAAACTCTTAGCTCTTATAGTTCTCGAGATCCCAACACCACACCACTTAATTTGGTACACCTGTATTACAATAAACATTAATTACAGGTATTACTTCACGATTTTTCTCACCATCATATAGAAATGGCTTGCAATCTTCTAGAAGTGTGCGGTCGCTATTTATTTTGCCACGCAGACACACATCAGCGCACTAAAATCTACTTAGAGCAAATGATGAGAAAAAAGGCAGTCCTTGCTTTAGATTCGCGCTACGTCACACAAATTGAAAACGCATATTATTATGTAAATCCCCCAGACACAATCGCCGTACCCAGAAAAGAACGTCCAGTCATGCATCAGTTTATACGAAAACTTCTCTATCAAGATTTACAAAAGAATAATACCGATAAGATATTGAGACTGATGAGGAAATTAGATTGGAATGATGACGACACAGCTGCGTACGCAGTTAAGTGTCTAACGAATGCGTATAATGTCAAATATTTTAAT
The DNA here is from genome assembly GCA_951394225.1 of Harpalus rufipes. Taxonomy (NCBI): domain Eukaryota; kingdom Metazoa; phylum Arthropoda; class Insecta; order Coleoptera; family Carabidae; genus Harpalus; species Harpalus rufipes. The sequence continues at coordinate 2,236,091 of OX596276.1, forward strand.
ATAAGATGTTTGGCGAATTTATTGGCCGGTTTGGTTGCCTATCAAGAAGAAGTTGGGACTAGAGTGGTTGATGGTGTTTTGGAAGATATTCGTCTAGGAATGGAAGTTAATTTGCCCAAATATTACCAGCGAAGAGTGGCACAAATTAAATATTTAGGAGAGTTGTATAATTATCGAATGGTTGAATCTGCAGATATTTTTAAAGTTTTATACAGTTTAATCTCATTTGGAATAACAATGAGTCATGAAATTCCTTCGCCGTTAGATCCGCCAGATAATACATTTCGCATAAGACTCGCCTGCGTTTTGTTAGACACCAGCGGAACTTATTTCAGCAGCGGAAGTAGCAAACGCCGTTTAGACTACTACCTAGTTTTCCTTCAAGCCTATTATTGGTTCAAACGAACAGACCCCATATGGCAAAACAACTTCCCAGTATCAATCGATTATTTATTACGCGATACATTAACAGCCTTACGCCCAAAACTAACCGCTTTTGAAAATTACGACCAAGCCCAACAAGAAGTCGAAAACGTCCGCAAAAACTTAGGCTGGGCGGGAGAAACCGATTCCCAAAACACCAACCGCGCCGGTCTAGACAGCATCGCCGAAACCGACACCGAATTAGACGAAGACATTGAAGAAACATCCGAAAATGTCGACGACGCCACAACAACCGAAGACGAAATCGACGAAGAAACCGATGAAAACGACACCCGTCGCGACGATTCAGAAGAAGAAGATTCCGTCGCTGTTGATGACCTAACCCTCGACACAGAAAGCGCAGCTTTACCCAGCGGCCCGCGCGTTGTAAACTGCACCGAAGACGACGAATTCATCTCCGCTTTAGAACGCATGGTGAGCGACAACATTCAAGAAAGAATGCGCGATAGTGTCAAACCATCCCAGCTAGACATCTCCGTTCCTATGACCGTCAAATCCAGCAAAAAAACTTACGAACAAATCCGAGATACAACTCCAGCTGATGATACAATGGACTTTACACTAATGATCCGCAAAGGAAACAAACAAGTCTACAGAAATTTCAAGGCTGATGTGGATTCGGAACTCGCGCAAAATCTACGCGATCAGGAAATGGCGGTTCTTGCTGAAAAACAATGCGTGAAGAGGTTAACACTTAATATAACTGAAAGATTGGAGGAGGAGGATTATCAGGAAATGTTGCAAGCTCAGCAAAGACCAACAACGATGAATTTGAATCGCGAGAGGAAGAAATATCAACATCCGAAAGGCGCGCCAGATGCTGATCTTATTTTTGGACCGAAACGCGTCCGATAATTTTGTATATTTATTTAATAAATATTTGTTTTCATATAACGTTGAAATAAATAGCGTGCATGTTAATACGTACATTTTTTACGGGACCTCACCTAACTTTTAGAGAGAGAAACCATGCATCAACCGCTAAGGTAGGTTAAGTTTTTTTGTTTTGTAGTGTTTGCGTTTCGTTTTGAGGTTAACCTTTTGTTGTATGCATTTACCGTTCGTATTTTGTTCCGTGTGTCAAGGCAAATATTACTCGTTTTAAATTTTCGATTCTCCTACGCGTCAATCATCGAAATCGTGACATTTCACAAGAATAAAAAAATCTGTTGTGGCCAGCACAATACCTCTCTCCACTTCCTTTATTTTGTTGCATAAGTATAGGGCGCGAACAGTCATGTTACATTGTTGGCCTTGACAAGTAAATGTGCGGGCCCGTTTCAGAATGATAATTAATGTACATAGATGTCAAAATTTCAAGATTTTTTAAATTCACGTAGTTAATTTGTCACCAGGAGTGTGGAATATTCCGGCGATCAATTCTCTAAATAAAACCACGTTTATTAGGCATTCGATTTATTGAAAACTATAATAAATTATAATACATCCATTTAGTGTAAAATAGACACCCATTTTTAATTCAAGAAAATAAATTATAATATATTGAAATCATATTTTTGGGGGGTAAAGCTGTTCGCGTCCGTGGAAGAATTCTACACGTGCCCCCTGGTTAACACTAAATGAACAGCATATCTCCGCCGCTACATGCAAAAAAATCGATAACTAATAAATTCAATCAATCATTAAACATATTTAAATTGAAATTATTTCAACAATTTAAACGAGAATAGTTCAACATTTTTTGAAGCGCTTGTAGAATTCACGTGCGCGCGCACATCCAGATGACGTGACGCTTCCACGTTTCGTTGCAACGACATGGCGGAGAAACGTGCTGTGCCTGCATTTATCCTTCAACATCATTCATTTTATGCAGAAAAACTAGGAAAATTTATGAAGAAAACCGAAACAAAGTAATAATTCAACGACTGAGATAATAATTTTTGTGGGAATCGAGATTTTAATGCAAGAATTTTGATGATGCGTACAGGAACAGGTCCGAGCACATGTTACGTGAACTTGAATAAATGTTTGTCGTGAAGAAATCATTTTTTGAGCAAAATTTATGGAGAAAAACGAAATATAGTGTTGAATCAACAACTGGGATAACCATTTTTACGGGAAGAAAATTTGGGAGGCGTGCAACAAATTTGTAAATGATATTTTTTTTTTGTATTTGTATAATCATTCAGTCTACATTACAATATTGGAAACACTATTTCCTGATAAATTATCTTCATTTTAGTTTGTATTTTGGCTTTTTTTCTTAAGTTTAAACAATGCCCCAACTGTATTTATAGTAATTTACGTTGATAATGTGTTTCTTTTTATAAAAATAATAGGGCAAAAAATATCTTATCTTATACAGACAAATATTATTCAGAATAATAATTATTACAATGAATTATTTTCTTTTCAGGGAATCTACAGTGTCCAGAGAATTTAAAATCCAAAGTCGAGCTGAGAAATCTGACGGACAGCAAGAAATCATCAAAAGTAAGTTTTGAATTTCTATATTTAAAGTAGTTGTCACTCGAGTGTACCTATTCAAAAACTTGTTCTATGTTCAAAATAAAAATTAAGCTAATGCAGTTTATATTTGCAATAACTTATACTTTTACACAGATTGCATCAAAATAGTTTAAAGCTAATATCAAACACTGTAACAAATGAATTTTCTTTATTTTTCCGTAGAAAAGTTTTTTTGAACTGTACCACTCTCACTAACACATACATAAGTGTCGTATTTCAATATACTCACACTAAAATATAATGTTGAAGAATAACTGTGGCAACGTCGCACCTAGACATTTATTGGTACATTCGGGTATAAAAGTAATAAGATATTTTGAGATATAATACTAATTCTAAACTACAAATGGAAACTGCAAAACAAATTAATATATTTCTTTCTTAAAATTACAAAAGTAGTATTATACTGTTTAAAATTTTCATGCTTTTCACGTAAAATACCAATTTAAAATTCCTTCGAATGTACGTCTGAAATTCCTTTAACCAAAGATCACCTCTTATTCGCTAATACCAAGCGGGCGTTGTTAACTTAACTGATACTCCATCTGGAACGCTTGTACATGATTGTTAAGTATAATTCTACCTATTATCGTATGTTCAGATTATAATATTCTAGAGGCAATAAAATTAAATCTAGATAGTAAGTAATTTTCAAATTTTTACATAAAATCCGTTAATTAGTTTTTTATAACATACTAGTTTTTCGATTAAATGTCGGTATGGATATAAAAGTTATAATTTAAAATGTTGTGTTTATTTTGTCATTTCCTATTCTTCACGTGTTAAAAAGGCCAAATTTAATTGCAAATATCTCAGGTACGGCGTGGTCAATTGTTTTAAAACTTGGAGAGCAGTTAGATTATACTTCAGTTGAGATGTATTTAAAATTTCAATTAATTCTGGGTAAAATGGTTTCACGATATAACTATCTTTATATTGGTAATTTTTGTGTTTTTAATATTGCCAGTCATCGTAGTCAGTATCTCAAAAAAATACACAAATAAATAAAAGTATTACTTACACTTTAAATAAATATTAGAAGTACATTTAAATATGTTTGGCATTAAAATAAAACAAATAGCCACGAAAATACATAATAATTTGCGCAACAATAACGAATATGACAGTGACCCGCAAATGGCGGACGAAACGCGAGCCACGTCATGGCCCCATACCCTGAGTATTTAGGTACCCTAATTTCTCATCGCCTATGCATTTATATCTCTGTCATTTGCAAAGATTACAAGCGTGTGCGATAAAGATGGATATAACACGCTTGTCTTTCAAAAACTAATAGGCTGGTTTTAACTAAAACGCTGTTTTAAGACATGTCAAATTCAAATTTCAATATTTAATTTCACCCTTACGTTTAAAGAGCGATTTTTAAAAAAATATTTGTTTGAATATAAACTATGTTCTGCTTTAAAATCATATTTTGATGAATTTAATATTATTTTTTATTAATATTAAATAATATTAAACATTTCTTAAAACATCGTTTTAGTTAAAACAAGGCTTGTGGTACCAGCCATATTGTTTTGTCTGAATTAGGATTTAGAAATATTTCCTTAATTCATAATCCATAGCCGTACGAATAACGTTATTTTCTGTCACAGTCATTGACACTGACATTGTGTCATTATCTTAATTTTCACATATTTGGTTTTACATTTGCTAATAAACTTACCAGTTGGCATAGTTTTGAATCTTGAATGCTTTTACTGTAACATACATTTTTACCTCCCGCTACCCTTGGTAAGGGAGGTATAGGGATCGTGCTAAAAATCGCATATCGAGATTTTGGTAAATGACCAGGTTTTAAGGTCCCTAGAATCCATTTTTAACATTTTCACGATGATGTCTGTGTGTATGTATGTACAGTAAAATTTTTGAAATATGTCCGATCAAGGGCACCTGTATCACGAACGAATTAACAAATAGGCATACATTTATCTCTTTCTTTTGCAAAGGCTGTAAGAGTGTGTGATAAGGATGGATATAACACGCTTGTCTTTCAAAAATTCATATTGTTTCGACTGAGCTAGGACATTCCATTTATAAACGATGCTCGTTGTTGATAATACTTTCGCTGTAACGTCAGTTTATTTATTAATTCAGATACATTTCCTTGATTCATAGCCGTACGAATAAAGTTATTTTCTGTCAGAGTCACTGACACTGACATTGTGTCAGTATCTTATTTTTAACATATTTGGTTTTACATTTGCTTATAAACTTACTAGTTGACTTATTTTTGAATTTTGAATGCTTTTCCTTTAATACATTTTTATAATAATAAAATAACAGTAGTATCTTACGTACCCTCATAAAAACTAAGCAAACGACACTACTGAATTTGTTATGATGGGCGGAACAAAAATCTGAATTCATACAATCGGACATCTTTCAAAAATTTTATTGTTTGTATGTATGTGTGTGTATGGATCCTCTTTACGCTCTAACTCAAATACTATCATTCAGAAAGTTTTGAAACCATGTATTTCTACCTTATTCTAATATGGAAAGAACTGATTAGATTTTAGTGGCAATCGGATAACCGGAAATGGCAGTTTACTTGAAGCTCAAGATAGTTTTTCATCAAAAAATACCTTTAAATGTAATTTTTTCTCAATTTGTTATTATAAAAATTAAAGATTATTCCATTTTGTACAAGTTTGCTTTAATACTTTTTCTTATATTGTATGGATAAATTTATAAAGTAATATAAAAATTATATACATAGGTAAATGGCGGGAGGTACTGTGTTGGTCACATCAGATTTTTATAATAATAAAATAACAATAGTATCTCACATTTAATGGCATTTTATATAAGGCAGTATTTTAAACCGGTTAATTTAGCAGGCTTAACAACCGATTACAAACTGTTAACCGGTATAGTATTAAATTTCCTGCCTGCCATAAAATTATATTGTAAAATAGATTTTTATAACATATTAATATACAATAAATTCATTTTTCCTTGAAATAAATACATTTTTACATATTTCAAATGAATTTGTTGTTGAACCACGTGACCCCACCTAATCTGTTTCGACCAATCCTAGCCTTCTTCCTCAAAGCATTGCAGTGTGTGAATAGACGCTACGTAATGGCAATTGACAATGATGCAAAAACTGATGAAACCGTGCCAGAAATATGATAATAATTGTTATTAGGTCTTTAATATTATCGTGATATAGTTTTTGAAGTCCTGCCGAACCTGAATTCAACATATTTCAAACAGAAATTTATTTATGAAACACGTGATTTTGCTTAAACTGTTAGTGCATGTTTGCAGAATTTTGTTTTGAACGGTGAGTCTAAAATCAAAATTTTCTTTTATATTTATATATCTATCAATATTCAAACGATGAAATTTGTGTTAATAGCAATAATTTCAATGAATATTATGTGCTCTGGTTGTATATTTATAGTTTTAAGTTTTATGCATTTATTTTTCATGAATTTGGTTAAATTTCGATCGATTTAATTTCAATCTAGTTGTTATAAAATATTGATCTGATTTTTGATCCAGAACTTGAAATATATCTTAGTATATTCCCTGGAGGTTAGGTTCGGAATTTAATATTCCGGGTGGTGACAGTGGGGTAAACATAGGGATTTAACATATTTAAATACTATGTAATTTTGTGATCTATTCAGAATTAAAATTATTTTTTTACATTTTATTATTGGTTTTGGTTTATTAATAATTTTAAAAATTAATTTATTTTTTGTTAATTAGTTATATTTAATTATTCATTTAATAGCGTCATTATCTAATACCCACGCCACTGTCGGTTCGCCAATCTTTTGTTTCTTGTCAACAAACACAGCTAGCCATCTTTGTTATGTTATTGAAGTATCATGCATATTTTAATAGTGAAATATTGTATATTGTTGTAAATTAGCAACAATGGTAAGTTTAAACAATGGTTTAACTGTTTTAATAGTTATCTATGCTGATAACATGTTTTATTATTGAAATACAGTAAAAAAATTGAAAGATGTCTGATCAAGGTCATCTGTATCATAAACGAATTAACAAATTGGCATACATTTATCTCCCTCCTTTACAAAGGCTTTAAGCGTATGCGATAAGGATGGATATAACATGCTTGTCTTTCAAAAATTCATATTGTTTCGACTAAGTTAGGACATTCCATTTTAAAACGATGTTCGTTGTTGATAATACTTTCGCTGTAACGTAAGTTTATATATTTATTCATATACATCACCTTGATTCATAGCCGTACGAATGTTATTTCTTGTTAGTGTCACTGACATTGTGTCAGTATCTTAATTTTCACATAATTGGTTTTACATTTGCTAATAAACTTACCAGTTGATTTATTTTTGAATTTTTAATGCTGTTATTGTAACATATTTTTATAATAATAAAGTAACAGTAGTATCTTATTTACCTTCACAAAAACTAAGCAAACGACACTACTGAATTTGTCAGAATGGGCGGAGCAAAAATCTGAATTCATACAATTCGTAGATAACCTTGATCGGACATTTTTCAAAAATTTTACTGTACTTTTATTTTAAAATAAATTATTTTTGTGTTCCAGAGTTCCAGTGAATGAAAAAATGTTTCTTGGAGGACCGATCCGTATTGGGGTTTGCTGTTTCAAGGAGCCATCTTGGGATAGATGAGCCATGCAGCCGTGTGGGGGGTAGCTGATCGCTGAATTGTGTTTTATCAATGTAAGTCGTTGTATTATGTACCTCTCGTTACTGTCGCTTTTTTGCTATTTTTTCTGCATAACACAAAAGTAAATTCTTTTTTCTCCTGAAAATATGTTGAATTTAATTCAAATAATTATATTTTATATTTCTTTTCCAATACACATTGTGAATGTCTATCTATGTTAACATACCGGGCGTCGTAACTCGTTACAATATAGTAAATAAATCGGCGAAACTTCTTTTAGAGTTAGTTTAAATAAATATCCGTTCGTTCAGAAATAGGTTTCCCAAAAATATTGTATTTGTTTAATTTTTTTTTAAACAAGTACGGTTTACAATACAGAGTCCCAGCGAAGTTTCCAAGGAGTATGAAGGCTGGTTTAAGCCTTTGATCAACAGCAGGGCTTGTCTAAAGCTTTTTAAGGCTTTAAGGACTTTAAGGCCAATCCACAAGCCAAGAAGGCAACAATAGTTAGAATTATTTTAGTTTAAGTCGCGATTATTTTTCTTTTGCTAATATTACATTAAAATTAATTTGCATTTTAAAGTTAGGGTAAAATGTAATTAAAGTTTTGCCGATACTTTTTCGGGTTCGGGTCGGTTTCCGCGGTATTTAAGGACAGGGTAGCATAGTTCTTATTTGAAGTGTCTACCCCATTATTTAATTTAATAATACACATGATTAGTTGTGAAATAAATGGCTAGAAATGAAAAATACTCGGGTTCAAAACTAAATCTAAAATTTATTGTATTTTTTTTTTTTTTAAGTTTAGATTCAAAAAATTGTTCAATCGAGTTACACTATAATTATTTAAAAACACACATATTGTAATATTTAAATTTATTTAATTTTAATTCAATCAATTCATTAATTTGTAGTAAATAATTAAAAAATGGACATTTCATTTAAAAACGAAACTACATTTATCACTGATCTATAGCACCGGCTGTAGATCTTAACAACATTAGGTTTTTCGCGATTTCACAAAGAAAACGGGACGAAAACAGCTGAAAAACAGCCCATTGTGGCCCATTGTGGCAAACTCAGTCGTTCCTTTCGCTGCTCCTCTTGGGATAGGGCAATGGGGCCTCTGGGAAGGTCGCTCTACTCAAACTATATCATCACAGCATGCTGACTGATGATATATTCGGGCGGGCACTCATCGCTGGGATGGAGACTGCAGCATAGGAGACGCTCTTGTGATATTGGAACAGATACACTAAATTATAGCTAGATTTAATTAAATTTGCAGTTAAAATTAAATTAAAGTAGTATAATTTATTTGAATTTTAAAGTTTCATTTAGCAGTTTAAAAAAAGTTTAGTTAGTTTACTTGTATTTTAAAGTTTTTGTTTACAGTTTTAAATGATTACAATTAGTTTATTTGCGTTTTAAAGTTTTTATCTACAGTTTTTATTAATTACAATTAGTTCACTTGCATTTTGAAATATCAGTTCAAAGTTTTAACTTATTAAATTATAGTTATACACACTTGCTTTTGTATTAATTCTAAACACACACACCCACCCACGAAATACATACATATATAAAATCACGCGTGTCCCACTTAGTGGGTTCGCACAAACCCGATAACAATAAGAACAACATCATACAACAAATCCTTACTCTTAAACATATTAAAGTGACCGATTTTCGGTAGCGAAATACCGCATCCGGATCACAATAATAGTTAGGAAACAATCATCCTTCGCCACACATTCCTATCTAAGCAGACTTTTTTCGCCTCGGCCACACTCATAATCGCATTCATACATGCTCTTCTCTTCATACTTGGAAACTCTCTCCCAGTCTTTAAGCACCCTACCAATCATATCCATCCACTTACACACTGGTCGGCCACGCAATCGAAAACCCTCAACTTCACCAAGATATATACGCTTAACAAGCCGTTCACTCGCCATTCTCTCCACATGCCCAAACCATCTCAACTGACTCACACCAACTCTCTTAATCACATTGTATCATACATTCTTCATACACCAAATTATTCCTCACGCGATCATATATCTATATATGTTATGTAAAAACAAATAAAAGTACATGCACAAAATGTGTTTCTTTGTATTCATGTTACCTTTATATCCGTTCGTCGCCGCGATTTCGTCCGTATATATTGTTGATTTCTTATGTACTTATTTATGTATGTATTTGTACATGTGCATGTTTATATACATTGGCCCGTACTATGATCACGGTTTTAACTAAAACGCTGTTTTAAAAAATGTCAAATTCAAATTTCAACATTTAATTTTGCACGTATGTTTGAAGATCAATTTTTTTAAAAATATTTGTTTGAATACAAACTATGTTCTGCTTTTAAAACATATTTTGATAAATTCGATATTATTTATTATTGTTATTAAATAATGATATCTGACACTTCTTAAAACAACGTTTTAGTTAAAACCGGAATCGTAGTACGGGCCATTGTGATTAGGGTGTGAGCAGTTTCAGAGCTAACTTAAGTTTTATCGGTAGGCCCACATCATCGTGTATTTATTTATTTGTATGTATTTATGTGTATTTCTTAGCTAAAATATAGGTAGGATGTCTAAAAACAATAATAAATTGTCTAATTGCGATAAATTATTACTTACAATAATTTTTTTAAAGATGTCCGATCAAGGTTATCTGTATGATGAACGAATTAACAAATTGGCATACATTTATCTCTTTCCTTTGCAAAGGCTATAAGCGTGTACGATAAGGATGGATTATAACACGCTTGTCTTTCAAAAATTCATATTGTTTCGACTAAGTTAAGACATTCCACTTTAAAACGATGCTCGTTACTGATAATACTTTCGCTGTAACGTAAGTTTATTTATTAATTCAGATACATTACCTTGATTCATAGCCGTACGAATAACATTATTTTTTGTCAGTGTCACTGACATTGTGTCAGTATCTTATTTTTCACATATTTGATTTTACATTTGCTAATAAACTTACCAGTTGACTTATTTTTGAATTTTGAATGCTTTTATTGTGACATATTTTTATAATAATAAAATAACAGTAGTATTTTATGTACCCTCATGAAAACTAAGCAAACGACACTACTGAATTTGAAAGAATGGGCGGAGCAAAAATCTGAATTCATAAAATTCGTAGATAACCTTGATCGGACATCTTTCAAAATTTTTGCTGTAAACTGCATCGAAAAGGTAGAAAATTACACTTATTTTTACCTCTCGGTAAGAGAGGTATTGGATTCATGCTAAAAATCGCATATCCAGATTTTAATGAATAAGCACATTTCAAGGTCCCTACAATCCGATTTTAACATTTTTACGATGATTTCTGTATGTGTATGTGTGTGGGACGTTGGAAGGATGATTACTCAAAAACTATAAGACTTAATATTTGTTTAACTACGTATTTCCCAATCGCACATTAATGGGAAGAGCTGAAAAGGTTTTGGTAACAATTGGACAACCAGAAGTAGCAGATTCTTGAAAAAAAAATTTTAACATTTTATACATTTATATATTATTTTTACAAATCTTTAAAAAATAATTTATTTTACATTAATTTCTGTTACCGTGCAGAAAATATTAATATTTAAACTAATATTTAAAGTGAAATATGAAAATTTATACAAATACAGATGTATTTAGAATTTAAACGAAGGCCCCCCTGTTGAAAATATGTTATCAGACGGTGAGTTACATAATTTTTTCCAAGGGAAAATGTGTTTTATAAATGAGACGCTTATGAGGTTTTGCTTTTTTTAGACCTTGTTGAATATATTATTCGTCTGTATGTGTAATGTATACATACAATTTATATGTATATTCTAACACCCCTACGTAATCAAATTATAATATTTGGTATTAAATATTTAAAAGACGGGTTCACATTGAAACGAATATTGTTAGCGAACAAATGTTCAACATAGTTCGTGAATAATTGTTCGCAATAATGTTATTGATATTTACTTGAACAGAAATTACAAATATAATAAAAATAAATTAACCTAGCTTGACAGATAAATCGTTAACATTTGTTAATTTTTGGGGTAATTTTCGACATTTCATACCTAATTTATGCCGTTACAAGACACAAAATTAATTTTGTTTATTGATTCAGATGCAGAATTTTATACCCGACAATTTTTATTTGAAGCTTTTTTACCTAAATAATTAAGGCAGCAGGAAATTATGAAAGTCTGATTTTATATGTTAAAGGCTGTGCCGGTCACCACCCTGTATGTTAACTAATATTATTCCCAACAATTATTCACGAACTATGATGTTGAACATTTGTTCGGCAAAATACGTTCGTCACAGTTTTCAAAAAAAGTTTTCCTTTTGTTAAATTTGCAAATCAAGAAGGCCGTGGCTTTAAAGTTTTTATATGAATGTCACCATCAAAATTTTAATATTATAAAATTTAATTGGGTCCAAACTTCCTTGACAGGACATTAATTTGCAGAAAAGTTATTCACTACTTACTTTTATAATACAAAATATACATTTTATGTTCACAAGACTTGTATAAACATTTAATTCTTTAAAGTTTACCCCCTATTCCTGGAACATACATTTTTGTTAGCGAGCATTGTTATTACGCCGCAAAATGTTAGTACGAACATTCTATGTTTAACAAATTTGTTAGCAAACATGTAAGCAAACACTTTTAGCTAACAACGTTCGTTTCAGTGTGGAACCGGCTTAAAATAGAAATTGTTTGCCCATTTAATCTTCTTTGAGCTCTTATAGTTCTCGAGATAGCAATGGTGGCCCATTTAAAATGAACATTTTTTTAAGTAGAGCCCCTCTAATATTATTTAACCTCATATACAGGTTATTGACGTTTTAAAATTTTAATTTATAGTTTTAAATAGTTACAATTAGTTCACTTGCATTTAACAGTTTCAATATTTGCATTTAACTTATTAAATTGTAGTTTACTTGCATTAATTTTGCAAACATACACACACCTTATACTCGGACACGGTTAAAGATACAACAATGAAAGAATAAAATATGAATTTCCTATGAAATTTTCTTTTTTTTTTCATGTATCACACAATTTTTTATAATGGCCAGGTCCCGCGTTACGACATCTTAAAGTCACATGAATTACATGATAAATTATTGCTTATAAACTAGTATGAACCCAAGTATGTTTACTTTTTGAACAACTATTTAACCACTTTTCACGGTCACTATTGCTGTATTCATATTTAAAATAAAATAAAAATTAACCCCCTCCCGAGATATTAAATAGTTTTTTCAGATTTGAACCCTTTGTTTACTTTTTGAACAATTATTTAACCACTTTTCCGTATATACAAATACACGGTCACTATTGCTGTATTCATATTTAAAATAAAAAAAAAAATAACCCCCTTCCGAGATATTAAATAGTTTTTTCAGATTTGAACCCAAGTTTGTTTACATTTTGAACAACTATTTAACCACTTTTCCGTATATACAAATACACGGTCACTATTGCTGTATTCATATTTAAAATAAAAAAAAATTAACCCCCTCCGGAGATATTAAAATAGTTTTTTCAGATTTGAACCCGTTTGTTTACTTTTTGAATAATTATTTAACCACTTTTCCGTATACACAAATACACGGTCACTATTGCTGTATTCATATTTAAAATAAAAAAAAGTTTAACCCCCTCCCGAGATATTAAATAGTTTTTTCAGAGTTGATCCCAAGTTTGTTTACTTTTTGAACAACTATTTAACCACTTTTCCGTATATACAAATACACGGTCACTATTGCTGTATTCATATTTAAAATAAAAAAAAAAATTAACCCCCTCCCGAGATATTAAATAGTTTTTTCAGAGTTGATCCCAAGTTTGTTTACTTTTTGAACAATTATTTAACCACTTTTCCGTATATACAAATACACGGTCACTATTGCTGTATTCATATTTAAAATAAAAAAAAATTTAACTTCCTTCCGAGATATTAAATAGTTTTTTCAGATTTAAACCCAAGTTTGTTTACTTTTTGAACAACTACTTAACCACTTTTCCGTATATACAAATACACGGTCACTATTGCTGTATTCATATTTAAAATAAAAAAAAAATTAACTTCCTTCCGAGATATTAAATAGTTTTTTCAGATTTAAACCCTAGTTTGTTTACTTTTTGAACAACTATTTAACCACTTTTCCGTATATACAAATACACGGTCACTATTGCTGTATTCATATTTAAAATAAAAAAATTCTAACCCCTCCCGAGATATTAAATAGTTCTTTTCAGATTTGAACCCGAGCTTGTTTACTTTTTGAATAAGTATTTAACTACTTGTCCATATATACAAATACGGTCAACATTACTGTATTCATATTTAAAATAAAAATTAAAATATTTTTAACCCCCTCCCGAGATATTAAATAGTTTTCATACTTATGTTTTCCAAAAAAAATACTCTAATCCGTAACTACATGTATAATACATCGTGTTGTCACCGAGATATGCTACGGACTTTACACCATATTTTCAAAAAAAAATTACAGTAAAAAGAAGAATTCAATAGAATGAAATAGTTATATATTCCCCTCTCTGTCTTACAAAAATCTATTTTTGTTGAGTGAGTGTACAATCCTGTATTGTATTACTCTATGGTTCCATAGATATGTACACTTACGGACTTAACACTATGTTTCCCAATAAAAATTACAGTAAAAAGAAGAATTAAATAGAATGAAATAGTTATATATTCCCCTTTCTGTCTTACAAAAAACAAAATTTGCGAGTGAGTGTACATTCCTGTTTTTGTTATTCTATGTCGTGTTTGGCCTGTCTTACAATATATAGTGCAAAGGGACAGTAGATTTTTATTTAACAACAATACCTCTCGCTAATTACAAATGATAGAACAAAAGTACCTCCCGCCAACTAAATCAAAGTGTAACGATATCAGTTATTTTTCAACAATACCTCCCGCTAATTACAAATGGAAATAGAGCAGCAGTACCTCCCGTCTGCTATGCCCTGTAATACATTATATTGAATGGAGAGGTAAATAAAGTAAAACAACCAATCACAGGCTGACTAAGGTAATATTTAATATTTTTACAATACCTCCCGCCAACTAAATCGAAGTGTAAAGATGCCAGTAGATTTTTATTTAACAACAATACCTCTCACTAATTACAAATATAAATAGAGCAGTAGTACCTCCCGCCAAATGAACCTCCCGTCTGCTATGCCCTGTATAGTTAATACATTTTATCGATTGGAGAGGTAATACTTTTAAGTAAAAAAATCTGATGTGGCCAGCACAATACCTTCTGTCAATCCTGTGTATTATGTATAAATTCAATACATAAATTTTCTTGCAAAATTAAATTTCCAGTAAAATTATTTCATAAACTATGCAACTTGTACTTAACACTGACATCTTCTTCTTTAGCTTTTCCCATTCGGTAGGGGTCGCTATTTTTTATTTTCTTCCACTAATTTTTTTGCGTGTCATTCTCATTCAGTTCTTTTTCTCTCAAGTCTTCCGCAATACATTCCTTCCATCTTATCTTTGGTATGTCTCTGTTTATTCGACCTTCCATTACTAAGCTATTCATTCTTCTTTCAATATATTCTTCATTTCCTCATGAAATTTTCAAACCAATGTAATCGTCTCTTGTATCTTTCTTCAAACTTCTAACACTAGAGTTATTTCCCTTATTCTTACATTCCTTACCGTATCTTTCCGTGTCTTACCTAATATCTATTTCAACATCCTCATCTTTGCCACATTCATTTACTTTCATTGATACTGACATCTGTCAATTTGAATTATCTGAATATATAAGCACTTTTCATGGTTAGCATAGCTGGCTGGTTTATGAAATTTAATATCTTTCTAATTCTCTAATTATATATATTGAATATGAATTATAAAACTCATCATTGAATTTTTTGACCAGACCTTCCTTACCTAAAGGTGACGGGAGGTAAAAACAACCAATCGCAATTTTAACAATACTTCCCGCCAACTAAATCAAAGTGTAAAGGTGATAGTAGATTTTTATTTAACAACAATCTCTCGCTAATTACAAATCAGGATAAAACATCAGTACCTCCCACCAACTAAATCAAAGTGTAAAAATAACATTCGATTTTTTACCAACAACACCTCCCGCTAATTACATATGGAAATAGAGCAGCAGTACCTCCCGTCTGCTCTGCTCTGTAAAGTTAATACATTTTATTGAATATTATTTTTAAAAATTAATCAACTGCTGCCATCATGTGGAAAATAAATATTACATAACTTTATGTTTAGCGGATTTTGTATAGTGCGTAAAATATTTGCATTAGAGTAACTAACCATTTGAAAAGTGGTGCACATAACATTTGTATAACCACCCGACAGACAGAGTGGTGCAAAATACTCGGTTATTATGTAATAGATTTATTTAAATGACAAAAAAGTATTTGGTTTGATATTTCTAAAGCACACTTCATAAAAAATCGTTGCTAGAAATTAACATTGATATATTAACATCGTAGTAACTGGGCGGTCTCTTCTGTATTATTTTTTATCTAACGTGCTTTCAAATTAAAGCAAATTTCAAATACATTTGAGACCGTTTAAAAACTGTTGGATAAAATATCGCATGGTGCGCGTGTATTTATATAAATTAATTGAGAAAACATTACTTTCCTCAAGTATCTTGTGTAATGAAGACACGTTTGTCATACGAAATTTTATCCTATATTTTTTAAAGTGGTTCAAAGATCACAAACTAATAATTATTATTATTTAATAGGCGGACCTTTCGTTGGTCTGAGACATCAAGAAACTTGGAGAATTTGGATGCAGATTTCGAGCTTGGATTTCAACACTCCAGATCTTCTGCTGCTTTAGTTTGCAAGTTCAAGGATCTTGGAAGGGATAGCTGAGCACCAAACAAATCTACGACGTAGTCGGACCATTAATGGATAAACTGGTAGGAATCTTTATTTTTTTATAAAATGTTTTGTTCTCATACTCAACCATGAGAATTTATAGTCAAAGGATTATGACTATATGCCTAATTATTAACTTGTTTTCATATTCAACCATGAGAACTTAGTAAATGAAGTATGACTATTATAAATATCTAAATATTATCTTGTACTCAAATTCGATTTTGAGTAGTACATTGAAAGAAATATAACTGTCATGAATGTCTATTTAATATTCAAACAATTTAAAATTGAAATATCGACTGTTTATCAATATAAAATCAATATCTGGAAACATTTGATTAGCATATATCTTTCAGGAATCGGACATCAAGAAGACTAAAATTATATTAGATTATAAATTGTACTACTCAAAAGTGAATAGGGATTTAAAATTATTTTTTCGTTTAAATATTGATACAAATAAACATAAGTAATAGTTTGTTTAAATAAAACTTTTTGTGATATACCTATTCACTTTTGAGTAGTTTAGTTTTAAGTACTTTGAAATGTATTTTCAGGTCTTAATTAAACTTTGGCTCATCGCGCCGTTGAGCAAAGACGCGTTTTCTTTAAATATTAAAAATAAATTGATATAGTTGAAGTGCATTCCCTACCGATAATTCATCATAAAATCGTGCGTTTTGATTGCCCAGACGGCATCTAGGGAGAGTGAATGTGAAAAAAAAAATTGTATGTATTGGTGTATCGGGGCATGCTTGCTGTCGAATGGTGAGAGAATCAGGAAGTAGGGGGTGTGAGATTCGAAACTTGTTTGTGGGTTCGGGTTTCCTTATTTTTTCTATTATTAAACATCACGGTTATTGGGATGGTTAGGTAGGGTTCGTGCGCGATTTCCATAATTGAGTGAACTGATATGTATAGTAATTCGCAACGCCATGTGAAACCTATATTCTGGTGGATCGCTTCACACTTGTGTGAATGTTTCTAGGGACAGTTTAATTCTTTTGTACCAGTGCTGACCATCGTTCGTACTGGCCGCTGCTCTAGATTGGACGCTATAACCGCTAGACTCAAATGAGAAAAGTTTTAAACAAACCTGAATGCTTACACAGGAAGCTCTATTATGGCGTTATGTGCTCTCCTCATCCGGAGGCAACGTAATCATAGTTTAATTTTAATGGCAACGAATTATTAAAGATAAAGTAAAGTTTTTCTTTGATTTAACTTTGTTTGAGCACACGGGTTGAACGCGTTCGGTGTTAGGTGTATCGGGAATGGCCGGGCGATGCCATCGGGAGTAGCTCTTTATTGCATCCAAGCCGAGGAATAATCATAATTGCTTCCCTTGTCCTTAATTAGCTCGCGTTTGTAGGCCGTAAACCCTAGGGGTCGCGACTGGGGTCGGCATAGCCCCCACGTAAACCACGTGAAAACTACCCCCGATGTTTTCACTTTTTGTCTTAGATCGTATATCTCTCTCTCACTTCATCTTAGCTTACCATAGTCTAAATATAAGATAGCTTGCGTAGACATAAGATAGCTTAGATATAAGATAGGCAAGGGTTGTTTTTGCTTTTTGAGAGAGAGAAAATTAACGTAACTTACCATTTTTAGATTTGCTTTTGTTTGAAAAAGATATTAACGTAAGATAGGATTTTTTGTGCACTTCATAAACTTAATTTGGGGGGAACTACAATAATTTAAGTTAGATTATAAGGTATTATTGTATACGGAATTGTATTTATTTAATAAATGGTATATATAGGGAGCGTGGGTGGCAGTCAGGGTGGTGTCTCCCTATATATACCATTTATTAAATAAAACGTTTCATTTATAGTTTTAAGATAGTTATAAGTTAAAAGAATTCCCCACCGCCGCTGTTGCCGAAATTGCAGTGCCGATTGCAATACGACCCCAAGGATTCTTCTGTATAACGACTTCATTAAAATGTTTGTACAATAAAACAATCTTTTAATTTTGTTTATTTTTATTTAAACCCATCACATTAGTTTTAAAGTTAGGTAGTTTTAGGAAAAATTGTAATTATTATTAAGTATTTTGACGCGATCAGGGCAATGTTAGTTTTTATATGTTTATTGTAAACGAAGCTTTATATTAATAAGTATTATATATTTTGGTGAGTGGGCGTTTGAGGCGGTAATACCAAAAAAATATATAATACAATTAATATAAAGGTTCGCAAACGGTCTTAAAACCAAATAAGAAATCTTGTACCTTTATCAATGGGAACAAGGAATCTTATTTGGGGATGCCAAGTTTTAGTTTGTTAAATTAGTCTATAAGTATTGTAAACGGAACTTTAATATATTATATATTTGGGCGGTTTTAGTCTAAAAATATATAATATTAACTTAGAGTTTTGTATCCCTTATAAAACTAAAATGTTTGTTACCAAATAAAATTATTATGATTATTTTATTTGTTGTTAGTTTATTTTTCATCTTTATTCTGTAAATAAAAGTTAATTCTCCAGATAAACTTTTATTTGCAGAATAAAGATGAAAAATAATTAACAACAAATAAAATAACCATAATAATGACAATTGTAACAAATGTTTTAGTTTTATAACTAAACCCTGTATGACACTTTTATAAATTGTTAATAAATTTGTTAACAAATTTAGTTGGAAATAATTATGAACAGAATTTTTAAACTCTAAATCTTTTACGATTCATTTGTTATATTTCTGTTCATGATTGTTACTAAATTTGTTAACAAATCTATTAACTATTTGTGATTGTCAAACAGTCCTTTGTAAATAATAATGCCAATAAACTTTTTTAAAAAATAAAGTGTTTTCTTATAATACAAATATATTTTTATATTAAATTTTGTATCTTATAATAATACAAATATATTTTTATATTAAAAAATTGATTTTTTTTCTAAGTCCATACTCTACACGTATATAGTTTTTAAAACGGCCACCAGTTGGCAGCACCTGTCGATAATCCAAGACTAAAACCGACCAAAAATGATTGTTTTGTGTACATAACGACGTACATACATAATTTTTAATAGCCTTTAATGTTTAGAGTAATTAAAAATGGGATTTTATGTCCATTTTGAATTGGGGCTTACAGATAGCATCCATTTATCTGCGTCATTGCAATTGTTCATACATCAAAATAACTGAAAATTGCCAAAATATAAAAAGAAATCGTAAGATTTTTTGCAATTATTTTTATTCGTTTTCATTACGTGGTGAATTATAACATCCATGTATCCGCTTCCCATTTTCAAACTCTGAAACGTGCTACCAATGATTCCAAATTCAAAATAGGCCTTAAATAAATCGTGTACCAAACGTAGGTGCTGCCCCCAACGGCCATTTTTGGAACTATTTAAAATCCTGTATGTACGTATGTATAAATAGGTACACGTCCCATATACACCAAGTACAAATTCCCAATAGGTATACGTCTCATGTGCTGCCCCCAAACGGCCATTTTCGGAACTATTTACAAACACGGTGTTATTTCTGGTTGCCTATACTTTAAGGCTTTACAATAGGTGCTGCCCTCTAGCGGCCATTTTAAGAACTATATACGTGTAGGGACTTAAAATCTTACAGAATTCATCCCCTAAGTAGAAGGAATAAAAAAAAATAGACAAATTATATTTTAATTTATATTTTATTGTATTAAATATTGTACATTAGGGTAGTTTACATGAAATACAACAATGTAAGATACAAATAAACAATAAATACAAGTAAAATTTATACAAACTATTATATAAACATCCCTATTTCTAATTTTTCAGGACAAGGCTAAGTATATTTATATATTAAATACAAAGAATAAGAATTAAAAATACAATTTAAGCTATGAACATAATAAAAACAACAATGTATTACAAATAAACAGTAAAAATCACTTAAACTAATACATGTTTTTATTTAACAACTCCTTATTTATTCCAGAGGAAAACAAAGAGACGGGGAAGTATGTACACAGTTGATGCTGTTTTATTGGGACAACAGGGAAGTATGAGAACTTTATTATACATATTAATAAATGTTGTAAAATGTCATTTTAAAACTAAAGAAATATTACAGAAAAACGAATTGCAAACTACCATTAAAACAGGGCTAATTTTATTTGAAATAACATTTACGTATTCTGTATAACAAAAACATGACATTAAAAAAAATATGAGAATTTGTTCAACTTTTTAACAAAACGAAGCTGTCAAATTTTAATTAGCGCATTTTTAAACCCTTGGCCCTACGCCCTTGAAACTTATATATGTTGTTCTACGACCCCGACATTTCAAGGGATGCCAAGGGAACGCGAAATTTCAAGGAAATCGCTGAAAACCCAGCCGTTTCCGAGATACGAGCCCTTAAAGTTTTCCGAAAGGTTTAACGCTTAAATACGTTAATTAAAAGGGCTAAAAGGCCGAAAAATAGCGTATCGGGAGGATTTGAACCCGCCCTTTCCATTGGCTTACGCAGAATTGATGAAAACCCTTTGATTTACAATATATTCGCCCTTCAAGTTTGTGGCGAAGGGCCTACGCTAACTCCGGAACTACAAGGGCTGGACAAGTTTTATTAGGTTCCTTTGAACCTACATAATAATATATTTACCCTTCAAGGTCATGGCAAAGGGCTTACGCTAACTCCGGAACTAAAAGAGCTAGAAGGGCCGGACAAGTTTTATTAGGTTCCTTTGGACCTGCATAATAATATATTTACCCTTCAAGTTCATGGCGAAGGGCTTACGCTAACTCCGGAACTAAAAGGGCTAGAAGGGCCGGACAAGTTTTTTTAAACTTACTTGGACCTGTATAATTAAAATCCGTGGTCAGATTTTCCCAAAGGGTTCAAATAAGCCCTAAGCCCTTTGAAAAAGGGCGGACTCCTGTCGGATGGTTGTTTTCGTACCTAGAGAAGTTATTACTAAAGGATAGGATAGGAAAATTCACAAAAATCCTTAAATATTAGGATATTTCCCTGTCTCTTTTGTTATTACATAGGAAAGGTAAATAAACAACTCTTTTATTTATTTATTCTTATGAAAATATCATCTATTATCTTCGTCCAGTGTCGTAGTTGCCGTATCCTATCTCGGGGTGTAGTCCGGCCCTTCGCGGATCCTGAAAACAAACATAAATATTATTTATTTTGAGCGGCAAAGTACAAAAGATATAATAAATAAACACTTAATTATAGTGGGGGTATTACGTGGTAATATTAATATTATGTTTTTAAAATAAAGACTTCAGTTCCTATCGGGCTTTGGTGAAGTGAACATGGGGTGCGTGCTTGTCAATAATCGTGTAGTGTAAATTACAAACGAAAAACTTGGGCATTTTTATTGCAATCGTTCTCTACTACAACTTATAGTTCGCGATATATTTTGAAAATATTACATTTACCCTGCAATCTTCTTATAATTATTTAAATAATTTTAAATAGTTTTCAATTTGTTCAAATTAAAAAAAAATAATCTAAATTTAATAAGTTAATAGTAAACTATTTTTAAATGTTAAATTATTATTATTTACAATAAAATCTAAATATTCCAGATTCATTTTTAACTTATACAACGTATATCTGATTATTATAATTTTAATATTTTTTTAAAATGTTGCATAAGTCTCTGTTTGCCCGTTGGTGTTTATATTTAATCCTCAGTCGAAATTTTATATTGGTAAATGTTAGTTTACTATACGATTGTTGTATATTTAAAAAAATGTCTTTAGTGTTATTAAAGTAACTATAATTGTTCGTAAAAGTGTGATTTATTATTTTATTAATATCGAGTGTTATACATGTTACTCTAATTGGTGTAAGTGTTACGTAATGTGTACCGCAAAGTGTATTCTAATTTGTGATAATAGTCGATGATGATATATTACAGTGATGATAAAACAGTGGATGATATATTAAGAAAATCGCTGTCTTCACAAATACATGTAAGTATGAACCTATTGATATTACATTTCCCTTTCTTCTCTAAACTGTTTAATTCAAAACTATGTATCTGCCGTATCCTAATAGTGAATTTTAAACAAAATCTAAATTTTTACATCCCTATATATTATTTTTATTCGTGTAGGAATGAGAAATGAAAATATCAAACAAGTGCATATGACAAAGTTCGAAGAAAATTTAATTAAAACACATTTTATATTAACGCCCTGTAACTCCGAAACCAAAGTTAAAAAATATAGTCTTATAGAAAAGTTTATGTAGATTCCAGATTTTCATCGTGCAAGTTGCTATCTTTAATCATGTAGGAGTAATAAATAAAAATGTGAAATAAGATAACATGAAAAAAATTAGTGAAATATATACTGTTTAACTCATATTTATTTTGCATATACTTTGAAGTCTGGAGATCAGGCGAACCGGTTCATGACTTCACGATACGGCAGGAGATGGTTTCCTGCTGCTAGAAACGAAATAAAGACCACCAGGGCCGGAGAGAAGTCCCCAGGATACTATAGACGTACGAACGGGTTCTCCAAGTCGCAATGTCTGCATCTCTTACCACTGAATGTCGAAAATGTGATCAGTTGTAAAAAAAAGATTTGTAATAACTTATTTATTGTATGTGCAATTTGTGTTTATCTGTACTAATAATACCGCTTTTTATATTAATATCTAAAGTTAAAATTTCCTATAGAAAACTATTTGTCAACATTTAAACAATTTTAAAACTTTGCTTATTTATACTAAGATGCATGCTCAAATGTAATTTAAAACGTACTAGTTACTATCTTACTCTTAGTTTCAGAGATATTAATTCATAAAGATGAAATATCCTATAAATAAGTATTTAATCTTGAAAAACAGTGATTTATTTTTCAGCAATGCATAGCACCCTTTCTATGAACCCTAAAGCTCTTAAACTATATTTCACTGGTAGTTTGTTTACAATACAATTTTTTTTAAAATCATACGGGCGGGTAAAGAATTATTGTGTATTACATAGACATTATTTCATTATTTTGATTGTTGACTACTATTGTTTGATTATTATCTAATGCCTAACTGTTATATATCATTGTCAGTTTTATTGTTACAGCGTTAGTGAACAGACGTGTGTGTGGTGTGCTCGTGTACGACTTCCTGATGCTTGGAAAGGACTTTTGGACACCTTCAGAATTTGAAGTTATACTTACAGAAATAATTTATTCATAGTAAGTTTTTTTACCTTCCGTCACCTCTAGGTAAGGAAGGTATTGTCTTTGGTCAAAAAATTCGGTGGTGAGTTTTCATTGAGTAAGCACGTTTTAGGGTCTTTACAATACGATTTTACTATTTTTACGATGATGTCTATATGTGTGTGTGTGTGTTCGTATGTGCGTGTGTGTGTGTGTGTGTATGTGTGTGTGTATGTGACCGCTTTTTCGTGGACGATATCTCCAATACTAGAATTCCAAAAATTACAATTCTTGCGTATTCCTCTTCCTTACAACCATATGCAGACCTGTTTAGATTTTGGTTATAATTGGTCGGCCGGAAGTACCCTCATTTGAAGATTTTAACAGTTTTTCTTGAAAAAAACAGTTAAATGTTATTATAACTTAAAGAATATATTATTATCTATACGATTGATTGCATTTTATATTTGTTATTCAACAGATATAGAGTTAAAGAAGAATACAAATAATAAATTTCACATAAATTTCATAATTCAGCCAGCTATGCTAACTTAACCATGGAAACTGCTAATATTTTCAGGTAATTCAAATTGACAAATGTCAGTATCAATAAAATGTAAATCAATGAAAGAATAAGGGAAGTAACTCTAGTGTTAGAAGTTTCTAGATATATGAGAGACGATTACATTGGTTTGAACATGTCATGAGGAGAGATGAATATATTAATAGAAGGTGGAAGAAACATAGGAAGACCATATATAAGATGAAAAGACTGTATTGTAGAAGACTTGAGGGAAAAGGAACTGAATGAGGAATGACACGCAAAACAAAAATGAGTGGCAGAAGAAAATAAAAAATGGCGACCCCCTAACGAATGGGAAAAACTAAAGAAGAAGAAGAAAATGTCAGTGTCAAGTGCAATTTGCATAGTATGTTAATGAAATAACTTTACTGGAAATATAGGATCTTTTGCAAGACAATTTATGTATGGGCGCGTGCAGTAACATTATTTTGAATTTGTACATAATACACAGGATTGACGGAAGGTATTGTGCTGGCCACATCAGATTTTTTTATTTTTGAACCACTTTATAGTACCCATTATTGGAGATATCAGCTATTATTTCTAAAGACTATTTATAATTGTATAATAATTGTAAAAACTGTGTGGAAAATAATTTGAATTAATTTAGAAATATTTAGTGCAACTACCATACACAAATTTCATATATTATTGCACGTACTAAATATTTTTATTTTATATTTCAATATTCTTTTAAAATTGAATTTCTCGCACTTTCTTTCATATTTCTGTATTCATATTATTATCTATAACCAATAATTCAAATATTATTCAATTATTTCAATTATATTTTTATTGTTACAGAAACATGTAATAGAGTTGAACTACAGAACCGGACGAGCCCTAGAAGGATGTGAGAGAGTTGCAGAAGGACGTACCTATATCCTGCTTTCAGCGTTGGAGATGATCATATTGTTACAGAGCATCATACTGAAGACACCCCAACATGTATTTGTGCCCCTCAAGACTTATTTATAAGATTTGTGTAAATAAATAAATAAAACTTATCCTCCTAAACATTAAGGACTCTTATATAAAATTAACATATAGCAAGATACATCGATACATGATAAATTCACGTAATTAAGCAATTAGCCTTAGATTTTTTTTCGTTCGGCAAAAACTTTTTTTTTTCAAATTATTGAAATTTCGTTTATGTAAACTAGGAACAAAGGCCTAATGAATAGCCAAATTTGGGCCCAATGTCGTTGATATTAAGAGAGTTATACAACATTGTACGTACTAAATATTTTTATTTAATATTTCAATATTCAATTTCTCGCAGTTTCTTTCATATTTCTGAATCCATATTATTATCTATAACCAATAATTCAAATATTATTTCAATTATATTTTTATTGTTATATATATATATATATATATATATATATATATATATATATATATATATTAATACATTGCCTACATAACAAATTTATATACTATACATACAACCATACATATCCATACATACTTTTTAAAGGATACAGAAAATAAGAAGTTAATTCAAACATTACCTATTAAAAATTAACTCCGTATTCGGCGACTCCAATTTCTATACATATTGAAAACAAAACCGTGAATCCAAATTTGTAAACATCAAGTCGCTATCTCGCTTAGTTTTGGAGTATTTTATTTTGAACTCAATAATATTCAATAGACATTTAGTTATATTTTGAAACAAGCATTACTGGATTTTTTTCAGCAATTCAATTAGTTTTAGAGTATTTTATTTTAAACTTAATAATATTCAATAGGCATTTAGTTACATTTTGAAACAAGCATTACTGAAATTTTTTTCAGCAATTCGAAATCCTGAAACTTATACATATGGAAAACAACCCCCTGAATCCCAATTTGAATATCGCAAGTCGCTATCTCGCTTAGTTTTTGAGTATTTTATTTTAAACTTAATATATTCAATAGACATTTAGTTATATTTTGAAACAAGCATCACTAATTTTTTTCCAGCAATTCGAAATCCTGAAACTTATCGTATATATAGAAAAACAACCCCCTGAATCCAAATTTGTAAACAGCAAGTCGCTAGCTCACTTATTTTTTGAGTATTTTATTTTAAACTTAATAATATTCAATAGGCATTTAGTTACATTTTGAAACAAGCATTACTGAAATTTTTTTCAGCAATTCGAAATCCTGAAACTTGTACATATGGAAAACAACCCCCTGAATTCCAATTCGAATATCGCAAGTCGCTATCTCGCTTAGTTTTTGAGTATTTTATTTTAAACTTAATATATTCAATAGACATTTAGTTATATTTTGAAACAAGCATCACTAATTTTTTTCCAGCAATTCGAAATCCTGAAACTTATCATACATATGGAAAACAACCCCCTAAATCCAAATTCTTTCAGCATATCAGCATTTTTAAAATTTACTTGTTTATGAAGAAATGCATGCTGAAGTCATATTTGGAACGTGTAAGTTCTTATCTTCCTTAGTTTCAGAGATATTAATTTATAAAGTTGAAATATCCCATAAAAAAGTATTTGACCTTGAGAAAAAGTGTTTTTTTTTCAGCAATGCATATAGCACCCTAACTATCAACCCTAAAAATCATAAATTATATTTCGCGGGTAGTCTATTCCATTGGCCTTGTTACAAATACAAATTTAAAAAAAAATCGCCCGGCCGGGTAAAGAATTACGTATTACATAGACATTAATTATAATTTATAATTATTCATTATTTTGATTGTTGACTACTATTTTGTGATTATTATCTAATGCCTAACTGTTACATACACTAGTTTCGTCATTGTCAGTTTTATTGTTACAGTGCCAGTGAACAGACATGTGTGTGGTGTGCTCGTGTACGACTTCTTGATGCTTGGGGAGGGCTTTTGGACACCTTCAGGACTTGGAGTTATACAAGGATTATACTTAGGGAAATAATTTATTTACAGTAAGTTTTTTTTTTGAACTACTCTATAGTACCCATTATTGGGTATATCGACCATATTTCTAAATACTATTTCAACTCTAGATATACCTTATAATTGTATAATAATTGTTGATACTGTGTGGAAAATAATTTGAATTAATTTAGAATTATTTAGTGTTACTACCATACGCAAATTTCATATATTATTGTACGTACTAATTATTTTATATTTAAATATTCTTTTAAAATTGAATTTCCCGCACTTTCTTTCATATTTCTGAATCCATATTATTATCTATAACCACTAATTCAAATATTATTTCAATTATATTTTTATTGTTACAGAAACATGTAACAGATAATTGAACTACAAACCCGGACGAGCCCTAGAAGGATGTGAGTGAGTTGCAGAAGGACATACCTACATCCTGCTTTCAGCGTTGGAGATGATCATATTGTTACAGAACATCATACTGAAGACACCCCAACATGAATTTCTGCCCCTCAAAACTTATTTATAAGACTTATGTATATATATAAATAAAACTTATCCTCCTAAACATTAAGAACTCGTGTATAAAATTAACATATAGCAAGATACATCGATACATAATCAATTCATGTAATTAAACAACCCATATATATTTTCATACATTTAAGGGATATATATTCATACATTACATACATAAATAAATCACATATTATAGATACACATATAAATACATACTTCTTAAAAGGTACAAGAAATAAAAAGGTAATTCAAATATTACCTATAAAAAATTAACTCCGTATTCGGCGATTCCAATATCTAAAACGTTCTATAAATATTGAAAATAACCCCCTCAATACAAATATGTACACCGCAAGTCACTTAATTTTTGCGTATTTTATTTTAAACTTAACACATTCAATAGACATTTAGTTGATTTTGATACAAGCATTACTGAATTTTTTTTCAGAAATTCGAATTCCTGAATCTTATCAAATAGAAAAAAACCCTAGGGGTCCAAATTTTTAAACCGCAAGTCGCTATCTCACTTAGTTTTTGAGTATTTTATTTTAAACTTAACACATTCAATACACATTTAGTTATATTTTGATACAAGTATAGCAATTCGAATTACTGAAACATCCTATTTATAATAAACAAACCCCTGAATCCAAATTTGAACACCGCAAGTCGCTATCTCACTTAGTTTTTGAGTATTTTATTTTAAACTTAACACATTCAATAGACATTTAGTTATATTTTGAAGCAAGCATTACTGATTTTTTTTTCAGCAATTCGAATTCCTGAAACTTATCCTTTATATAATAAGCGACCCCCTGAATCCAATTTTGAACACCGCAAGTCGCTCTGTCACTCAGATTTTGAGTATTTTATTTTAAACTTAATATATTCAATACACATTTAGTTAAATTTTGAAGCAAGCATAACTGAAATTTTTTTCAGCAATTCGAATTCCTGAAACTTATCCTTTATATAATAAGCGACCCCCTGAATCCAATTTTGAACACCGCAAGTCGCTCTGTCACTCAGATTTTGAGTATTTTATTTTAAACTTAATATATTTTGATACAAGTACTACTGAATTTTTTTCAGCAATTCAAATTCCTGAAACTTATCAAATATTATAGAAAACAACCCCCTGGATCCAATTTTTTAAACCGCAAGTCGTTCTCACTTAATTTTTGAGTATTTTATTTTAAACTTAACACATTCAATAAACATTTAGTTATATTTTCATACAAGCGTTACTGATTTTTTTCACCAATTCGAATTCCTGAAACTTATCCTTTATATAATAAGCGACCCCCTGAATCCAATTTTGAACACCGCAAGTCGCTCTGTCACTCAGATTTTGAGTATTTTATTTTAAACTTAATATATTTTGATACAAGCACTACTGAATTTTTTTCAGCAATTCAAATTCCTGAAACTTATCAAATATATAGAAAACAACCCCCTGGATCCAAATTTTTAAACCGCAAGTCGTTATCTCACTTAATTTTTGAGTATTTTATTTTAAACTTAACACATTCAATAAACATTTAGTTATATTTTCATACAAGCGTTACTGATTTTTTTCAGCAATTCGAATTCCTGAAACTTGTCCTTTATATAATAAGCGACCCCCTGAATCCAATTTTGAACACCGCAAGTCGCTCTGTCACTCAGATTTTGAGTATTTTATTTTAAACTTAATATATTTTGATACAAGCACTACTGAATTTTTTTCAGCAATTCAAATTCCTGAAACTTATCAAATATATAGAAAACAACCCCCTGGATCCAAATTTTTAAACCGCAAGTCGTTCTCACTTAATTTTTGAGTATTTTATTTTAAACTTAACACATTCAATAAACATTTAGTTATATTTTCATACAAGCGTTACTGATTTTTTTCAGCAATTCGAATTCCTGAAACTTATCCTTTATATAATAAGCGACCCCCTGAATCCAATTTTGAACACCGCAAGTCGCTCTGTCACTCAGATTTTGAGTATTTTATTTTAAACTTAATATATTTTGATACAAGCACTACTGAATTTTTTTCAGCAATTCAAATTCCTGAAACTTATCAAATATATAGAAAACAACCCCCTGGATCCAAATTTTTAAACCGCAAGTCGTTCTCACTTAATTTTTGAGTATTTTATTTTAAACTTAACACATTCAATAAACATTTAGTTATATTTTCATACAAGCATTACTGATTTTTTTCAGCAATTCGAATTCCTGAAACTTATCCTTTATATAATAAGCGACCCCCTGAATCCAATTTTGAACACCGCAAGTCGCTCTGTCACTCAGATTTTGAGTATTTTATTTTAAACTTAATATATTTTGATACAAGCACTACTGAATTTTTTTCAGCAATTCAAATTCCTGAAACTTATCAAATATATAGAAAACAACCCCCTGGATCCAAATTTTTAAACCGCAAGTCGTTATCTCACTTAATTTTTGAGTATTTTATTTTAAACTTAACACATTCAATAAACATTTAGTTATATTTTCATACAAGCGTTACTGATTTTTTTCAGCAATTCGAATTCCTGAAACTTATCCTTTATATAATAAGCGACCCCCTGAATCCAATTTTGAACACCGCAAGTCGCTCTGTCACTCAGATTTTGAGTATTTTATTTTAAACTTAATATATTTTGATACAAGCACTACTGAATTTTTTTCAGCAATTCAAATTCCTGAAACTTATCAAATATATAGAAAACAACCCCCTGGATCCAAATTTTTAAACCGCAAGTCGTTATCTCACTTAATTTTTGAGTATTTTATTTTAAACTTAACACATTCAATAAACATTTAGTTATATTTTCATACAAGCGTTACTGATTTTTTTCAGCAATTCGAATTCCTGAAACTTATAAAATATATAGAAAACAACCCCCTGGATCCAAATTTGAACACCGCAAGTCGCTATCTCACTCAGTTTTTGAGTATTTTATTTTAAACTTAACACATTCAATAGACATTTAGTTGATTTTGATACAAGCATTACTGAATTTTTTTTCAGAAATTCGAATTCCTGAATCTTATCAAATAGAAAACAACCCCCTGGATCCAATTTTGAACACCGCAAGTCGCTCTGTCACTCAGATTTTGAGTATTTTATTTTAAACTTAATATATTTTGATACAAGCACTACTGAATTTTTTTCAGCAATTCAAATTCCTGAAACTTATCAAATATATAGAAAACAACCCCCTGGATCCAAATTTTTAAACCGCAAGTCGTTATCTCACTTAATTTTTGAGTATTTTATTTTAAACTTAACACATTCAATAAACATTTAGTTATATTTTCATACAAGCGTTACTGATTTTTTTCAGCAATTCGAATTCCTGAAACTTGTCCTTTATATAATAAGCGACCCCCTGAATCCAATTTTGAACACCGCAAGTCGCTCTGTCACTCAGATTTTGAGTATTTTATTTTAAACTTAATATATTTTGATACAAGCACTACTGAATTTTTTTCAGCAATTCAAATTCCTGAAACTTATCAAATATATAGAAAACAACCCCCTGGATCCAAATTTTTAAACCGCAAGTCGTTCTCACTTAATTTTTGAGTATTTTATTTTAAACTTAACACATTCAATAAACATTTAGTTATATTTTCATACAAGCGTTACTGATTTTTTTCAGCAATTCGAATTCCTGAAACTTATAAAATATATAGAAAACAACCCCCTGGATCCAAATTTGAACACCGCAAGTCGCTATCTCACTCAGTTTTTGAGTATTTTATTTTAAACTTAACACATTCAATAAACATTTAGTTATATTTT
Source organism: Harpalus rufipes (assembly GCA_951394225.1). Taxonomy (NCBI): domain Eukaryota; kingdom Metazoa; phylum Arthropoda; class Insecta; order Coleoptera; family Carabidae; genus Harpalus; species Harpalus rufipes. The sequence continues at coordinate 2,267,586 of OX596276.1, forward strand.
CATACAAGCGTTACTGATTTTTTTCAGCAATTCGAATTCCTGAAACTTATCAAATATATAGAAAACAACCCCCTGGATCCAAATTTGAACACCGCAAGTCGCTATCTCACTCAGTTTTTGAGTATTTTATTTTAAACTTAACACATTCAATAGACATTTAGTTATATTTTGATACAAGCATTACTGAAATTTTTTTCAGCAATTCGAATTCCTGAAACTTATCCTTTATATAATAAGCGACCCCCTGAATCCAATTATGAACACCGCAAGTCGCTCTGTCACTCAGATTTTGAGTATTTTATTTTAAACTTAATATATTCAATACACATTTAGTTAAATTTTGAAGCAAGCATTACTGAAATTTTTTTCAGCAATTCGAATTCCTGAAACTTATCCTTTATATAATAAGCGACCCGCTGAATCCTATTTTGAAGTTTTTGCCAATAGAAAAAAAAAACTAAGGCTATAGCCTTAGATTTTTTTTCGTTCGGCAAAAAAATCGAATTCCTGAAACATCCTATATATAATAAGCAACCCCCTGAATCCAAATTTGGATTCCGCAAGTCGCTATCTCACTCAAATTTTGAGTATTTTATTTTAAACTTAATATGTCCAATAAACATTTAGTTATATTTTGAAGCAAGCATTACTGATTTTTTTTTTCAGCAATTCGAATTCCTGAAACTTATATAGAAAACAACCCCCTGAATCCAAATTTGAACACCACAAGTCGTTATCTCACTTAGATTTTGAGTATTTTATTTTAAACTTAATATATTCGATAGAATTTAGTTATATTTTGAAAGAAACATTACTGAAATTTTTTTCAGCAATTCGAATTCCTGAAACTTATCATATATATAGAAAATAACCTCCTGAATCCATATTTATAGACGTTAAGGCGCTATTTCACCTAGTTTTCGAGTTATTTTATTCTTATCACGGTATACACACACAATAGATACTTTAGCCATGACTGACATTTTTCAGCAATTCGAATTCCTGAACATCTTAGCGTACATATAGAATTCAAATTTGGAAAGAAATATGCACTGATACGATATAAAATATAAGAATTATGTAGGAAACTATAAACTTGTGATTTTCTTCATCATCGTTGTTTCATTGCCACATTGCCTAAGATACATGCATACTGACTTGTAATCTAATATTAATAGAAACTCTGATCAATATTAATGAATAACAATATGTATTTGCGTTATGATATTTATTAATAAATATTTTCCATTAAAGAAAGCATATGTTATATTTGTAAAACATAATATACTTTAATGCTACGTAAAACAGTTTAGTAAATCATTCATACATATTGTTATCTTTAAAAAAAATTAGTATTTTCTTTCTTATACGTAAAAAAAGATACACTTTTACGCTATTGTGTAATTGTTTCATTAAATGTGTATATATGTAAACTAATGTACATGTCGAAATAAAATTATCATCACCAAAAATTACACTATATCTTCTTGTAAATAAAACTATCATCCCTTATATATGCATATAATAAACTACTCTGTATAGCAATTATTTCACAGTCAAATTGGACGTATTTAGAGCACATATATCATCATCTTTGTATTTGTGAAACTGCGACCGTTTTGTAATGTATCACAGATACAAAGATCGACATAGTTAAATAATGTATTCCATGTACTACGTATTGTAATCATTATGTAACATATCGATCAATAAATACTTGTTAAAAATAATAAAATATATCATTCCAATTCTACTACCAAAATCGCAATCCAAAGATTTAGGTTCATATCCCGCTTGTTATCAATAATCCTGTACCCGTCGATCTGAAACCAGAACGACGAGCTACAAAATCCCACAATCCAAAAATCTAGATTCGATTCCCGCCTAGCTAGCTACCAGCATCCAGCCGAGCATTCCAGCAACCCAGCCCAGCAACCAGCCGAGCATGCCAGCCACCAGGGCGTACCCCAGCCTACGGTCTGGGGGAATCCTGGTGGCTAGCTAGAAATCGGCAGAAATCCAGTATATAGCTACATATGGCCGCTATTTCGAAAATCGTGGAGCAGACCGTCCGGTTCGATACCACCTCTCACGCTGAATGGCTGTAAATCTACAAGACAGTCAATATATAGCTAGAATTCTCAATGGAAGGGGTAGAGTTTACGATTCGACGTACAAATGCCTTGCTATAGCCTTTGATCGGTTGGAATTTTTATTTTTATGAATAAATGCCTTGCTACTGCCTTCTGTCTGTCTCAGATTTATGTTTTGATGAGTACTAGCCTTGCTATGGCGTTTCGATTTTAATTTTTTGCGAGGAATAGACTACTGATCGGCTGTAGGTCGGCGATTCGGCGTGCGAAATTTAATTTTTATGGGTAGTAGCCTTGCAATCGGCTGAATTCACGTCTGAGAGCTCGAAAATGCTTGTAGCGGCAGTAAAATGCTACTTTTCTGCTGCTACACGCTAAAATCGTCGATTTTGCATGATTTTTGGATTTTGTCGGCTAGAAGCCTTGCTGTAGGCTGTATATCGCCGATTACGTAATCGTGCCGCCGTGTATCGCTTGCCGTTGCTCTCGGCAGCGAGAATCGAACCTGGATCTTTAGTTTTCAGGAATGCTCGTTTAGATGCTGCCGATCGCAGATGGATGCTCTAGTTGTTCTAGTTCGTTTCTTGCAGATTACCTAACTTTTAATTTTAGGAATGAAAAAATAGGATATTTAATTAATAGATTGTATTTGTTTTGCTGTGTTTATTGGTCACTTATATATAATACATTTTTGTCCCTATTCAAATAACTATATCACTTAGAACTACTTAGAACTTAGAAATAAATAAAATGAAATATGTATCAACAAATGTATAATAAGATGTATGTTACATAATAACATTTTCTACGTATTTTAACATTTTTCCTAAGACTTATTAATGAGATGAAGATATATTTGATATTATAACTATATTACGAGACATAATTAAAAATAGATCAGTATTATAATATATTATAAAATATGAAATTGTCTATAAGTCTTAGAAAAAAAACTATATTATATATGAAATTAAGTAGCGCAAGTATATTGTGATACAGGATTGATTATAAATAAATAAATATTAGATATGTGCAGAAATAAATAAAATGAAATATGTATCATCAAATGTATAGTTAGTTGTATGTTACATAATAATCACATTTTGTATGTATTTTAACATGTTTTCTAAGACTTATTGACATGGAGATATTTTTGATGTAACTATATTACGAGACATAATTAAAAATAGATCAGTATTTTAATATGCTATAAGATATTTGATTGTCTATAAGTCTTAGAAAAAAAACTATATTATACATGAAATTAAGTAGAGCAAGTATATGGTGATACAGGATTGATGATTATAAATAAATATTGGATATGTGCAATCACGGATTAAGTTGCATTTTCCAAGTAGTTTCAGCTAGCATATGCATACATATATGTAGGTACTTATTTTGTAAGATGAGAAAAACTTTATACATATATGTACGTAGTACCTACGACACTCCGTAAATATGATAGAGTTAAATTTTATAAATTTGTCGGCTTAATGAAAATCAGATTATAATTTCTCTCTTTAAATTTCAATGGTTAATAAAAAATGAATTGATAAATCAATAAATAGAGATAAATCAGTATTGTCCGACGGAGTTTTTATATTTCCAAAAGGATATTTAATTTCATGTTCACTGAAAGTTCTTTATAATATTTTCTGCGATGAAAATCAAATAAAATGTATATTCATTAAACCAGAGACAGTGTTTCTATTTTAAATTAAGATGGTTACAATTTAAAGTCTTTGTATTCATAAATGAGGATAGTTTTATCGTTTTATGTCGATCCTTCGAGTATTCAAAAATAAACCATGTATTTTATTTTAATTTCTAAATTCTTATTTCGAAATAAATCACTTTGAGACTGAAAATATAAAACTAATGCGATGATGCATTGCTGTACAGTAAAATATTTGAAAGATGTCCGATCAAGGTCGTCTACGAATTGTATGAATTCAGATTTTTGTTCCCCATTATGACAAATTCAGTAATGTCGTTTGCTTAGTTTTTATGAGGGTACATAAGATACTACTGTTATTTTATTATTATAAAAATACATGTTACAATAAAAGCATTCAAAATACAAAAATAATTCAACTGGTAAGTTTATTAGCAAATGTAAAACCAAGTATGTGAAAAATAAGATACTGACACAATGTCAGTGTCCGTGACTCTGACAGAATATAACGTTATTCGTACGGCTATGAATCAAGGTAATGTGTCTGAATTAATAAATAAACTTACGTTACAGAAAAAGTATTATCAACAACGAGCATCGTTTTAAAGTTGAATGTCCTAACTTAGTCGGAACAATATGTATTTTTGAAAGACAAACGTGTTATATCCATCCTTATCCACACTCTTATAGCCTTTACAAAAGAAAGAGATAAATGTATGCCTATTTGTTAATTCGTTCGTGATACAGATGCCCTTGATCGGACATCTTTTAAAATTTTTACTGTATAGTTTGGTTCACGAAAGAAGACAATTCAAGGCCATTTGTTCAAAGAAAGAATAAACAACATTTTATATAGCGGTACTATAGTAACATGATGTATTAGAAAGAGATAGATTATTTGACGTATGTCTACGTGATTTATGCTATATGACAGATATACGTTCCATATTCACATTGCTCTCAAACACACTAAAAATAATAGGAACGTATGTCGATGAGTTGTTGGTATGCAATTATCTATTGAACTGCCCTCTACGTTAAAGCAAATCTAGTGGCGGAGTTTGTTTTTTGAATTTGACGCACGATTTGACGTTTAATCAAAATCAACCAATAAGTTTCTAATTTTGTTCCGCGATGTAATTGAACATAATCATGGGAAAGGAAATTTTCTGCGACGGCAAGCTATTCAATTTGTGCATAAGGAAAACGAATATTTGCAACGGGGAACAGAAAATAATGGACCATTATTAAATCTTCATCGGATGCAGCAGGTAATATATGTGAATATATTTTTATAATTTCTTTGAAAATTGAAATTGCTAGATAAAAAAGGTTTCATGATTAATAAATTAAATTTAGCAAGTATTTTATTTTAGCGTACAGCAGATGCGCTACAAATATCTGAAACCACAGTAAACAGGGTATTAAAACGTGTTACTAATATCGAAAATGAAGAACAATTAACTTATTTTGGAAAAAAAAAACGACCCAGAAAATCAACTGCAACAGCTGACCTTGATACTTTTAACACCGATGCAATTAGAAGAATAATATATGAAATGTATGTTAACAGTAGTTTATTATTTATTTTCAAAATATGTATTTATAGTATTGTTTTCAGTATTTTTGTAATTATACATAGGTGTTGTCTCTTTATGTTCATTATTATAGCAAAATAAAATATATCTTTGAAAATGTGTAGACGCTTAACATTTAATTTTGAATGATTAAAATGTATCCACAAATATACCTGGTGCACGCCTATGTGTATAGAATCTAGTGAAGTTATTTGCAAGTAATATACCAGATGGTTTGAAAATGACCTTGAATTGTCATCTTTCGTGAACCAAACTATACTAGCATATGTTTACTTCCACTAAGCTGATTTTGGCATGAAAATCAACGTGATGTGCACGTACTCTTCAAACGGAACCTTGCACTCCCCGTTGCATGCAAATACTACGCAGTCACTACGATACAATATTTTTTCCTCGATTTTTTCAATAGAAACAAAACTATATTGTACCGTAGTCGTATCGCTAATGTAAATCAGTGAATATCAATATGCCGTCATCTTACTGTCATCGTACCAAGAACGTAGATGTAAATGGGTCCATTAAAATACATTGGAGCAAGAAGTACCGTACCGTCATCGTACCGTTATTGTATCGCTAATGTAAATCAAGGCTAGTAGTGCAGAATGCCAAGTTTCGCGGTTTTATTAACCATAAAAGTTTCTTGTTGAATATAAATTTAAGTTATTCCTAAATAGATAAAAGGTTGACTCGGTTGACATTGGCTGCTTTTGCATTAAGTAACAAATATATATACATTTTTGTTTTTTACCGTGAGTATTTTTTAACATGAAACATGCGATTTGTCGTATCCATGGTTACGATTTGATTGACAGCAATGTATTTGCCTGTCTCATTTAAAATTAAACAGGGGACAATTTTGACATTTGTTTACTCTGTCAGTGTCAAAAAACCAATTTGAAATACAATGGTTTATACTGTGGAAGAGAAGGTGCAGATTATTACATGGTATTATTCGAATTTTAATCCAAGTTTAAGGCAAGTGTCGGACTTGTTCCGCGCTTCATTTCCTGACAGGCCTACACCAAGTGCAGCAACAATTTTAAAAATAGTAAATACCTTTAGAGGAAATGGTTGCGTCCAGCCTGCACATAACAGTAGGAATAGATCCTGTAATATATTAACTGCGCAGAGAAAACATGAAGTTCTGACTTATATACAAATACAAAATAAGAAGAGATTAACATTAAGAGAGATTGGGTAAGCTACTGCTGTAAGCAAAGCTACTGTACACAGACTATTTAAAATGGAGCATTACAGATCATACCATTTCCAGAATCACCAGGAGTTAGTTATTGACGACACGAGACGAAGAATAATTTTTTGTGAAAGAATGTTTGAAAATGTTAATAACAATTCAGATTTGCTGCAAAATATACTTTTTACGAACGAAGCAACTTTTTATTTACATGGCGAGGTAAATTCACCAAATTGTCGATATTGGTCCAGGGAAAATCTACATTTGTATCGTAGTACGAGGACTCAACGATCCGAGAAAGTTAACGTTTGGGCTGGCATAATAGAAACCCACATTATTGGGCCATTTTTTATTAACGGGAATATTACTGCTCAATATTTAAATATAATACTTCTGTCAAATTCATCCCCTATGTTTCATTTTAAATGAGACAGGCAAATACATTGCTGTCAATCAAATGTCAAGTCGTAACCATGGATATGGCAAATCTCATGTTTCATGTTAAAAAATACTCACGGTATATGCAAACTGTTTATTACCTCATATTTTCATTTGGTAATATAACCTATTTCTTTTTTTTTGAAAGTTTTATATGTAGGTATGCAGTGAAATATGTATCATTTTTGTTGTTATAAATAAAAAGAATACAGTACGAATATGATATTTTGATATTGCAAATTGTGTTTTAATATTTAAAAAAGGATTACTAGAATACTAGAAATGTACAAGTTGACGTAAATAGACAGTGAATTTTAGGTAGACAGTATCTTTAGGTGGACAGTGGTTTTAGGTAGACAGAGAAATAGGTGGACAGTGGTTTTAGGTTGACAGAGAAATAGGTAGATAGTGTCTTTAGGTAGACAGTGATTTTAGGTGGACAGTGATTTTAGGTGGACAGTGGTTTTAGATAGACAGAGATATAGGTAGACAATGGTTTAATTATCATTGGAACAATGTCACTATAATTACTATGGTTACATTTAATTTCATTTCCATGACAACATCTATGCTTACTTGCAGGCACATTTCTTTTCTTTAGCAACCGTGTTAGTTTGACATTTGTTACATTGAAAATTAAACAATTGTCGGCATGATGTTGAAACACATTTTTTTTAAATATTTAACTAATACACTTGTATGATTTTTACGTTATTTATTAATCTTATTTTATTTGATAATTTTATTTATCACGTATTTTAATGTTTGTCAGAAGCCTTTGTTATCCATTCAATAATACATTGTTTTATTCCTCAACGGTTTCATAAATCTTAAATATACGCCCAAATCGGATTCCTTGGAGTTTAAAATAGATAATTATTCATTTATTGTCAAAATCAATATCTACAAATATCTTCAATATTCTTATTGGGTTCGGATGAAAACTCTTAACATATCTGCTTTTGTAGTTTTATTATGAATTGTCCTTCACATGACGTAAATAAATATAAAATAAATTTAATTATTCTATAATTAGTCTAATAAAACAACATTTATTTATTAATAGTCTGTAGAATCATATTATATTAATATTGTCTCGCATTTTTTACATCAGCTGGTAGTTTAATGACAGATACCTATAGAAATATTGAAAACAATACATATGTCTATTAATCATATATATTAATTATTTATTACTATATTTATACTCACTGCAGTGTATTTAATATATTTAAATCTTACAAAACTATATTATAGTCTAAATGCTCAGATACTTAACCTAATTGTTCCAATAACTCTCATTCTTGTCTATATCTGGGAATATTTATTTACAAACGGTAAAAGGAAAGGATTTTTCCACGTTTGCACACGCGGTTTCTGTTTTTTTTTCTATTGTTGTGGAACGTTTTAAAAGGTAAATTGTTGTTTGGTAAACTAATTATATTAGATAAAATAATTAGATGTTTTTAATATATTTAAATCTTACCTATCTCACTGTCTACCTAAAGACACTGTCTACCTAAAAATCACTGTCTATTTACTTCATTCTACATAATTATTATATATAATTTCCATGTAATTATCTGTGTAAACCCATATTCTCAACACAGTTCTGATCAAACTGTCGGCATGGCAACTAACTTTAATTACTGTTTAAATGTAGTATATTTATATAAAATACATCTAATTATAATATAATTAGTTTACCAAACAACAATTTACCTTTTAAAACGTCCAACAACAAACGGAAACCGCGTGTGCAAACGTGGAAAAATCTTTTCTAAAGTGCCTACGTAAACAACAATAATCTCCCATAGCGCCAGCAACACTGGTTGCCTTGAAGCATAGCTTTGTTGCCGAATGCTAACGGAGACACACGTAAAATACCGAACATGACGGCTTGTGTAATCGACAACAACGAACTTGTTAAATGTCATTATTTAACTATAAATAACTTAAAATGCAAATTGTGCAAAAACCCGACGTTATTGGACATTTTACCAAGACGCATTTTCGTTTTAAAATTTTCTCCTCTTTCTTTTCATATATAACACATTTTCTAGCTACATTTACACCTAAATGTTGTAAGTTCTATATACTATAATATGAAAAAACAAGTTGACGTAAATAGACAGTGGTTTTTATGTAGACAGTATCTTTAGGTAGACAGTGGATTTAGGTGGACAGTGGTTTTAGGTAGACAGTGGATTTAGGTGGACAGTGGTTTTAGGTAGACAGTGGTTTAATTACCATAGGAACAATGTCACTATAATTACTATGGTTACATATGATTTCATTTCCATGACAACGTCTATGCTTACTTCCGGGCACATTCCATTTCCTTAGCAACCGTGTCAATTTGACATTTGTCATATTTGACAACTAACCAATTGTCGGCATGACGTTAAAATACTAAGTTTTTAATATTTGACTAAATATACTTGTATTATTTTGCACGTATTTTAATGTTACGGTTAAGGACAAATTAATATAATTTAAACAATTCTGAATAATAATTAGATATTTAGAAATTTTGAAGTGTTTAAAATACAGTTCTGAATGAATTTAAGACAGCTGGGAATAATTTAAAACAGTTTTAGACGATTTTGAGAGTTGAGAAGTACCATAGGAACAATGTCACTATAATTACTATGGTTACATATAATTTCATTTCCATTATAACATCTATGCTTACTTCCGGGCACTTTTCATTTCCTTAGCAACCGTGTTAGTTTGACATTTGTTACATTGACAATTAAACAATTTTCGTCATGATGTTGAAACACAATTTTTTTTAATATTTAAGTAATACAGTTGTATTATTTTACATATTACATTATTTATTAATCTTATTTTTATTTGATTATTTTATTTACCACGTATTTTAATATTTGTCAGGAGCCTTTGTTATACATTGAATAATACATTATTTTATTCCTCAACGGTTTCATAAATCTTAAATATATGCCCAAAATCGGATTCCTTGGAGTTTAAAATAGATAATTACTCATTTATTGTCAAAATCAATTTGATACTCATACCTACGGAAGAACTGTAAATTCGATTTTGAATTCGACAAATAATTATGAATAAATAAATTAATTATTAATTTTCATATTATCAATATAAATCGATGATAATAAGATAAATAATGGAACAAAAGAGATAAATTATGAGTCTAGAAAATTTGTTTACAAAATAGAAAATGTTATTAACAATTGTAATTATGTTATAATTATTTTCCACTATCAATTTGTTTACTATTATTAAAGATATTATTTTATAATGTTACAAATTTTTCGTTTCGAGAAAATATTAAATTTTTACATTGATATATTTGATTTTTTTTTTAATTCACATTTAATATTTTCTAGACTCATACGCCAAAAATATTTTAATTTCAATAATTGATATTGCAACAATTTCAATTGTTTTAATTACTTTCAAAATTACACCGCAATAATCAATCAATCTCAATATAGAAATAGTTATGGTTTCATATTTATTAGATTTTAAATTTATTTATTCCAATTCTATGAAACGTTGATGAAATATTGTTTTGTTTTTAAATATGTTTGTACAGAATATTTTATAATTCTGTTCCATGTAAATGGAAAATTATAAAATCATTTATAATTCATATATAGAATGGAATAAGTAAATTTTAATAATTAAATTTCATATACTTGAAATTTATATTCTTCGTCTTTGCCTGTTTTTCTTTCTCTGCTGCATCCATGTATTTTCATCCACTGCTGAAGTTAACCACCAAATATTGGAAGAATTGTAATTGGTGGTTGTTGTTCTAAGTCGCATAATCATAGAAAAGTAGAATTCTACTTGTCGGAATGTTTGTGCAGTAGTAGTTATTCGTTTATTGTTTGAAAAAAAAAAATGTTAATTGTTGTAGATTTCTGCCTTGGCGTCTCTTTGTAGATGGTGAATAGTTGCTGTGCTGGTACGTCGTAAAACAGGCATGTGTATATGTGGTAGACACATGATTTAATTTTTTTCATGTACTCAAGCACTCGAAGCCAGACTTTTTATACACATTTAAATTAAACCATGTATGCCCGACAATTCACTGTTATTACTTACCTATACTAATAAGTTATGAACGATGTGGTCTCTTACATCCGGCTTTTGTTCGTCGTTTGCTGGATTCGGTGGTATAACAACACGAGGTTGTACCATCGGCGCAGCTTCAGCTATTGGTAACACAGCCGAATAATGCACACTCGCTTCTGCACCCGACAACAGAACTGGTAATGGCCGTCCGGACAGACAGTGAAATAAGCCCCATACAATGTACCATCGTCACATTTCCGTTGCAATTCGTCAACCGAAAGATTTCGATTGGCTAAACATCGCGGATGGATTCGACCGTTACCATCTTGCGTGAAACTTGTGTAAAGATAAATTTCACGATTACATACCATTAACATATGTATTGTATACGTCATCATATATACATTATTTTCAAGTAATTTCCAATGAAAACCCATTGTCCAAACTCGCTGACTTGGTTCGGATGAAAACTCTTAACAGATCTGTTTTAGAATAAAATACTTTTAATTACCTGATTGTATGCATTATAATCGTTCCATATGATTCTAAATCCACATTTCACTGATATATTTATATATTATACATGTCTGAATGCCCACTGGTTGGTTTTCCGAACACGGAATGACAAAGTATATTTCAATTATGAATTTGCCATATTCTTGTCAAAATCTACTAATTATACGTACATATTATAAGGTGTAGAATACTGTATTCCAACTTACTATAAGATAATTAAATCATGTTACATATTTTAAATCAATTTCATGGACTTCAACATCCAAAATCTAAAAAACTTCAATACCTATAAGTGTATGGTTAAACATTCCCACAAAATATGAATAAAATTCTAAATATATTATAAATACTTATTCTACATGTCAGGTTACATAAATATTATACATAAATTTGTAATACTTACGTATGAAAAATCAATATTGCTTCATTCCAATTCGATCGGTTTCTTATTGGAACTTAACCTGTAAAACTTAGTTTAACAAACTTTAAACATTTATACATAAGAAAATACGTAAAATTTAATACTTATCCTTATTAATTAAAATATTTATCATTCTACATAATTATTATATATAATTTTCATGTTATTATATGATGTGAAAATCATTTTTCCAAACCCAGCCGTGTTTGGATCAAAACTCAATGACAGCTATATTTGCCGAATGCCGACAAATGATATGTACATATAAGATGTAGAATACTGTATTCAAACTTACTATAACATAATTAAATCATATTACATATTTTAAATCAATTTCATGGACTTCAACATTCGTTACCTAAAAAACTTCAATACCTATAAGTGTATGGTTAAATATTCCCACAAAATATGAATAAAATTCTAAATATATTATAAATACTTATTCTATATGTCAGGTTACATAAATATTATATATAAATTTGTAATACTTACGTTTGAAAAATCAATATTACTTCATTCCAATTCGATCGGTTTCTTTATTTTAACTTAACCTGTAAAACACAGTTTAACAAATTTAAAACATTTATACATAAGAAAATACGTAAAATTTAATACTTACCCTTATTAATTAAAAAATATTTATCATTCTACATAATTATTATATATAATTTTCATATAAATATCTGTGAAAATCATTTTTCCAAACCCAGCCGTGCTTGAATCAAAACTCAATGACAACTACGTTTGCCGAATGCCGACGGAGACACACGTAAAGTACCGAACATGACGGCTTTTGTAATCGACAACAACAAACGTGTTAAATGTCATTATTTAACTATAAATTACTTAAAATGCAAATTGTGCAAAAACCCGACGTTTTTTGGATATTTTACAAAGACGTATTTTCGTTTTAAAATTTTCTCCTCTTTCTTTTCATATATAGCACAACGCTTGGCGACGATTTACATGAATGCTTTGTAAGTTCTATATACTATAATAATAAAAAAACAAGTCATACGTAATAGTTTTTTTTGTAAATATATATGGTCCTTACTCCATTCAAAAATATGTTTTCCTTAGTATTTAGGCTGATTTTTACGATATTCACATTACAAATACACATTTAGAACTCTGGATTTGATATTATTTATGTTTTCTCAACTGGTTCATAACAAATTATATCCGTAGAGTATCAAATGATTTCATAACCCAATTTTTTGTATCGGAGTTACTTTAAAATAGAATCATTTACCTTTCAAACTGCAGCTGGAGTCTCTATTTCTACTGCTCCATTTCCATTTGAACTTATACACAATAAATATCACAAATAAAACACTTTTTTCAGCTTAAAACAAACATGACGTTCACACGTGTTTGGTAATCAACCACCGTAATCAACAAAACCAGCAGCACTTATGAACTTGTTGGTATGTGATTGGTTTGATTCAGACCACGTGACTATGCGCAGTATTAAGAATATTGTATTATAAATAAATGAAATTATGAACCAGGAAATATTTGTAAACTAACTAAATATGTATAAATTTAAATTTGAAATAGATAATAATAATATATCTAATATTTGATTAAATATGTACTTAGATGTATAGCAAATATTTGTATTTTATTTTTTAAGGAAATATGAATGTTTATTTATTTGTTGTCCTATATATTATTACTACATAAAGGGCAAGAGATGTAAATACATTTTGGGGTTGTTATAGGGCCACGACGAAGTCCCTCTACACAGCATGGGAAGTCTGGGGCTTATCTCCAACACTTTTCTCAGGATTCTGGTCCTTTGATGCTGTCCACGATTCCTACAGCTTCGCCCGGTCATCTGTCCGATCTAGAAATCTGCAACAATTGAAAATACAAACAACAAATAAAATAATCGCCAAATAATTTTCAATAAACATAAACAATTATTTAAATGTATCAATAACCTATCCTTGCTATAATTTACAAAAATAATGTTTTATTATATTAAAAACGTGGTTATTACAAGATGTAAAAGTAAAAGAGATAAAATTTGAACGTACCATGAATAAATAATATCTCCAGGGACGATTTCAGGTCCTGCAGGTGTCCAGAAGTCTCTCCAAGCACCAGGAAGTTGTTCTCGAAGCCACAGTACACGAGAACACCATACATACGTCTGTACACTTGGACAGCAACAATAAAACTGATTAAATTATATTGTATAACAGTTAGTAATTAGATAATAATAGCAGACACTAAAAAATAATAATTACCAATTAAATTAATGAGTATTGAAGGGTGTTGCATCGCCTGGCGATCGTATGACGTAAAAATGACGTCACTCTAACATTAACAATTGTTTACGATGAATTTTAAAGTTATTTAATGATAGTTTTCAAGAAATTTGGAATATCGTTATATAATTTGGATGCTAGATACGAAAATGAACCTCGAAATTTACTTTTTTGAAAGAAGGAACCACAAATAAATCCATACCAAGAAGTTTATAATTGCTTTTCTTAATATGGAGTTTGCTATACAGGTTGTAACAAAATTTAAAGGTGTGTAGTATTGGACGCACTGAACATGAATCAAAAAGAATTTGGCTATGACATGACTCGTGTTTCGTCCGCCATTTGCGAGCCACTGTCATATTCGTTGTTGTTGCGCAAATTATTATATATTTTCGTGGCTATTTCTTTTATTTTAATACAAAACATATTTAAATATACTTCTAATATTTATTTAAAGTGTAAGTAATACTTTTATTTTATTTATTTGTGTATTTTCTTGAGATACTGACTACGTTGACTGGCAATATTGAAAACACATAAAAAGTACAAATATTGAGCACATACATTTAAATTTTTAAGAGGTAAGTTTAAAATATATACTTATTATGTAAATAATAACTACAGTTATTAAATTAGATGTGATAATGAGAACCTATATTCTATGCTCTACATAACCTCTAAATCTGTCAATAATAATTGTGTATCTCTTAGATAAATGAATTTTTATTACCTTTATAGATTCATAGTGTGATTATTTAATATTTCTCTACAATATACGAGGGTCATTCAATAAGTAAAGAGACAAATTCTATAATTTTAAAACTATCCAATGAATGTGTACAATCTTTTCAGGGGTGTTAGTTGGCAACCTTGGGATATGCTCTGATCAGCTGTTTCATCATTTTGTCAACATAACCTCAAAATTTTCAGTTCATCATGGCAAGTCCACTAGAAGATTGCACCTTAGAAGAGCAGCGCTCAGTCATTAGATTTTTAGTCGCAGAAGGTGTAAAACCAAGTGAATTTTTTTCTAGAATGTTAATACAGTACGGTAAAAGTTGTATGAACCGTGCGAATTTTTACAAGTGGGTTGATCGGTTTAAAAGTGGCCGAACAAGTGTAGGTGATGAACCCCGATGTGGACGTCCAGTGCTGACCATCTTTTGGGACTCACAGGGTCCAATCTATTGCGATTTCCTTGAAGATCAGCGAACAGCCAATACTACTCTGAGATGCTAGAACACAAAGTTAGACCAGCTATCAGGAGCAAACGCCGTGGACTCTTGTCAAAAGGAGTCATTCTTCAGCACGATAACGCTCGCCCTCATACAGCCCAGCTAACCCGTGATAAGCTTTAAGAATTGGGTTGGGAGGTCTTACCTCATCCTGCCTACAGTCCCGATCTCGCCCCATCTGATTTTTACCTGTTGGACCACTCAAAGACGCCCTACGTAGAAAAAGATTTGCTAACAATGAGGAAGTTAAGGAAGCGGTGCAAAAGTGGCTTCGGGGTAAATCGAAAGAATTCTTCGCCAAGGGAATTAGGAAGCTGCAAGAAAGATGGGACAAGTGCATAACTGTGGGGGGTGATTATGTTGAAAAATAGCCTTAATTTTGAAAGTAAATACTCAGAAGTTTGACATTGGGCCGCAAATGGCGGCGATCTTGGCCCATGGCCATACCTGTATATAGAGATACCCTAATTAGGACGATGTGTGTGCTCCCGAAACTACAGATAGTGCCATGTCTCCTTATTTGTATGAATGAAAACCTGTATGCATGTAAGAAAGAAATGTGAACATGAACATAAGAGTCAAAGTAAAGGGATAAAGTTTGGGAAAAGAATTTTGGGCAGGATTTAGATAGTAGTCGATATATTTGATTCACCGTCTATTACAGAGTTTGGGGAAGGCAACATTAGGAGACACACATGACATACATACCACCATTACACTTAGGAACAACTCTTATATACATATACATTATACACTATACATTTTATTAAACATTAACTTGATCTACGTCTTATTCAAATTATCACCATTTTCAAGCGTATTAATCAAATTAGTAGTTGTATTTGTCAAATATTTTCAAATAGGGCTCAGTATTCAGAATAATATTTGACAAATAAGATATTTCGTTACATTTATTCCCAACAAATATAAACATTACTTATATTTTCATTTGTAGGGACGCTTATAGCTATATTAACACTAGTACGATTATAACCTAACTTATACAAAAGTAAAAATTTATAGAACTGTTTCATTTGTGCACGTTCTTGGTCCATTTACCAGCGAATACCTTGACGAACCGCCATTTTTCTTCCCAGGTACCACTCCACGAATAAATAATTCCTTAAATGTTTCCCGAAACTGTCGAGACATCCCACAATAGATAGCAAAATTAATCGGATATGACAAAATAATAAAAAAATTGATAAAAACAACCAATACATTCGCTATTTCATAATCCAAAATCTCTGATATAGAACTTGAAATGATGTGTAGTATCGTCACAACAGCAAGAGGAATCTCCACTATGAGGAATACAGTCACCACCACAATCAACATCAGAGTGGTGCAGTTTGAGTCTCGTAGTTTACGGCATTCTGATTTTTTGTTCTCTTTGAAGAGATTTTGTCTTTTGAGTTGTGCTTCTCTCAATGCTCGGAAGAGCAGGACGTTTAGGACGACCAGAGCGATGCAAGGAACCAAGTGGACGAAAATAACTCGAAATGAGAAATACATGGTGTAGTAGGTGTTCAAGTGGGGAATTACCCACTCGGCGTGGACTTCCTCGCAGACTTCTTCACAATGGCCTTCCCAGTATATTCGGATCTGGAAGAAATTATAGATAAGGGTTATCCATAAAGGTACAAGGCGTGTAAGACTCGCGGGGATTTTTTTTTTTCATAGTTGGTACCAGTGCTATGTAGTGGGGAACCAGAACCAATCGACGTTAGTAGCTTCATATAGTAGTCCTAAGTCTAAGCTGTTTTTTGGCGACGATCTATATCCAATAAGGGTTTCAAACCGTTTTTACCTCTCGCTAAGAGAGGTATTGGATTCATGCTAAAAATCGCATATCCAGATTTTAATGATTAAACATATTTTAAGGTAGGGATGCGCAAAATTATTTAAACATCGATGTTAACATCGATCGATTAATCGATATTTTTGAAAAAACGTACTTATCTTCGACTTATTCTTTAAACATGAAAATTTAAATAATAAAATAGAAAAAATATAATATGAAAATAAGAATTATATACTTAAAAATAAGTTTCCATATTTTATGAATAGTAAAACAATAAAAATATAGGTACATAACATACTATACAAAAATTAAATAACTCCGAATCGCAACTATGTAAAAATAATAATTTTGACAATCGCTTTCCTTTTAATTTGTTACGTCGCTGTGTTAAAATTACTCTATCTAGCCTTTCCAAGGGCACCGATGTAGTGACTACCCTCAAATATTTTGTGGCTATTTTGGCCAAAGTGAGGTAAACACCCTTTATGTTTCCCCACAGCATAAAATTTCCACAGAGGGTACTGAAGATATTGTGTTATTTCTGAAGATTTATCCGCATTTTAGAAATATATTTTTAAAAACATCGATAGAAAACATCGAAAGAAAACATCGAAGTCGACCGATATTATCGAAAAAAATAAAATCGAGGTAAACATCGAATACCGAAAGCTAAATATTGATATTTCCAAAACATCGATGTATCATGCGCATCCCTATTTTAAGGTCCCTACAATCCGATTTTAATATTTTTACGATGATGTCTGTGTGTATGTGTGTGTCGGTTGGAAAGACGATTTCTCAAAAACTATAATACTTAATATCTGTTTAACTACGTATTTCTCATTCGGACATTACTGGGAAGAGCTGAAAAGGTTTTGGTAATAATTGGACAACCGGAAGTAGCAGATTCTTAAAAACATTCTTCTAAATATTATTTTTAGAAAATTTTTGTTCTTGCAGAGTAAATTCTCTATCTGATACATATAAATATTTTATTATATTTTTTATAGAATTAGAGATAAAGAAATATAAGGTATATTATAATCTGTTGTAATAAATCTCACAGCCCAAATAATGTCATGGAAACCAATTGAGAAATGAACATGTTTGTAACTGACAAATAAATGTCAGTGTCAAAAATCCAGAGACATTACTCAATTTTTTTTCTAGGAAATACATAAATATTTAAAATTATAGGTATATTATACAGGGTGTAAATTTAAAATTAAAAAAATCTAAATATAAAGAATAGATATAAGTAGCATTTTTGGTGTAGAGTGTAGGTATACAAGAAATGTTAAATACAATAGGGCGCGAGCAGTCATGTGACTTTGGTGGCCTTGACAAGCAGATATGGGGGCCCGTGTCAGAATGATAGCTAGTAATTATGTCAAATATCATATTTTTTCATTCTAAATTTAGTGACTGATGATTAAATGATACATTATACATTTTTTTATATCTGTCTCACCAGTTTGTAGTCTCTGTCGATGAACCTGGTGCTCTGATGCAGCCCAGCCACGAGACCGATGTAAACGAGGCCCTTAGTGACTCGGGGCATGGTGCAGAAGGTCCGAGCCACGGGGGCGTGACAAACATAGATGTATCTCTGAACCGCAAGTGCTAACGTCAACCATATACTTGCAGTGTGGAAAAGAGCTGGAATTACCTTTAAGAAACCAACAAAAAGTTGCAAGATATACGGAATACATTTTGGGGAAAAAGTCTCCTACCTCGTTCATGACTTTGTACGCGTAGCACATCCCCGCCGGCGCCAAGGGTTTGTAGTGATTTCCAAGGGTGTACATATAGAACAACCAAGGAGCTGGAAATAAAAGAGTGAGCATGTCGCAGAGGGCCATGGCCATCAGCACTACGTTGGTGGGGGTTCTCATGTGACGCTTGCTTAGCACCACGACGATCAGGGTGTTGGCGATGATGGTCACCACCAGGAGGAGGGGGACGAAGTATCCGTAAAGGGGCTGGGCGTACTTCACGGGGAGTTCGATTGTGACGTTTAGGTAGGTGAAGCTAGAAGAATTTTTTTAGTTTGTAATGTTCTTTATAATTTTTATCCGAACGATTTTTACACTAATTATTTACAAACTATACATAAGTAAACATGTATACACATACACAGTGTGGCAATAAAGTTTTTGAACTTCCCTTATAAATAAGACAAAAAGCCGTTACAACATCAAAATTACAATTTATTCTTCAATATACAGTATTTTTACTTCCTTGTACGTAAGTAAAGGAAGTATTGTAATCGCGAAAAAATTCGGTTTTCAGATTTCAGCGGAAATATCCATTTTGATCATCCCTGAATCCATTTTGACTAATTTCGTTGTGACGTCTGTACGTACGTACGTACGTATCTCGCATAGCTCAAAAACGGTAAGCCGTAGAAAGTTGAAATTTCGTATTTAGGACTGCTATAACATCTAGTTGTGCAACTCCCTTTCTGGAAGTGGCACTTTACATGAAGCCTATAATAGATTTTAATGAAAAACTGTTTTAAAATATAATCCAAAACTTTTCAAATTTGGTATACAAGACTTTTATATCAATCGAAATAACATAATAGATTTTGGTTAAAATAGGCTAACCGGAAGTGGTACATTACTTGAAGTTGTTTACAGTTTTTCTTGAATAAAATGATTTTATTTTGATTTTAGAAATAAATGCTTCAAATAAAAGTTTTAGAGAATTAATTTCTGCATCAAGTATCATTAAATTAGCCCTTTGTATAAGCGAGATATGTAAATTTAAAAATTATATACTTTTTGTTTTTGTAATAAAGCTTGCTATGGATTAGGACAAAAACATAAAAAAAATGTTCATGTCAAATTACGTTAAATACGTGCAATTTTATGATTCGTACAATAACAAATATTATATTTTTATTGTGAAATTAGTCATATTCATTATTGTAATCAAATATTTCTTTGTTGTAATCAAAACTCTCTTTAAAAACTCTCTTCATGGTCGCTATATATCTTACTGTTGTGAAGTTAAAATTAACATTTTGTAATTTATTTATTAAAAAAATATGTATAGTTTAATAATCGTACAAGGAAGTCGTGTGGTGTCCACATCAGATTTTTTTTAAAAGATGTCTGATCAAGTTCATTTGTATCATGAACAAATTAACAAATTGGCAAACATTTATCTGTTTCCTTTGCAAAGGCTATAAGCGTGTGCGATAAGGATGGATGTAACACACTCGTCTTTCAAAAAATCATATTGTTTGAGTACAAGTGTCCTCTTCTATTACTTCATGGTTCTAAATCTTCATCGCCACATTGTGTACATTATAACATTTAATAAAAATAATTTTGTCTTACTTGATTTCAGGGGTGATATTGAAGCTTGAATTCCACCAGTTGCCAAGGCAACTGAGTCCTTGTTGATTGTTAGTCGCATCCAAAGTCTCATCCAGATCCATGATCGTAGTTCTGCGTTCTGTCGATAGGGGGATACGGATTTAAGGGATGAAATGATGTGTACGGGTGTGAAATCCTGCTCAAAGAATCTGATCTATGATTTCCGGCGTTCAGGAAAGGAAAAGAATGAAAAGTGATAAAATGATGAGTTATTTTATCATGGCTGAGGAGGAGGGATCATGGTGGATGATGGTGTTAACACATCTTGCAAAATCTGAAAAGAAAAATATAAATTAAATTATTAAATATTGTACATACATCTACAAATAAGTTATAAAAATATAATTGTATGTATCTTTTATTTATCTTAATCAGTGGTTCATACTAATGGTCTAAGTCTTGTCGTAAAATAAAATTAGTATTCTCCAATTTAATAAGATATGATTAATAGACAAATATTGTACCTAACATATATATTAATTGGCAATTAATAATCGAGACGTTTAAAACCATTTATTAACATAATAATAGTTAGATAGATAGGTACAGTGTGTTAAAAAACAAATTCGGAGTAGGCTATGAACAAAAAGTTTGACACGAGATATTGTCTAAAATGTTATCTACAAAATCTGTTGTGGCCAGCACAATACCTCCCGCCATTTTCATTTTATGTTGCATAGGACGCGAGCAGTCATGTGACATTATTGGCCTTGGCAAGCAGATATGGGGGCCCGTGTCAGAATGACAGCTAGTAATAATGTACATATGTGTCAAGTATCATAATTTTTCATTCAAAACATCATGATTTTCCAAATCCATGTGGATTATTTTCCTCGACAAGTATATTCCATACTATTGATGATAAATACACATCAGAATATTTTAAAATTTTGAATGAAAAATTATGACATATGACAATTGTGACATTTATGTAAATAACTGCTAGCCGTCATTCTGACATGGATCCTCATCTGCTTGCCAAGTTCAACAAAGTCACATGACTGCTTGCGCCATATAAGTAACGAATTTAACATTTCTTGTACACACAAATAATTGAAATTGTATATGTTCTTTCGTTGTATGAGGAATTTTGTCCTACTCTTCTAATATGTTCAAAATTCTTATTCATTGACGGTATTAGAGGTATTTATTAAGGATATATGTAATATTAATATACCTATAATTTTAAGTACATATTTAATTAATAATACAATTTTTCAGTAATATTAAACTGTTGATTTTTGACACTGACATTTTGCATATATCTGTCAATTACAAACATTTAAATATCTCTGTTTTTTGGGCAACGAGATTTATTACAGATTATTTTATATTATTATATAATATATCTCTAAACCTATAGGAGATATAATAAAAAAATTAAATGTGTCAGATTAAGAATTTAACTACATTATTACTTATTTGTAATAATAAATTTTCAAAAAATATTTAGAATTTTTGTAGAAACTACCACTTCCGGTTGTCCAATTGTTACCAGAACCTATTCAACTCTTCCCATTACTGTCAGATTGCGGAATCCGTAGTTACACAGATGTTTAATCTTAAAGATTTTGATAAATCGTATCTCCAACATCCCCCCTCACACACACACACACACACACACACATACACACACATACACACACATACACACACACACACACACACACACACACACAGAGAGAGAGAGAGAGAGAGAGAGAGAGACATCATCGTAAAAATGTTATAATCGGATTCTAAGAACCTTAAAAGTGCTTATTCATTAAAATCTGGATATGCAATTTTTAGCATGAATCTAATACTTGTCTTAGCAACATAAAATGAAAATGGCGAGAGGTATTGTGCTGGGTGGGTAACTTACAGTATAGGTATTGTAAAAAATATACATACAGTCCACTGAAGGTAGTAGAGGGCTACACTGTTAAAATATTAGTCAAAGTTTATGTATACACTCTAATTTTGGTTCCGTTCACTGTGAAAGTCCAACAAAGACTGTCAATATAATTTATTAAACACTGCATACTATCTATTAACCTATTACGTAACTTGTAAACATTATAATTATGAATATAATTAATTGGCTTGGCTTACACAAGCCCAATTAAAAAAAATCTTTATCTCTCAGCCAAATTTTTAATTCCAGGGGTTGAATTTCCCTCCACAAGTTCGGATAATCGAAAATTTCTAATTAGTCACCGATGGTCTTGTGTTTCTATTGAATTAAAGCCGACGTAGGAATCCATGGAATCTCATTGGCCGAGGAAATCATTAAGGGAACGCACAAGATGCTATGCTGTTTCATTTCGCTGAAATTAAGTTAAATAAGCTCTTTCTTTCAGCTGAAATACGTGGAATTCAATTGTGGAATATCGATACAATTTTTCAGCGCAAAATGAAATTTTAAGACGAAATAGATCACATATATTGCAGGGATTTTTTTTTAATTGAGTTTTTCAAATTCTCGACGCTGAAAATGGAGTCTCTTAGTTTAGTTTTCACACACACACATAAACAGACACACATACATACATACAGACATCATCATAAAAATGGTAAAATCGTATTATATGGACCCTAAAACGTGCTTAATGACTAAAAACTCATCATTGAATTTTTTGACCAAAAACAATACCTTTCTTACCTAAAGGTGACGAAAGGTAATAAGGCGAAAATAATGGTTTTTGTCTAATGTCTAATGGTCTTGTCTGAACTGCCTATAAACGAAATATGATTGCGCAATACCATAGTTAAGTATAGAATACTATATGCATACATATGAGTGAGAATTAAAATAAAATATATAATATTTGTATATATTTTAAATAAAACAAATAATAGTTTGTTGTTTTATCAAATCAATGATTATTTACATTTTAAAACTTTGCCATTCAATACATACGTATGAATATTTGCATTGTTAATTAAATTTTTGAAATTCATATGAGCATTGTGGAAAATCTATTCTGTATTTGAAATTCAGTAGTTTGTATTTTCAGAAATCCATAAATAGACGTCCTATTATAATTGTGGACAATGAAAGTTCAAATACGATTAAACGAGGCTCACACTAGAATTAATGAGAACAAGACACATAGTTAATACTTTTAGAATTTTATTTTAAATATGTTTAAACTAGTTTCCTTTCTACAATAATACCACCACTCTTTTCTTCATATTTGAGAGAAAAGGAAATGAATGAAGACGTGAAGAAATGAGTAAACGAAGAAAATAAAAAATTGCGAACCCCTAAGGAATGGGAAAACTATAGAAGTAGATGCCAATGCCAAGTGTAATTTGCATAGTTTGTTAATGAAATAATTTTATTGGAAATATAGAATCTTTTACAAGAAAATTTATGTACAGTATTTTTTTAAAGATGTCCGTCAAGGCCATCTGTATCATGAACGAATTAACTAATTGGCATACATTTATCTCTTTCCTTTGCAAAGGCTATAAGCGTGTGCATATTGTTTCGACTAAGTTAGGACATTCCACTTTAAAACGATGCTCTTTGTTGATAATACTTTCGCTGTAACGTAAGTTTATTTATTAATTCAGATACATTACCTTAATTCATAGCCGTACAAATAACGTTATTTTCTGTCAGAATCACTGACACTGACATTGTGTCAGTATCTTATTTTTCACATATTTGGTTTTACATTTGCCAATAAACTTACCAGTTGATTTACTTTTGAATTTTGAATGCTTTTATTGTAACATATTTTTATAATAATAAAATAACAGTAGTATCTTATGTACCCTCATAAAAACTTAGCAAACGACACTACTGAATTTGTCAGAATGGGCGAAACAAAAATCTCAGTTCTAACAATTCGTAGATAACCTTGATCGGACATCTTTCAAAAATTTTACTGTACCTTTAGATACGTTTTGTGTACAGTTCGGTTTCACGAGCAATATCTTCGATTATTAATCATATCACGAGCTTACATTTAATGAGAGAATATAATGAATTTTTGTAACACATTGTGTGTGCTGCTAACCTAACTTTTGATATACATATTCATATTGTATTAAATCATAGTACTTAGGAGTTTTATTTAATATTTCAGAGTTTGAATTATTGTTATTACTTATTTTTATACTCAAAATTACCTGTCAATGTCGTAAATAAAGAGAATAAATCCCTTAGTAACGATTATAAATATTTTCTTCCTAGTCCACGCATGAAGAAACGTAAATGAGAAAATAAGCAAGTACATTAATTCTGCTTTGTTGTTTGCTGCTGTGCTGGGCATGTACTGTCAACAAACAAAGTTAACTCGTGCAACAATGGTCGGTGACGACATTGATAGATGCACCATGTCAACTGCTACGTCACTGTGATTCACACTCACATTCCCTAACGTGCAACTTGGCCTCTACTGCACTGAAGTGTTCTCTTCTTTTTGGAGACTTTAGATTAGATTTAGATTTATTCATCTTTCAAACGTTGTAGAACTAGAAGTGTTAAGAAATAAAAAGGAGTTAAATTTACATTATTTTTATTTTATTTGCTTATTCGATTCAGTATTTTTTCTGAATTCATAGTTATCCATATGTAATACCCTAATATTGCAAAATATGTGATAAAAAAGCAAAATTAAAAATCTGTTGTGGCCATCACAATACCTCTCGCCCTTTCCATTGTGGTATATATAAGTATTGTATTTAACATTTCTTGTATACACAAAAAAATCTAATTACACCTTTATATTTACGTATTTTCTATAATTTTAAATTCGTTCTATGAACAATTTTTCTCCATTTCTTCTAAATGTTCGAGGTTTTTCCAATTCATTAACAGGATTGGCGGTATTTCTGAAGGGTTCATGTAATATACCTATAATTTTAAATATATAATTAATAATACAATAAGAAATATTAAATATAGTTCCTAGAAAAAGCCTGCAGTTCTATATCTGAACACATTTAAATTTCTTAAGTATATGGAGATGTTTGGGCTGTGAGCAGGCTGTGAGATTTACTACAACAGATTATTTTGTAGATTATATTTCTATATCTTTAAATCTATAGAAGATATAATAAAAAAATTAAATGTGTCGGATAGAGAATTTTGTTTTTACCTCTCGCTAAGAGAGGTATTGGATTCATGCTAAAAATCGCATATCCAGATTTTATTGAATAAGCACGTTTTAAGGTCCCTACAATCCGATTTTAACATTTTTACGATGATGTCTGTGTGTGTGTGTGTGTGTGTGTGTGTGTGTGTGTGTGTGTGTGTGTGTGTGTGTGTGTGTGGATGTGTGTGTGTGGGATGTTGGAAGGACGGTTACTCAAAAACTATAAGACTTAAAATTTGTTTAACAACGTATTTCCCAATCGGACATTCATGGGAAGATCTGAAAAGGTTTTGGTAATAATTGGACAACCGGAAGTAGAAGATTCTTGAAAAAAAATCTTCTAAATATTATTTTTTGAAAATTTTCCGTGGTAATATTAAAGAAAATTAAATTCTCTATCTGATACATTTAAATATTTTATTATATATTCCATAGATTTAGAGATAAAAGAAGTATAATATATAAAATAATCTGTTGTAATAAATTTGACAGCCGAAAGAATGCCATGAAAAATAGTTGATAATTTAAATTATTTGTAACTGACAGATAAATGTCAGTGTCAGAAATAATGAGTAATGAATTAAAAATGTACTTGGAGAATCCCTTAGTTCTTGATCTGTGACTATTATGGAGATGACACCAGTACTGTAGACTAGAGTAACTTTGAATTGCGAAAAAGCTATCAAATTCTTCTCAAGTAAGTTGTAAATATTGACAAAATCGGAGTGCAATCTATCCGTCACTTTATTAAAGGGAATTAAGGTTATTTAGATATAACAAGTATGAAAAAATAAAATGTAAAAGAAGATATATAAGAATAGATGCACAATCCAGATATATACATTTTAGACCGCCCAAAATTAATGTTTTTACTAGAAGAATATGAAGAGAAAGTAAACAAAGTTGTTCGAATTGAAAATTGCTGTTACCAGCCTAATATTTATATATGGTAAACTCTACTTTGTAATTTATTGTAACATAATTTATGGTAAAATATCTTCATGTTGAGACATGCTATTAATGAATAATAAAGAAGTTTATACGTCATAGATTTATATGAATATATTATTTGTATTTATAAAAATAATCTTTGCTTTATGCATACAGCCAGGTAAAATATACGGCGAGAGGTTATGTGCTGGCCACATCAGATTTTTTAATATTTGTAATAACATAAATTTTCAAAAATCTGTTGTGGCCAGCACAATACCTTCCGTCATTCTCGTGTATACGTATAAATTCCATAATTTTTCTTACAAAAGATTCTAAATTTCCAGTAAAATTATTTCATAAACAAACTATTCAAATTGCACTTGACACTGGCATCTTCTTCTTTAGCTTTTCCCATTCGTTAGGGGTCGCTATTTTTGCATATCATTCTCATTCAGTTCCTTTTCTCTCAAATCTTCCGCAATACAGTCCTTCCATCTTATCTTTGGTCTTCCTCTGTTTCTTTAATGTCCTATTACTAAACTATTCATCTTGTTCCAATATAATTCTTCATTTCTCCTCATGACATGTTCAAACCAATGTAATCATATTTCTTGTATCTTTCTAGAAACTTGTAACACTAGAGTTATTTTCTTACCATATCTTTCCGTGTTTCCCCAACATCTACTTCAACATCCTCATCTCTGCCACATTAATTTACTTTTTATTGATACTGACATCTGTCAATTTGAATTATATGAATATATTACTAGTTCCCAAGTTTGGCATAGCTGGCTGAATTATAAAATTTAATTTCTTTAAAATTCTTTAACTCTGTATCTTTTGAATATGAAGTATAAATTGTAATCAAATCGTATAGAGAATAATATATTCTTTAAGTTATAATAACGTTAAATGTCAATAAATCAAATTTAACTGTTAAATCTTCAAATGAGACTACTTCCGGTTGACCAATTATAACCAAAATCTAATCAGTTGTTCTTCTGGATGTAAACTTGAGGAATACGAAAAAATTATAATTTTTGGAATCGTGGTATTGAAGTTATGGAATCCGGAAGTTTTGTCACACACACACAGACACACAGACACACATACATACAGACATCATCGTAAAAATGGTAAAATCGTATTGTATGGACCCTAAAACGTGCTTATTCAGTAAAAACTCATCATTGAATTTTTTGACCAAAGACAATACCTTCCTTACCCAAAGGTGACGGAAGGTAAAAAATAATATTTAGAAGATTTTTCTTCAAGAATCTTCTACTTCCGGTTGTCCGACTGTTACCAAAACCTTTTCAGATCTTCCCATGAATGTCCGATTAGGAAATACGTAGTTAAACAAATATAAAGTCTTATAGTTTTTGAGTAATCGTCCTTCCAACATCCCACACCTACACACACACATATATATATATATATATATACACACACACACACACACACACACACACACACACACACACACAGAGATCATCGTAAAAATGTTAAAATCGGATTGAAGGGACCTTAAAACGTGCTTATTCAATAAAATTTGGAAATGCGATTTTTAGCATGAATCCAATACCTCTCTTAGCGAGAGGTAAAAATTAAATTAAACGGGAGGTTGTTGTGTTGGCGACATCAGATTTTTTCGGTTCAAATTTCTGGTCTGGCCCGTTACTAAACATGTTCCAAGTCCAGCCCTGCATGGATCTGAGAGATATACCGGAACCTCCAGAGAATTCAATTGAAATAGGCGAGATTCTTTTATAAATAAATGTTTAAACTACAAATATCATAGCGAAGAAAACTATTTAACTTGATGAAATACCTTACGACTATTTTTTTTAAAAAAACGCGTCATTAAATTCATAATGGAATTTTTTGCATTTTATTCAGAAAATTAAAATTAGTGTCGCATGTATTTTAATGAAATTCTTCTGAAATTCTATATAAAACATTTCCGCGATATTAAATTAAAAAGGTCGGAGATGTAACTTCAAGTAAATGGCTTGTAAAAAAGTATAAAAGAATTTATAAATGTCACGAGGAATACTTTTTGAACACAACACAAACTTTTGTTGTTGTTACTTCAGGAGTTTTAAAAGTTATATTAAATTAGCATTTTCAGTTGACATGCGTATCTAAGGTTAAAACTAACTATACAGGGTGTAACAGAAATAAGTACATTAAATTTAACCAGTGATAGAACTCATCGAGTGCAATAATATTTCTTAATATCTTTTTCTTATAAACTTTCTAGATATTGACTTATAATTCTTCAAAGTTTTGACATCTGTCAATTTGAATTATCTGAATATATTAGCTGTTTTCATGGTTAGCATACCTGGCTGATGTATGAAATTTAATATCAAATCGTATAGAGAATAATATACTCTTTAAGTTATAATAATGTTAAATGTCAATAAATCATATTAAACTGTTAAAATCTTCAAATGAGGATACTTCCGGTCGACCAATTATAACTAAAATCTAATCACGTGTTCTTCTGGATGTAAACTTGGGGAATACGAAAAAATTATAATTTTTGGAATCGTGGTATTGAAGTTATGCGATTCGAAACTTTTGTCATACACACAGAGACACACATACATACAGACATCATCGTAAAAATGGTAAAATCGTATTATAGGGACCGTAAAACATGCTTATTCACTAAAAACTCATCATTGAATTTTTTGACCAAAGACAATACCTTCCTTACCTAAAGGTGACGGAAGGTAAAAATTTAAATGTAAAGAATAGATATAAGCGAGAATACAGCTCGAAGGAAAACAATATTTAAATGTTATAAACGCAAGATGAAAGTGAAGATGGTCTCCACTCTGCAACGTAAAATACAGAAAAAATTGTATCTCATCGAAATAATGAGTAATAAAAGAAAAATGTACTTGGAGAATCTCTTAATTTTTGATCTGTGACTATTATGGAGGTGACACAAGTCTAGGTTGAAGGACTTAAATTTGTTTCAAACATTATGGGGCAATGTACACCAGCACTGTAGACTAGAGTAACATTGAACTGCGAAAAAGCTATTAAATTCTTCTCAAGTAAGTTGTATATATTGACAAAATTACACATCGATATAATAATAATGGGAGTGCAATCTATCCATCACTTTATTAAAGGGAATTAATGTGTTATTTAGATACAATATGTATGAAAAAATTAAATGTTAAAGAAGATATGTAAGAATAGATGCACAATCCAGATATACACATTTTTAGACGGCCCAAAATGTTTTTACTAGAAGAATATGAAGAGAAAGTAAACAAGAACGTTGTTCGAATGGATAATCCCTGTTACCAGCCTACAATTTATATATGGTAAACTCTACTTTGTAGTTTATTGTACATAATTTATGGTAAAATATCCTATCGATTTTGTAACGGATGGTAAAAAAGAAAAAAAGTGAGATTTCGAAAAAAAGTTATTAAGAAATAATTTTGGTCTGGACGAGTTCTATCTGTATAATAAATATGTTTCAACCACTTTTGAATTGTTGCACTGTAGTCAGAAACGAGTATGCAGATCTCAAATGATGAAAAATGATAGAAATGTATATTCGTCTCAATTCCCACTTCAAATTTAAATTAAACAGATTCCAAATTAGACATCTATCCTTACTATTTATTTTATTTTCCGCGAAATGTTTTAATTTAGTGCAAACTTTATCTCGTTCGTATACATTTGATAAGCAGTTTAATTTCGTTCACTAAGTGCTAATCTCCGGTTGTGGAATTAGATTTAAAAGTTTAATTAAAATTTTCAGCAGATGTCAGTCTACCATGGACGCTCTGCTGAAGCATTGACAGTTTTGAATGAATTTTTTATGTCTATGTTGTTGGTGACAGTCAATAACGGTGGATTCAAATTGCATCTAGTTTAGGGTGTTTTTTTCTTCTACATAAAGTAGTTTTTTTTGCAGGGGTATGAATGGTAGTTTATTGTAATTTGCAATGAAATCTAGCAAGATATTGTTAGCTTGCTATTTTCAAGTAATTTTGTATGAATGGAGTTATACGATATAATTGGAATTTGTAGTCACAACAAAATTATATCTATTTATGAATGACATAAATGACAGAATTCAAATATCTGATGTGGCCAGCACATTACCTTCCGTCAATCCTGTATATTCGATTATTATTATTATTCGATACAGTAAATTTTTTGAAAGATGTTCGATCAAGGTCATTTGTATCATAAACGAATTGGCATACATTTATCTCCCTCCTTTACAAAGGCTATAAGAGTGTGCAATAAGGATGGATATAACACGCTTGTCTTTCAAAAATTCATATTGGTTCGACTAAGTTAAGGCATTCCATTTTAAAACGATGCTCGTTGTTAATAATACTTTCACTGTAACGTAAGTTTATTTATTAATTCAGATACATTACCTTGATTCATAGCCGTACGATTATCGTTATTTTCTGTCAGTGTCACTGACATTGACACTGTCAGTAATATAATTAGTATCTTATTTTTCACATATTTGGTTTTACATTTGCTAATAAACTTACCAGTTGACTTATTTTTGAATTTTGAATGCTTTTATTGTAACATATATTTTTATAATAATAAAATAATAGTAGTATCTTATGTACCCTCATAAAAACTAAGCAAACGACAGTACTGAATTTGTCAGAATGGGTGAAACAAAAATCTTAGTCCATACAATTCGTAGATGACCTTGATCGGACATCTTTCAAAATTTTTACTGTAGACGTTTCTCAAATAATAATTGTTGTGTATGCAGAAATTGTCAATAAACTTTTTCTATATAGAAAAAAAGAAACTATTTACGTATTATAATGAGAATAAAGTCCTCATTATAACGAAGTGAGACGCAATTTTATGTAACTAGGAAAATAATAATAACTTAGTTTCCGTGTTGTTTAGACGCCCGTCGTCCCGATGTACTCTTGTTAAAAATGTAACCCCGTCTGAGACTGACACTTTAATTATTTTTGCACGTGCAACTTAAGTTCTAAAAAATAATTATTACTCTGCAGTTAAAAATTATTAATAGACGGCAGGTCTGCGAAATTACGTCGCCGACGAATAAATTTAATTACAAAGCGGGAACTCGTACTCAAGCTCTAGAAAGGCAGGTTTGATTGGATTTCCTCCTAAGAGAGTAATTATAGTAACTATTGTAAACGATACATAGTTGTAGGTACTACAGGATATTACATGTTATATTTAGTTACAAAATACATAATAATAGTTATTTGTCTCAGTAGTCAAGAAACTGTAAGGCGAAAATATTTTTGTTGCCGATTTTTCCATAGGAAAATTCAGGTCTCTTTGAGCGCCCCCGAAAAGGGTTCTAGCTACGCCACTGATTATTAATAATATAAGATTCTTCTTGTTTTTAAATCTCTCATTCCCAAAATTACAAAATGTTGCAATTTGTTGTTCTGTGTCTTACGAGCCCAACTCCAATTGTATTCGTACCCTCTGAAAAAAAATATTAACAGTAAGAAGAAATAAATTTTTAGATTACAATAGTTAAGGCTATATTTGGGCAATTTTTACCTTCCGTCACCTTTAGGTAAGGAAGGTATTGTCTTTGGTCAAAAAATATAATGATGAGTTGAATGAATAAGCATGTTTTAGGGTCCCTATAATACGATTTTATCATTTTTACGATGATGTCTGTAGGGTGTGTGTGTGACAAAAGTTT
The DNA here is from genome assembly GCA_951394225.1 of Harpalus rufipes. Taxonomy (NCBI): domain Eukaryota; kingdom Metazoa; phylum Arthropoda; class Insecta; order Coleoptera; family Carabidae; genus Harpalus; species Harpalus rufipes. The sequence goes on from OX596276.1 coordinate 2,300,024, forward strand.
CGGATCGCAATTCAATATCACGATTCCAAAAATTATAATTTTTTCATATTCCTCAAGTTTACATCCAGAAGAACAACTCATTAGATTTTGGTTATAATTGGTGAACCGGAAGTAGCCTCATTTGAAGATTTAACAGTTAAATTTGATTTATTGACATTTAACGTTATTATAACTTAAAGAATATATTATCCTCTATACAATTTCATTCCATTTTATACGTCATATTCAATAAATACAGAGTTAAAGAATTTTAAAGAAATTAAATTTTATAAATTAGCCAGCTATGCTAAACATGGAAACTACTAATATATTCATATAATTCAAATTGACAGATGTCAGTATAAATAAAAAGTAAATTAATGCGTCAGAGATGAGGATGTTGAAGTAGATGTTGGGGAAGACACGCAAAGATAGGTAAAGAAATAACTCTAATGTTACAAGTTTCTACAAAGATACAAGAGAAACGATTACATTGGTTTGAACATGTCATAAGGAGAGATGAAGAATATATTGGAAGAAGAATGAATAACTTAGTAATATAAGGTTGAAGAAGCAGAGGACGACCAAAGATAAGATGGAAGGACTGTATTGCGGAAGACTTGAGAGGAAAGGAACTGAATGACAACGACACGCAAAACAGAAATGAGTGGAAGAAGAAAATAAAATATAGCAACCCTTAACGAACTAGAAAAGCTAGAGAAGAAGAAGAAAATGCCAGTGCCAAGTACAATTTATATAGTTTGGCAAGAAAATTTATGTATGGAATTTATACATAATACACAGTAAAATTATTTGAAATGTTTTTTTATTAAAGTACCATCTACAATTATATTAAAAACAAGAATAAATAAACTTCTGGATGCTATGATTATTATTCCAATTCAATAAATTTTGATATGGTGTATTAATAGAATGTATAGAACTTGAATACATTGCTTATAATAAAATTTCTTAGGTTTAATAATAATTTATTTGCAAATAAACCATTGTCTGCATGTGACAAATGCTTTCGTCTTTAATAATTCGCAAATATTTTTTATTACAATAATAAAATTTAAGATGGCAATTAATTGAGTATATTGTCAGTTACCTTTACCCTCAGTTTTATAGATAATATTAACATAAATATTGTATTATTTACTGTTGGAACGAAAAAATTTGGGACTTGTTCTTTATCATATATTTGCCCGTAGATTATTGTTTAAATGAGAAATTTAGTTTATTAACATTGTATTTAAATCCAGTACACTTTATTAATACATAAATTGCTGTTAATATATTTATTTCAAAGGGTGCGAATACATTTGGGCTCGTATGTCTATATTGTAGGCTTTTTCGTGCGATCTCGATTGAAATTCGTTTTTGCGTCGTGAGAAGAGAAAGTTGCTTTTGACAGTCTGGTAATTGAACTGTTTTTGCTGCAAGAAGTCGCGAGGACTTGGGGTTTTTGTCACTGTCGCCTTACAGTAATGGACACAGACAAGACGGATTCCTCACAAATAAATTGTATTTGCTTCAAATATGGGAAACATATAACAGCTTACGGAAAAGCGTTCAATAGAAATGAGATACAGGTTGGAGATAATGAAAATTAGATTTCAGGTGAATTCTTGAAGGACTTTCGTGCTGAAGAATTAGATTTTATAGTCAACAAGGACACATTTTATTTTTATTTTCCTACATAATCATTTCATATCTCATGCACTTTGTCCAACGATGCTCAGGTTTTTTAATACCCTCCTTGAAATGATTTTATCCAGACTCTCAACCATCATTTTCAATATCTGACGTGAATTTCTTTCCAGAAATTTTTACCTTTCGTCACCTTTAGGTAAGGAAGGTATTGTCTTTGGTCAAAAAATTGATGAGTTTTTAGTGAATAAGCATGTTTTAAGGTCCATATACGATTTTATCATTTTTATGATGATGTCTGTATGTATGTATGTGTGTATGTGTGCGTGTGTGTATGACGATTCTTTCGGATCGCATAACTCCAATACCAAGATTCCAAAAATTAATTTTTTTTCGTATTCCTCAAGTATACATCCAAAAAAAATTGTTGTGGCCATCATTGACATTTATCTGTCAATTACACACAATTAAATTTCTCAAGTAGTTACCATGGAAAATGTTTGGGCTGTGAGCAGGATGTGACATTTTCTACACCAGATTATTTTATAGCTTATATTTCTATATCTTTAAAACTGTAGAAGATACTCGTATAATAAAACCTTTAAATATGTCGGATAGAGAATTTTGTTTTTTAATATTTGTAATAACATAAATTTTTAAGAAATAATATTTAGAAGATTTTTGTTAAAATACTACTACTTCCGGTTGTCCAATTGTTACCAGAATCTATTCAACTCTTCCCATTACTATTAGATTGAGGAATCCGTAGTTATACAGATCTTTAATCTTATAGAATTTGAGAAAATGTCTCCAACAACCCCACACACACACACACACACACACACACACACACACACACACACACAGACATCATCGTAAAAATGTTAATATCGGATTCTAGGGACCTTAAAACGTGCTTATTCACTAAAATCTGGATATGCGATTGTTAGCATGATTCCAATACCTCTCTTAGCGAGAGGTAAAAACAGGTGATTAGATTTTGGTTATAATTGGTCAACCGGAAATACTCTCATTTTAACAGTTTTTTTTTTTAAAAAGCGTGTTTAAATATAATTTTTTGATACAATGTTATAAATACTAAAGAATATACTATTATCTACACGATTTAATTGCATTTTATACTTCATATTCAATAGATTTTATAGAGTTTGAATACATAAGCACATTTTAGAGTACCTACAATACGAATTTACTATTTATACGATGCCTGTATGTGTGTGTGCGTCTGTGTGTGTGTATGTGTATGTATGTATGTGTGTGTGTGTGTGTGTGTGTGTGTGTGTGTGTGTGTGTGTATGTGACGCTCGTTCCGGATCGCATAACTCCAATACTACAATTCCAAAAATTATAATTCTTTCATATTCCTCTTTCTTACGTCCATATGAAGAGCAGGATAGATTTTGCTTACGATTGATTAACCGGAAGTTATTATATTTTAAAGAGTATGTTATTCTCTATACGATGTGATTGCATTTTATACTTTATATTCAATAGATATAGTTAAAGAATGATAAAGATATTAAATTTTATACATAAGCCTAACTATGCTATAACCATGGAAACAGCTACTATATTAAAAAAAATCTAATTGACAGATGTCAGTGTTAATGAAAAGTAAATGAATGTGACAGATATGAGGATGTTGAGATAAATGTTGGGGAAGACACGGAGAGATACGGCTAGAAATGAAAGAATAAGTTAGAAGTTTCTAGAAAGATATAAGAGAGACGATTACGTTGGTTTGAACATGTCATTAGGACAATAGCTTAGTAAAAGAAGATGGAGGAAATAGAGGTAGACCAGATATAAGATGGAAGGACTGTATTGCGGAAGACTTGAGAGAAAAGGAACTGAATGTAGACGACACGCAAAACAGAAATGAGTGGAAGAAGAAAATAAAAAATAGCGACCCCTAACGAATGAGAAAAGCTACAGAAGATGTTAGTGTCAAGTGCAATATGTATAGTTTGTTTATGAAATAATTTTACTGGAAATTTAGAATCTTTTGCAAGGAAATTTATGTATGGAATTTATACATAATACACAGGATTGAGGGATTGAGGATTTTTAGCGTATGAAGTATAATTCGTTTTTTTTATACAAATTTGTAAGTGTTGTCTTTATTACCCACATCTCATATACATATACGAGAGTGGTGAGACAATTAAACAACTATGTTTAATTTTATTCCAAACATTATAATTCTGTACAAACCCCTACTTTACTGTATTATTAACACTGCATACCTACTGCATATATGCACATATGTACATGTGAAAATTATACACCCCATATTACAGTTCCTAACTGTGTTTATCCCGGGCTTAGGCTGTACTTTCCTTTGTAGTTTCTAGCCTTAATATTAGTATACCTTCATCAAACAATAGCAACCACCCCTAAAGTCGCACTATCTGCTAGTTGGAGTAAGTTTTGTCATTATATCAGATGTGAAGTTGGGTTTTCTTGCAAGCTGCTTAGACGTTGTTGTTGCATTACAGACTAATCGGCTTATTCGCGACATCGCTCCCGGATAAATAGCTTTATTGTACCAACAGGGATCACTAACAACATTGCAAATATTCGGAAAGTTCAAAATATTAAGATGAATAATTTTCTGTTTTATGGGAATGAATTTATCGATTCGTGCACTTAGCCACGCGTCTACTACTGGTCAAAACTATTCTGGTAATACAATAAGGTCATTTAATAAACAAAGTAAACATAAAAAATCTGTTGTGGTCAACACAATACCTTCCGTCAATCCTGTATATTATGTATAAATTTCATACATAAATTTTCTTACAAAAGATTCTAAATTTCCAGTAAAATTATTTCATAAACAAACTATGCAAATTGCACTTGACTCTGGCATCTTCTTCTTCTTAAGCTATTTTTTATTTTCTTCGTCCACTCATTTTTTTGCGTGTCGTTCTCATTCAGTTCCTTTTTTCTCAAGTCTTCCGCAATACAGTCCTTCCATCTTATCTCTGGTCTTCCTCTGTTTCTTCAACTTTCTATTTTAAGCTATTCATTCTTCTTCCAATATATTATTCATCTCTTCTCATGACATGTTCAAACCAATATAATGGTCTCTTCTTATTTCTAGAAACTTCTAACACTCCAGCCATTTCCCTTATCCTTTAAATCCTTACACTACCTTTCCGTGTCTTCCCCAACATCTATCTCAACATCCTCATTTCTGCCACATTAATTTTCTTTTCATTGATACTGACATCTGTCTATCTGAATTATTTGAATATATAGCAGTTTCCATAGTTAGCATAGCTGGCTGATTTATGAAATTTAATATCTTTATAATTCTTTAACTCTATATCAATTGAATATGAAGTATAAAATGCAATCACATCGTATAATAATATTAAATGTCAGTAAATGATACTTAATTATTAAAAGTTGCTAATGAAGGTACTTCCGGTGGACCAATTATAACCAAAATCTAATCATGTCTGCATATGGATCTGAACTCGAGAAATACGAAAAAAATATAATTTTTGGAATCGTGGTATTGGAGTTATGCGATCCGTAACGATCGTCACATTTCTTCAACAAGTGAATGTCCCCCTCGATTTACAATAATTTGAATTTTCTTCTATTCCCAATAATAATAAAATAGTCGAGCTGATCACTTTTCTTGAAACATCCTGTGTACTTGTATACTAAAGACATTAGCATAAGTTGTGTTGATATATTTACTATAAAAATCCCTACATTTTAAATGTTCTAATTTCTTAATTACCTTCTTATTATTCGATTACAAGGCGACAGAGGATAGAGCCATGCGTAACGTGTTAACATGGAATGTTTCATCTCGTAGCAAGTGTTCTGTATCGTATCACAGACAGAGAGACAGACAAAGCAACCCTATACGATATGCACACACTTAACACACGACAGTAACACAATTGTCACCAAATGAGATAGGACAGGGTGACACTGGCGACAATAACAATCGATAGCAATCGAAATCTGTCTATGAATACATACAAGGACAGGAAAATAGAAAATAGAGCAAAAAACAGAAATTATAGGTACTTCTAAACCATCACTAATGAAGAAAAACGCTTCAAATAAAAAAAGTTAGATATATTTATTGGTAAATTTTCGAGATGTAACACAAACTTATATTTTTACCTCTCGTTAAGAGAGGTATTGGATTCATGCTAAAAATCGCATATCCAGATTATAATGAATAAGTACGTTTTAAGGTCCCTACAATCCGATTATAACATTTTTACAATGATGTCTTTGTGTGTGTGCGTGTGTGTGTATGTGTGTGTGCGTGTGTGTGCGGATGTGTGTGTGGGTGTGGGGTTATTGGAGGGACGATTTCTCAAATTCTATAAGACTAGATCTATGTAACTACGAATTCCTCAATCTAACAGTTATGGGAAGAGTTAAATAGGTTCTGGTAACAATTGGATAACCGAAAGTAGTAGTATTTTAACAAAAATCTTCTAAATATTATATTATTATTTTTTTTAAATTTATTTTATTATAAATATTAAAAAACAAAATTCACTATCCGTAACATTTAATTTTTACCTCCCGCTACCCTTGGTAAGGGAGGTATAGGAATCGTGCTATCGAGATTTTGGTAAATGACCACGTTTTAAGGTCCCTACAATCCATTTTTAACATTTTCCCGATGATGTCTGTGTGTATGTATGTGTGTGTGTGTGTGGATCCTGTATACGCTCTAACTCAAATACTATCATTCAGAAAGTTTTGAAACCATGTATTTCTACATTATTCTAATATGGAAATATCTGATTAGATTTTGGTGGCAATCGGATAACCGGAAATGGTATTTTACTTGAAGCTCAAGATAGTTTTTCTTCAAAAAATACCTTTAATTGTATTTTTTTCTCAATTTGTTATTATAAAAATTAAAGATTATTCCATTTTTTACAAGTTTGCTTTAATACTTTTTCTATATATTGTATGAATAAATTTATAAAGTAATATAAAAATTATATACATAGATAAATGGTGGGAGGTACTGTGTTGGTCACATCAGATTTTTTTATTATATCTTCTATAGATTTAAAGATATAGAAATATAATCTATAAAATAATCTGTTGTAGTAAATCTCGCAACCTGCTCACAGCCCAAACATCTCCATGGTAACTACTTGAGAAATTTAAATGTTCAAAGTTGATATTAATTACTAATAAACCGGAAGTGGTATCATGAATGTACACCGTCATCAAGTAGCTTACATGTTGCTGTATAAATCATGTTATATGAAAGAAATTACTAACTTAATAAATAAGCGAGATATTTGCTGGGTCCATTAAAATATAACACCTTGTATAACATTGTTATATTAATATTGTATTTATAGCATACGATGGTCAAACTGCCTCTATTTGCAGTAAACGTACACAGTCCACCTATACACCTACACAAACTGTAGGTGTAATAAGTGCATTGTCCGTAATTATTCAATCACAAACCTCGTCCAACTTTTAACTTTAGATTTCCTCTCGGTCTATTGATAGATATAATTGGTTTAGCGGCAGTCATTAAACTAGTTAAAAACTAATCAGCGTGGGTGTAAATATGTAGAGAGCCATTAGAAAACCTCAAGTAAGCGAGCCCTTTTCCCGATAATTCGATGTGAGCAAGTTTTAATGAAAATGTCTGGCGGTTTTCTGCTGGCGAGACCTGTTTATTGCAGCCTTTGTGGAAGCTCTACGAACTTTGTCCACGGTGCGGTACGGTACCTCAATGCACTCGCCAAGCATCGACTTCGTATTTCGTCCGCCAGACCAAACTTCATCGCTAGACTGATTGTTAGAATTTGCGCGTAGAATATTTAAATGCAGCGTTTATTAACCTTTTTAAACCGCAGACCCCTTAGAAATTAAACCTTTAAACCAGAGACTAAGAACGAAATGAGAACGAAAACGAAATAAACCGAAATTTTTATAAGAACGAAAACGGAAATGAAAACGCAATATATTTTTTTCGTTCATGATTGAAAACAAAATAATTAATATCGGTTACCGGTTTTAATCGTTATTTTATTTTATTTACAGCAAATATTTTTCACGGAAATATTATTGAATTTTCAGATATTTGAGTTGCAAACAAGCAGACTTTCAAAGTAACTCTTCAGTAACTAACCCTGTTACGTGTTACGTTAAACGGTATACTCGAAGTTTCATCTATTGAACACTGACTGCGATAATTTTCCTTTGCACACACTGTCGGTATTCGTTTTATTAGTTAAGTACTTATATAAGAGAACTAACATAAAGGAATATTTTCTTGAAAACGTACTATTAGTTAGGTGAAATAAAATTTAATTAATGTGTTATTCTTTATTCAGGCCATAGCATAAGCTTTTCTTCTTATTACCCTCCGTCACCTTTAGGTGAAAATTCAATGATGAGTTTTTAGTGAATAAGCATGTTTTAGAGTCCCTATAATACAATTTACCATTTTTACGATGATGCTTGTATGTCTGCATGTAAGTATGTGTGTGTGCGTGTGTGTGTGTGTGTGTGTAACAAAAGTTTCGGATCGCATAACTTCAATACCACACGATTCCAAAAATTATAATTTTTTCGTATTCCTCAAGTTTACATCCAGATTAGATTTTGGTTATAATTGGTGAGCCTGATTGGAAGATTTAACAGTTAAATATGATTTATTGACATTTAACGTTATTATAACCAAGAATATATTATTCTCTAAACGATTAGATTGCATTTTATACCTCATATTCAATAGATATAAAGTTAAAGAATTATAAAGAAATTAAATTTTATAAATGAGCCAGCTATGCTAACCATGAAAATTGTTAATATATTCATATAATTCAAATTGACAGATGTCAGTATTAATAAAAAGTAAATTAATGTGGCAGAGATGAGAGTTTTGAAGTAGATGTTGGGGAAGACACAAAGATACGGTAAGGAAATAACTCTAGTGTTACAAGTTTCTAGAAAGATACACGAGAGATGATTACATTGGTTTGAAAATGTCATGAGGAAAAACGAAGAATATATTTGATGAAGAATAAATAGCTTAGTAATAGAAGGTTGAAGAAACAGAGGAAGACCAAAGATAAGATGGAAGGACTATATCATGGAAGATAAATAAAAAGGAACTGAATGAGGACGACACCCAAAACAGAAATGAGTGGAAGAAGAAAATAAAAAATAGCGACCCCCTAACTAATGGGAAAAGCTAGAAAATACATGTATAGGGCGCGAGCAGTCACGTGACTTTGCTGACCTTGGCAAGCAGATATAGGGCCCGTGTCAAAATAACAGCTATTAATTATTTCCATAACTGACAAATGTCATAATTTTTCATTCAAAATTTCATGAATTTTGTACTTTATGTGGTTTATTTGTTATCAGGAGTATGGAATTCAGATGCCGAGAAAAGGAATCATATAATACCAAAAATGAAATTTTCAATGAAAAATTATGACATTTGTCAGATATGGACATAATTAATACAGGCCCCCACATCTGATTGCCAAAGTCAGCGCCCTATGGTATTTGTACATAATACACAGTATTGACGGAATGTAATATGCTGGCCACATCAGATTTTTTAACTTAAGTTTTATAGAACTTGTCAAATGGAACTTTATGTTTTAAGAAGCTATCTCATCTTAGTAAAAATTTATTGGATTGATGATCAAGATAGTTTATTGTGGAAGTAAAACATATAAACACATTTTTACGCGATTCTTTTATGGGTTAACGGTAATCACTGATTTCATTACACCTTACTTTCCTTTTGTACAAAGCGCCCGTTCGTCCTCATAAATCTTAAGCAGTTATAACACAAAGTAAAAAGTTTTAATTCGAAAAAAAGTCGTAACGAAAACCATCACAAGAAACTTCAAATGTATTACTTTATTTTTAACGCCCCATTTGGTGTAGACGTTTCAACCAAGATAAGATAATAAAATTTTATAAATCAATCAATATTAATGTTTTACAAAGTTTTTAAACTCTTTTAAAATGTAAAAGGGAGACTTAGTATAGTACATATTAGTAACATGTACAGAATCGAACATAAAAAATCTGTTGTGGCCAGCACAATACCTCTCGCCACTTACATTTTTGGGCTTGACAAGCAAATGTGTGGGCCCGTTTCAGAATGATAATTAGTAATTATGTACATAGATGTCAAATGTTAGAATTTTTCATTAAAAATTTCAAGATTTTCTAAATTTACGTAGTTAATTTATCACCAGGAGTTTAAAGTTTACTTGTATGCCTTAGATATTTAACATTTAATTCTGCTCCACATGGAATTGGAAAATCACTAAATTTAGAATGAGAAATTATGATATTTGACATCTATATACATAATTACTAGCTATCATTCTGACATGGGCCCCCATATCTGCTTGTCAAGGCCAACAAAATCATATGACTGCTCGCTCCCTATTGTATTTAACATTTCTTGTATACCTACACTCTACACCAAAAATTCTACTTACGCATATATCTATTCCATATATATTTAGATTGTTTAATTTTAAATTCATTTTTGATGAAGAAATTTTGTCCTCTTCTAATTTTTCGAAATGTTTCCAATTCTATTAATACATTAAGAAATAATATAATGTATGTACTTCCCAGAAAAAGTCTTCAGTAATGTCTTCGGATTTCTGACACTGACATTATCTGTCAGTTACAAACAAATTAAATTTTCAACTATTTTCCATGGCCATTCTTTCGGCTGTAAAATTTATTATAACAGATTATTTTACATACTATATTTCTTCTATCTCTAAATCTATAGAATATATTGTAAAAATATTTAAATGTATCAGAAAGAGAATTTATTTTTCTTTAATATTATCAAGAAAAAATTTCAAAAAATATTATTTAAAAGATTTTTTTTCAAGAATCTTCTACTTCCGGTTGTCCAATTGTTACCAAAACCTTTTCAGATCTTCCCATGAATGTCCGATTGGGAAATACGTAGTTAAAAAAATTTAAAGTCTTATAGTTTTTGAGTAACCGTCCTTCCAACATCCCACACACACACACATACACACACACATACACACACACATCCACACACACACACACACACACACAGACATCATCGTAAAAATGATAAAATCGGATTGTAGGGACCTTAAAACGTGCTTATTCAATAAAATCTGGATATGCGATTTTTAGCATGAATGCAATACCTCTCTTAGCGAGAGGTAAAAAGCAAAGTTTTCGGAATCGCTTAGAAGGCCTTGGTTTTTCGTAAACAATCTTATATTGTTTTGTTTAACTCTTCATATAAACTGTCAAGAAATTTCAGTACAATCTATCGATCGGTCTAAACGTGAGAAGCGGTTGTGTCGATCGACCTAGCATTAAATCGGTAATAGATAAAAACGAAGTTCGTACGGTAATCAAGTTTTTTTTATTTGGAAGGAAAGACGGCAACGGAGATCAAGACCAGGTTGGATGCTGTCCTTGAGAATGCTTCACCTGCGTTTTCCACGGTGAGTTTCTGGGTTTCGGAATTTAAGCGTGGCCGAATACACACCTGTGACGAGACACGTTCAGGTCGCCCAAAATCGGCTCCACACCGGAAATTGTGGATAAACTCTATGATATGTTTCTGGAAGATCGTCGAATGAAAGTGCGTGAGATTGGGGAAGCCATAGGGATCTCTTATGAACATGTAGTTCATATTTTACATAATAAGCTGACTATGAGAAAAATGTGCGTCAGGTGGGTGCCGCATTTTCTTAGTTCGGAACAAAAGCGCATTCGGGCACGAACTTTAGCAGCAGATCCAGAAAGGCGCCGGGTGTATAGTAAAGACACCAAATAAGAGAAGTCGGAACTTGTGCCCTAATACCCGCAAAAAAATCCCGTAAATACAAATAATATACTGTAACGTGCGCCCCTGACTCTAACAGTAAGCGACCGCCGGTACTGGTAGAATATTTTCAGAACGGCGCCGAGCTGGGCGATTATGCAATCTTCGAAATGATCGGCGTATTCCTGTATTTAGGGTCATCTGATTCTTTGTATTCGATGTTATTGTTGCATCGGAAAGTTCCAGAAGGACGCCGCGCTATATATATCCGTCAGAGAGGACAGCCGCGGACATTCTGTTATATAGAAGCAACGAGCAATAAACAGTTGGTGATATAAATAAATATAGTGAAATAAATATTACAATAATAGGAGGAGTCTAAGGTTAAAAATATATATAAAACTAAAACAATTACCCCTTAACCTTAAATAATAATATAAGCTAAAAGCTAAATACGTATTTCGAGAACTAAGTTCTCATCATCAGTAGAACAAAACAAAAGTTTAAGCAGAGAAGTTAAGATTACTCAACATGTAAACCATGTCAGAGGTCTAACAACTCTAGTTGTTAGACCTCTGACATGGTTTACATGTTGAGTAATCTTAACTTCTCTGCTTAAACTTTTGTTTTGTTCTACTGATGATGAGAACTTAGTTCTCGAAATACGTATTTAGCTTTTAGCTTATATTATTATTTAAGGTTAAGGGGTAATTGTTTTAGTTTTATAGAAATAAATATTGTTTAAATAAATAATCTTAGTGTTCAAGTATTTAGTAATATTCTTAATCTTAAATTAGTGTTTATAATTGTTTAATCATAGTGTTAGTTATTTTTGTTATCTTTTTAATATTTATCCTAATTATTTATCGTTTAATAAACTATTATTTTATTTAATAATATTTCTCTGATTATTGCACTTCACCCAAATAAATAAACGTTACAATATTTTTTAAAACTTTTTGAAAATATTGCTATATTCTCGCACATATTGTAATGTGATAAATTATTTACGTTATAATATTTTAGGTTATGACATCTATACAGTTATACATTTAACGTAACGACGGCCACCCCACCTTTAGCCACCTGCGTGCAGGGCGCGATTACGCGCCCGCTAGGAACAGTCCTGTACTTATGTTAATACGGAGTACTCTTCCGAGAAGTTCTGATTTTCGCCGCATCATGTCAATTCTCAGGGTATGGTCATGACGTGGCTCGCGTTTCGTTCGCCATTTGCGGGCCACTGTCATATTCGTTGTTGTTGCGCAAATTATTATGTACTTTCGTGGCTATTTGTTTTAATTTAATGCAAAACACATTTAAATATACATCTAATATTTAATTAAAGTGTAAGTAATACTTTTATTTTATATAATTGTGTATTTTCTTGAGATACTGACTACGATGATTGGCAATATTGAAAACACATAAAAATTACCAATATTAAGCACAAACATTAATTTTTACAAGGTAACTTTAGAATATATACTTATTATGTAAATAATAACTACAGTTATTAAAATAGATGTAATAATAACAACCTATATCCTATGGTCTGCATAACCTCTAAATCTTTGTCATATTAATAATTGTGTATCTCTTAAAGAAATGAATTTTTATTACCTTTATAGATTCATAATGTGATTATTTAATATTCCTGTATAATATAAAATCACATTTCTTACAAATAAATAGGGAAATGAATTAACAGTATGTTTGGCATTGGCCCGCTTATGGCGGCGATCTTGCCCCATGGCCATACCCTGTATATAAAGGTACCCTAATTCTCAATAGATCTCAAAGGTTGCGGTAACAAAAGTATCTATCACTGAAAACTATCATTCCTTGTAATAGTATCTACCTCAATTCTGCAAATCTTTATGATATTTACTCTGATATATGTGTAAATGTACAATATCATTCTAGTTTCCTGAACTTCTTGATACATTTACCCTTCCACTTGTGCATAGTGGGTGAAAATTCCTCGACTTCTGACCCGCCTACATTACTCATCCTCGCACTTCGTTACCAAGACGACGCCTCATAAATTACAACTCTATCTGATTCAGTTTGAACTAGGATCTACAAATAATGGCGTGTCTTCTATCATTTGTTATTGCGAGTAGAGAAAAATTGACAGAGAGATAACGAATACTATCTTTCACCATTGACGAAGAGGATCAATTTTGTTTTTGACATGAATATTAAGTCATATAAATTGGAGTCATTCTGAGACATAGATTTATATGATTTATTAATATATTGTAATTTAATATTTCTTACATTTATCCAAGACAATAGAGGCAGTTAGTTATTTATATTTATAACAATGGCGGTGCGTCAGATGAAGCAGATGACGCCAGACCTCACCCCTCAAATTAAAAACATTTGTAAAATTTTATTTTTCGTTAAAATGTATTGAAGTAATATAAATCTAAAACAATCTGTTGTGGCCAGCACAATACCTCTCGCCACTTCCTCTTTTTTGGTTAAATAAGTATAGGGCGCGAACAGTCATGTTACATTATTGGCCTTGACAAGCAGATGTGGGGGCCCGTTCAGAATGATAATTAATAATTATGTACGTAGATGTCAAATGTTAGAATGTTTCATTAAAAATTTCAAGATTTTCTAAACTCACGTAGTTAATTTGTCACCAGGAATGTGGAATTTACTTGTCGAGGAAAATAAACCGCATGGAATTGGAAAATCACTAAATTTAGAATGATAAATTATGATATTTGACATCTATATAGATAATTACTAGCTACCATTCTGACACGGGCCACCATATCTGCTTGTCAAGGCCAAAAAAGTCACACGACTGCTCGCGCCCTAATGTATTTAACATTTCTTGTATACCTACACTCTACACAAAAAAATCTACTTATATCTATGCCTTATATTTAGATTTTTTAAATTTAAATTCATTCTATGAAGAAATTTTGTCCTACTCTTCTAATTTTTCTAGATGTTTCCAATTCATTGTCGGGAGTAACTATTAACACATTAAGAAATAATATAATGTATGTACTTCCCAGAAAAAGTCTTCAGTAATGTCTCCGGATTTTTGACACTGACATTTATCTGTAAGTTACAAACAATTTAAATTTTCAACTATTTTCCATGGCATTCTTTCGGCTGTAAAATTTATTACAACTGATTATTTTATATATTATATTTCTTTTATCTTTAAATCTATAAAATATATAATAAAATATTTAAATGTATCAGATAGAGAATTTAATTATCTTTAATATTAGCAAGAAAAATTTTCAAAAAATAATATTTAGAATATTTTTTTTCAAGAATCTTCTACTTCCGGTTGTCCAATTGTTACCAAAACCTTTTCAGATCTTCCCATGAATGTCCGATTGGGAAATACGTAGTTAAACAAATATAAAGTCTTATAGTTATTGAGTAATCGTCCTTCCAACATCCCACACACATACTTACACACACACACACACACAGACATCATTGTAAAAATGTTACAATCGGATTGTAGGGACCTTAAAACGTGCTTATTCAATAAAATCTGGATATGCGATTTTTAGCATGAATCCAATACCTCTCTTAGCGAGAGGTAAAAATATTGATGGAACTCTGATGTATACAAAACCGCACGAACTTATATGGTTGCCTGATTTTTCACGCAAATTTACACAGAGACCAAATTATGTTGTCCTCATGGGCAAATATACAGGGTGTTCGTTTTAAGTGCACAATTGCCATCTCGAGAACTATAAGAGCTAAGTATTCTTCATTACTTTGGATATTAACTCCCCACACCCCTCAATACGTAAAACTTTACGATCCAATTAGTCTAGAATGACTTAAAAACCACCCCCGTATTTTATCTCGTCGTAAGTGCTTAATTTGTGGGACAAAAACACCGTCTGTGCGAACGAGTTTTGTTAGGAGTGTAAAGTGTAGATCGCCCGAAAGAAACAGAGAATGAAAGTCAATAAAGCGAAGAGGAGAGACTGAGACATGTGTGGCAGTGGCAGACTCATTCACAGCTCACAGGAGAGTAAACATCAGAGAAATAAAATCCCTAGCTGCGGGTATTTGCACACGGTGACGAATGGGAACAGTGATGCCAACTCGCAACTGAGGGTAGAAATTCACCTGAAGATTTAAACAGGTGGAAACATTTGTAAAGAAACGCTACACTGTAAATAAATACAGACGGGGTGATATTGATATTTACATGGGGTTCAATGTTTTGTATCAAATGTTTATTTACTTAATTTATTTTAAACATAACTAAATATTACTACATTACTGTCAAAGATATAACTAAATACTTATCAGATGTTACATTCTATACTCTTATTATAATAAGAGTTACTTAAATTAAATCAGCATAATGGGGTCATTTTAAAAAATCTGTTGTCGCCAGCACAATACCTTCCGTCAATCCTGTGTATTATGTATAAATTCCATACATAAATTTTCTTGCAAAGGATTCAAAATTTCCAGTAAAATTATTTCATAAACATACTATGCAAATTGCACTTGACACTAACATCTTCTTCTTCCTTAACTTTCCCTATTCGTTAGGGGTCGCTATTTTTTGTTTTCTTCTTCCACTCATTTCTGTTTTACGTGTCGTCCTCATTCAGTTCCTTTTCTCTCAAGTCTTTCGCAATACAATCCTTCCATCTTATCTTTGGTCTTCCTCTGTTTCTTCAACCAATATATTCTTCATTTCACTCATGACATTTTCAAACCAATGTAATCATCTCGCTTGTATCTTTCTAGAAACTTGTAACACTAGAGTTATTTCCTTACCTATCTTTCCATATTATCTTTGGTCATCCTCTGTTTTTTCCACTTTCTATTACTAAGCTTACTTTTTATTGATACTGACTTCTGTCAATTTGAATTACATGAATATATTAGCAGTTTTCATGGTTAAGTTTGCATAGCTGACTGATTTATGAAATTTATTATCTTTATAAGTCTTTAACTATATATCTGTTGAATATGAAATATAAAATGCAATCAAATCGTATATATTCTTTAAGTTATAATAATATTTAACTGAGTTTTTCAAGAAAAACTGTTAAAATCTTCAAATGATGATACTTCCGGTTGACCAATTATAACCAAAATCTAATCAAGTCTGCATATGGTTGTAAGGAAGAGGAATACGCAAGAATTGTAATTTTTGAATTCTAGTATTGGAGATATCGCGGTCGAAACCGCGGTCACACACACACACGTATTGTAAAGACCCTAAAACGTGCTTATTCAATGAAAACTCACCATCGAATTTTTTGACCAAAGACAATACCTTCCTTACCTAGAGGTGACGGAAGGTAAAAACGTTTTTATTATAAAATCGTGAAATCCGTCTCATTTAATAAATATAGTACTATAAAATAACATGAAATATGCGACTTTTCATTCATAAATTTGCTAATAAACTTTCGCGGCTGTAAAATTCGTGACGTCACGGCTTGTTACTTACAGTGCCCAGAAGATTCACACACACACAAATACACAAATCATCGTGAAAATGTTGGATTGTAGGGACCTTAAAACGTGGTCATTTATCAAAATCTCGATATGCGATTTTTAGCACGATCCCTATACCACCCTCACCAAGGGCAGCGGGCGATTATATTTGTTTGCTAACTTACCGACCTTGTAGGTCTTATAATTCTGGAGATAGGAATAGTGAACAAAATAAAATCAGCGATGCGATAGTCAGCACAATTGTACTAGATTTAGTATAATTATTATCTTTCTAGTACGTCAGTACCTCTTTTCAAAGTTTAGTACAATTTATTTTCAGTAGTAGGTAATGTCGGAAGGGCTCAACTTCGCCGCCGATTGGATTTTGCTGACTGTATTACTTCTGCGAAATGATTAGTTCGCGGGTGTTTGCTGAAAAATGTATGTACAGTAAAATTTTTGAAAGATGTCCGATCAAGGGCACCTGTATCACGAACGAATTAACAAATAGGCATACATTTATCTCTTTCTTTTGCAAAGGCTGTAAGAGTGTGTGATAAGGATGGATATAACACACTTATCTTTCAAAAATTCATATTGTTTCGACTAAGTTAGGACATTCCATTTATAAACGATGCTCGTTGTTGATAATACTTTCGCTGTAACGTAAGTTTATTTATTAATTCAGATACATTACCTGGATTCATAGCCGTACGTATAACGTTATATTCTGTCAGAGTCACTGACACTGACATTGTGTAATATATATTTTTATAATAATAAAATAACAGTAGTATCTTACGTACCCTCATAAAAACTAAGCAAACGACACTACTGAATTTGTCATGATGGGCGGAGCAAAAATCTGAATTCATACAATTCGTAGACAACCTTGATCGGACATCTTTCAAAAATTTTACTGTATGTCTATTTTATGTTTTATTTGTTAGTTTATCAATAAAAATGTTTGAAAGTACCTGTTTATTATTTTAAATATGTGGCTGAAATTTTTTATTAGTCAGAGTTAGTGATTTTGATTTTAGTACAATTTGAGTTAAACTGTTGGTACAACAGAAATTTTCTCAATCGCAACCCTGAATAAAATGAACACCCCATATATACAGATGTCGCTCTCATCCTTTACATCATAATTATTAAGAACACAATTAAAAAAGTATTTCTTACTTGAACTTATTATGAAATACCTATTCGTATCGTTTGTCTTGTACGTAGCTTGTTAGCGAGTAATAATTCCATTCCTCTGTAATTTTCTTCTGCTCGGCGAATTCAATTCTGAAATGGCATCTTTTTGATGTTTGATCTAATCTGAGAGTCGTCTTTCATCAATTTGCTACGAATTTTTGTGACTTTCTGTCATTTAATTTCCGTACATGATACGAATGAACTTATTTACCTCACGGTTCTATCGCTTGGTATGTGTTTGGTTTTTATTTAGCTAGCACGTATAACATACAGATAGAGTGAATATATTCATCATGATTAGTAAAAATAAGTAGCGTGAAATTTGTTGGAGATTTGAGGGCGATAAGGTAGATTTATGGCCCACTTTTAAATTGTATTTATATTACAAGATGCTTTTGTGTTTGCTCTTGGTTTTTGTAATAGCGGTAATATAAAATTTGAGGTTATTTTTTGTGAGAAAAGATAATAAATCAGACTTTTTAATTTTTCTTAAAACACATACATTTTTATCATTATATTTCGTGCTAAAAATATAATTAGAGTGGTAATAATTTTTTACCTCCCGCTACCCTTAGTAAGGAAGGTATAGGGATCGTGCTAAAAATCGCATATCAAAATTTTGGTAAATGGCCACGTTTTAAGGTCCTTAGAATCCATTTTTAACATTTATGTATGTGTGTATGTGTGTGTGGATCCTCTTTACGCTCTAACTCAAATACTATCGTTCAGAAAAAATAGTAATCTTGTATTTCAACCTTATTCTAATATGGAAAGAAGCCATTACATTTTGGTGTCAATCGGATAACCGGAAATGGCAGTTTACTTGAAGCTCAAAATACCTTTAAATGTTATTTTTTCGCAATTTGTTATTATAAAACTTAAAGATTATTTCATTTTCTACAGGTTTGCATTAATACTTTTTCTATATATTTTATGGATAAATTTATAAAATAATATAAAAATTATATCTCGGAGCTTATGCACACAACAACTCCATGGTTACACAGTTCAGCTCAAATGTATGTAACTGACAGAAAAATATCACTGTCAAAAAAATAATCATTTCAAATTAATAATAGTAACGTTTTCAAAAGAAAATTGTAAATAGAACAATAGTTACATGGAAAGGAACTTAATATACGTAATTTCAAATTAATAATGTTTTAAAACAAAAATTGTAAATACAACAATAGTTATATGGAAAGGAACTTAAGATACATAATTTCTAGTATTAGTAAATATGCAGGTATGTATATAAATAAGAAAATAAATAAGTATATTATAACGGCATATTACCCATTGCTGGGTGTGCTAATTTGTTTTGTACACAGATTTCGGTAATTATGATGACATATTCATATCGTGCGGGTACTCATTTTTGGCGTGGAGAGTGCATAACAGGGTTCAGTGTTGTGCCATTTAAAATTCGAAATATTTCATAGTAGGAATTGAATCCGGTTCCCCAGATTCCCGATCAGACACTCAGGCACGCAGCCATGAGTCCCCATAGGTATATGTATTTAAATTAATAAATATTAAATGGCGGGAGGTTTTGGGTTGGTCACATCAGATTTTTTTCTTCGTATAAGAATAACACGTTTGCACGCTTGTTGACGCCTAGAGCTTTTCATCGTGTAGGCGTGAGTAATTCTTAATATTGTCTGCTCTGTTTTCTGCACGTCACCAGCAGATTTTCACATTATTAGTTTATCGACACGTGTAACGGTTTTCGGGGTCAACAATTTCATTTTCGATATTCGACACTTTTAGGGGCTATAAATTTAACAAGAATATCGTTCAGTTTTTTATTACCTCCCGCTAACCTTGATATGGGAGGTATAGGGATCATGCTAAAAATCGCATATCGAGATAAATGACTAAGTTACAAGGCCCATAGAATTTGATTTTAACATTTTCACAATGATGTGTGGGTGTATACGTGCGTGTGGATCTTCTGGTCACTCTAGCTTAAGTATTATCAACCGCAGAATTTTGAAACCTTGTATTTCGACTATACTCTAATATGGAAAGAAGCCATTAGATTTTGGTATAAATCGGATAACTGGAAATCGCACTTTACTAGAAGCTCAAAATAGTTTTTCTTCCAAAAATACCTTTAAATGTCATTTTTTCGCGATTACGTTATTATAAAAATTAAAGATTATTAAATTTTCTACAGGCATGCATTAATAATTTTTCTATATATTTTATAGAAAATTTAACCGGATTCTATGTTTTAAAGATAAATACAATTTCTTAGTTACACAGTTCATATTTCAAATGTATGTAACTGACAGATAAATGTCACTGTCAAAAAAGTCATTTTAAATTAATAATAGTAAAATTTTAAAAAGAAAATTGCAAATAGAACAATAGTTGTATGGAAAGGAACTTGTACTTCATTTATATAAAAAATCTGATGTGGACACCACACGACTTCCTTGTACGATTATTAAACTATACATATTTTTTTAATAAATAAATTACAAAATATTAATTTTAACTTCAAAACAGTAAGATATATAGCGCTCATAAAGTCAGTTTTTAAAGAGAGTTTTGATTACAACAAATAAATATTTGATTACAACAATGAATATGACTAATTTCACAATAAAAATATAATATTTGTTATTGTACGAATCATAAAATTGCACGTATTTAACGTAATTTGACATGAACATTTTATTTTTTTGTCCTAATCCATAGCAAGCTTTATTACAAAAACAAAAAGTATATTATTTTTAAATTTACATATCTCGCTTATACAAAGGGCTAATTTAATAATACTTGATGTGCTACACGCAGAAATTAAGACTCTAAAACTTTTATTTGAAGCATTTATTTCTAAAATCAAAATAAAATCATTTTATTCAAGAAAAACTGTTAACAACTTCAAGTAATGTACCATTTCCGGTTAGCCTATTTTAACCAAAATCTATTATGTTATTTCGATTTACATAAAAGTCTTGTATACCAAATTTGAAAAGTTTTGGATTATACTTTAAAACAGTTTTTCATTAAAATCTATTATAAGCTTCATGTAAAGTGCCACTTCTTGAAATTGTGTAATAACCAGAAAGGTAGGTGCACAACTAGATGTTATAGCAGTCCTAAATACAAAATTTCAACTTTCTACGGCTTACCGTTTTTGAGTTCTGCGAGATACATACGTACGTACAGACGTCACGACGAAATTAGTCAAAATGGATTCAGGGATGAACAAAATGGATTACAATACTTCCTTTACTTACGTACAAGGAAGTAAAAAATATCATCCCGGCATATTACTCATTGCTGGGTGTGCTAATCTGCGTTGTATACAGATTTCGGTAATGATAAGTACATATTTGTATGCGGGCATTTACCAAGCGTCGCCCCACTCATCTCTGGCGTGGAGAGTGCACCACACGGGTCAATTTTGTGCCATTTAAAATTCGTGGTATGGTAGGGATTGAATCCGGTTCCCCAGATTTGCGACCAGACACTCAGGTAAATCTTAAATTGTTTTAATAATTAATACCGAGTTAATAAATACAAATGATTTGTGTAATGATAAAACACGATTGGGAAAACGGTATAGCTTGGGGCTGTATGTCTTTATGTATTTAAAAAGAATATTTGCAATTATCTGTGGGTAAAGCGCACGAATAATTTTGTAAGCCAGTCTGTATTGGAAATCAAAGGGTTAAAATATATATTCCATCGCGCCTCAAAGGTAATTAATCCGCAAATATTTTCAAGTATTTTACATTTGATTAAATTTGTTTAAGAATAAAACTCTTTTCGCTACTAAATGAAGAAGAAAAATTAGCATTTTTTTTATCTTGCTGCATCAGCAAATGAATCCTCGACTCTTCGATATAAATCGATAAAATCCTTCTACAACCAGAAGAATATATAGTTTCTTCCCTGAAGTGATTCAGGAAATGATGAGAATGTGCAGAATAAACATAACAGATTCAGGATTTGCATAATACCATCGTATCTATTCCTTGCCGATCCGCAAATATTTTAAATTCACTCTTCGAGATGCTTGGATGCTGACAACTAGGTAAGACGCTTATATCGGAAAGGAATCTTGGATGTAGAACGCGAACTACGTTTTAATTTTTCCAAGAAAGAATCTATAGATGAAGTACGCTTTAAATTGATGTGTTATAATGCATCTGTTTCTACTTTCATGGAATCGCGAAAGATTTATTAAAAGCTTTAAAAACACAAAGTATAGAAAGTCTTGCAATGTTTATTAATATTGGTTAGTTACCTCTGCTGGCTTGATATCCTCGAGAAAGGCGTTAGTACACCACACTGATGAGCTGCAATAACGGCGAAACGCGTCTGTGGTTCTGGTTGAGTGGGCCAGTCTCTGATAAATGACCGAGAGGTTGATTCAGAGACTGAAATCTTGTGAAATGTGCCAAGTGTTCACAAATATTTAAATATTTAGAACAACTTCACCAAATGTCGCAAATTGTACATTGTACAGTTTTCTATTATTATCAATATTGCACCTAACTAGTACTTTGTGATTTTTCGATATAAATCGATCCAATCCACAATGAACCGATTTCACATTTTTTAAAAAGTATTTTAAATGAAAGTTTATGTAATATATTTCATACTAATAAAAAAACACAATACCTCCCCCCATTTACTATTTATTACCTCCCGCTACCCTTGGTAAGGGAGGTATAGGGATCGTGCTAAAATTCGCATATCGGGATTTTGGTAAATCACCAAATTTTAAGATCCCTACAATTCAATTTTAACGATGATGTCTGTGTGTATGTATGTATGAGTGTGTATGTGTGTGTGTTTATCCTCTTTACGCTCTAACTCAAATACTATCGTTCAGAAAGTTTTGATCCATGTATTTCTACCTTATTCTAATATGGAAAGAACTGATTAGATTTTGGTGGCAATCGGATAACCGGAAATGGCAGTTTACTTGAAGCTCTATAGTTTTTCTTCAAAAAATACCTTTAAATATATTTTTTTCTCAATTTGTTATTATAAAAAATAAAGATTATTCCATTTTTTACAAGTTTGCTTTAATACTTTTTCTATAAATTGTATAGATAAATATAAGTAATATAAAAATTATATACATAGGTAAATGGCGGGAGGTACTGTGTTGGTCACATCAGATTTCTTTAATTTCATTATTCTGCAATAGCGAAAGAAGACTATAATTAATTTTTTAAATAACTTTATTGTGTGGAAATTTTTTATTTTACATTTTATTGATGGAAGTAAAGTATACGAATAATTTTGTGATCTACTGTATGTCCCGGACAAGTGTTGATGATGCCTAGAGGAAGCGCAAGATATTCCAATTAAAGTATTTTAAAACACGTCAATCTCAAAATCTTTAATAAGAGTACAGCATTAAATTTTCAATTAGAAAGTTAGATACTTCTTGTCGATATACAGATGTAAGCAACGCGTCCTATACACTTGAAACAAAACTTATAATGAGTAACTAAATCACTGACAAATAAAACGAATTTCATCAAAGTTTCATAAAGAAACACCGGGCTCGTTGCGCACAGTTTTCCACTACAGGACCGTACTCGAGATTTTTATCTGAAAGCTAATTATGGAAGTTTCTTTTGAGGAGGTAATAAACTCGATTATCCAGCAAAGAGAAAACAAACTCGCAAAATAACGTTAAATGCAAATTATGATGATGACTTACTTCGTTAGGGCTAAGGATTTATTTTGGGAAATAAATATTGTTTTACTTATTTGCTTCGTTTACAAAACATGGTTGAAAGAAGGAGAAACTTAGCAGCATTGATTTTAATCTGCTTCGATTAAATTTTGAATGATTGATATTTTTGATGGGGTCTCGTGGCCGTGTGCCTGAGTGTCTGGTCCGGTTCGATCTCGACATCGCATTTTAATGGCATAAAATTGACCCCTGTGACGCACTCTCCACGCCAGCAATGAGTGCCCGTGAGGTGACGCCTGGTAAGCGCCCACACGGTACAAATATTCCATCAATACCGATATCTATGTACGAAGCAGATTGGCACACCCAGCAATGGGTAATATGCCGTGATGAAATATTTATTTATTTATTTATTGATATTTTGTATTTATAGAATAAATTTGTCAAAGGAATTCAAGAATTTGTTCCCATATTGTTGTATTTTAATTCTTCGGCCTGTTAACGAGGCTGCATGCTCCCCCTACCAAAAAACGGTAAAAATAACACTGTTCTATTGTTACATAAGTAGTTAATATAAAACATTTAAATAAGTTGCGAGATGTGCCATCGACAGCGCTGAAGCTTTGGCAGCTCAGCGTTTCTGCGGCTCGTCTTATTGTTATGTTTTTAGTGAATGTTAATGTTATAGGGTCCCTATAATACGATTTTACAATTTTTACGATGTATGAATGTATATATGTATGTATGCGTG
This sequence comes from Harpalus rufipes, assembly GCA_951394225.1. Taxonomy (NCBI): domain Eukaryota; kingdom Metazoa; phylum Arthropoda; class Insecta; order Coleoptera; family Carabidae; genus Harpalus; species Harpalus rufipes. Next base: position 2,324,600 of record OX596276.1, read on the forward strand.
ACTGTGTGTCTGTTTGTGTGTGACGAAAGTTTCGGATCGCATAACTTCAATACCACGATTCCAAAAATTATAAATTTTCCATATTCCTCATGTTTACATCCAGAAGATTAGATTATATTATATTTTGGTTATAATTGGTGAACCAGAAGTAGCCTCATTTGAAGTTTTAACAGTTAAATTTGATTTATTGACATTTAACGTTATTATATAATATATTATTCTCTATACGATTGGATTGCATTTTATACTGCATATTCAATAGATATAAGTTAAAGAATTTTAAAGAAATTAAATTTTAATAATTCAGGCAGCTATGCTAAACATGGAAACTACTAATATATTCATATAATTCAAATTGACAGATGTCAGTATAAATAAAAAGTAAATGAGATGAAGATGTTGAAGTAGATGTTGGGGAAAACACGGAAAGATAGGTAAGGGAATAACTCTAGTGTTACAAGTTTCTAGAAAGATACTAGCGAGATGATTACATTGGTTTGAAAATGTCATGAGGAGAAATGAATATATTGGGTGAAGAATGAATAGCTTAGTAATAGAAGGTTGAAGAAACAGAGGAAGACCAAAGATAAGATGAAAGGACTGTATTGCGGAAGACTTGAGAGAAAAGGAACTGAATGAGAACGACACGTAAAACAAAAATGAGTGGAAGAAAATAAAAAATAGCGACCCCTAACGAATGGGAAAAACTAAAGAAGAAGAAGATGTGAGCGTCAAGTGCAATTTGCGTGCAATTTGCATAGTTTATTTATGAAATAATTTTACTGTAAATTTAGATAAACAAAATTAATTTTGTGTGCCTTGTAACGCCCGAATTATGTATGAAAATGTCGAAAATCACCTCAAAAATACTACTAAACGAAGCTTCTTGTACCAAAAGTTCTTTGCATAACATGTTTGGATTGAAAAGAAACAATAGTTTGAAAATAACAATTTTCATAATGTTCCAAGAAAATATTGACAAGTAGGAAATCATAAAAATTATAAAACTACTACTTTATATTACTCTTTAACACGTTCTTTTTATGTAGGATATTTTTTGATAATTTTATATTTATATTTGTGGGGCAATTTGGGAACCGCTGCTTTATAGACGATTGGCATAATAGCAGGTTTTTATCGCCTGGGTAATAAATAAATAGTACATTAGAAAAATGTATAAACTTACATGAACTTCAGAAGTTTGTTGCAAATCCGTTACAGCAAGATCTGAAAAAAAAATCATTGTATACTTATGTTTATGAACCTTAGCTTCAACAAGCAAACCAGTACATCCCTTAGGATAGACAGAAAATAAAAACTACTAATTATAATCTTATAAATGTGGGTGCCGACATCATACAACTCATACTAGCTTTTCAATCTATCTTAATTTCCACTATTACTTTTTCTTTCGTGGCATTTTTCTTTTCATACAAAAACTCTTTTCTCTTCCCGAGACTTTTATGGAAGAAAAACATCACATCCAGGCGGTCTGATTTAATCAAACAAAAACTTGTCTCGCAATCCTTTCACACCTACACATCAAACATTAGATTGTCTTGCGTCTATAAAACCAAAAGGTCCAGGAGTCCGGTAAAAGAAGATGTCAACAGAGCATGTTAAACGTTAAAAAAAATCTCCCGCCATTTTCATTTTATGTTGCATAGGGCGCGAGCAGTCATGTGACTTTGTTGGCCTTGGCAAGCAGATATGGGGGCCCGTGTTAGAATGACATCTAGTAATAATGTACATAGGTGTCCAGTATCATAATTTTTCATTTAAAACATCATGATTTTTCAAATCCATGTGGATTATTTTCCTCGACAAGTATATTCCATACTATTGATGACAAATAAATATCAGAATATTTTAAAATTTTGAATGAAAAATTATGACAATTGTGACATCTATGTAAATAACTACTAGCCGTGATACTGACACGGATCCTCATATCTGCATGCCAAGGCCAACAAAGTCACATGACTACTCGCCCCCTATAAGTAACGAACTTAACAGTTCTTGTACACACAAATAATTGAATAGGTTTTGGTACCAATAATTGGAAAACTAGAAGTAGTAGTATCTTAAAAAAAATTCTAAATATTATTTTTTGAAAATTTGTTAGTACTAATAATAAAGATAATTAAATTCTCAGTCTGACATTTAATCTTTTTATTATATCTGTTGTAGGTTTGGAAATACATTATATAATAATATAGAATAATCTGCTGTAATAAATCATGTAGCCCAAAAAACAGGTGAGATATTTAAATGTTTGTAATTAATAGATAAATGTAAAATGTCAGTGTCAAAAATCAGTTTTACTAACATTACTGGCAGATTTTTCTGGGAGGTACGAGTACATTTAATATATGTTATCGTATTATTTATTAAATATGTATTTAAAATTATAGATATGTTAATATTACATATATCCTTAAGAAATACCGCTAATACCGTCAATGAATTTGAAGAATTTTGAACATATAAGAACACTAGGACAAAATTCTCATAGAACGAAAGAAGAGATACACTTTCAATTACTTGTGTGTATAAGAAATGTTAAATACGTTATACTTATAGGGCGCGAGCAGTCAGGTGGCTTTGTTGGCCTTGGCAAGCAGATATGAGGATCCGGGCCAGAATGATGGCTACGGATGGCTAGTAGTTATTTACATAATGTCACAATTGTCATATGTCATAATTTTTCGCTCTTATTGTAGCTTATCAATGTGGTGCAATATAGCCTCTAGGAGGCAATGACTAGGTTGAGTGAATAATAAACCATCCATGATGACCGCAGAGGTAAGTAACTATATGCAGAGCCATCTATCGAGAACGCTGTAAAATTGGCCAGCAATAAATAATAATATTTTGTTATACGTGTCTTTTGTAATTTGTAAAATATTTCATTAATTTCATAAGTCATTACTTTTTAAATTGTCGTTAACATCAAAGCTGTAATTTGAAAACAAAGTAGGCGTTAAGAATTCATCTTTTTATTAATTTTCTTTCTTTTGGTTTGAAGTCGTTGATTCAGTCAATTTTAATTTTTCTTTCTTCTGCCACGTGGCTTTTCTGTGTTTCTTGAATATAAATGTTAATTACTTTGCACTTAATTAAAGACTTTATTGGGCGTAACGCTGGGTGTTACAATGTAGCTAGAGATGCCGCGTGATTAATAATGAAAGTAGACGCAGAATTTTGAGTAACTGAGCACTTCCAGTAATTAAATATGTGTGAAATATAAGGACGGTAAAATACTCAAAAGAGACAAACAATTGCCACTCCTTTGGATGCACAAAGCTTTTTTAAAAAGACAATTTATATTTTCTTCAATTTAATTACAACGGAGAACAATAATACAAGCAATACCATTTAATTTTAATATGACAGAAAGTGTAGTGAATTGATGCAAATTTTGAAGAAGACTATGTTGTAACCAAGGATTTTTGAAAATACAAATGTTTGGAACAGAGCCATGATGACGTGAGAGAAGAGTGGAGGGAGGGGATGGTCCTGGCACATCAACCACCAAAGAAAATGTGGCAAAAATCGAAAATATTGAAGTGATAGCCGAAACAGTTTAAATTAAAATACCTTTTTACCTCTCGCTAAGTGAGGTATTGGATTCATGCTAAAAATCGCTTATCCAGATTTTAATGATTAAGCACGTTTTAAGATTCCTACAATCCGATTTTAACATTTTTACAATGAAGTCTGTGTGTGTGTGTATGTGTGTGGGGTGTTGGAAGGACAATTACTAAAAACTTATAAGACTTAATATTTGTTTAACTACGTATTTCCCAATCGGACATTCATGGGAAGAACTCAAAAAGTTTTGGTAACAATTGGGCAACTGAAAGTAGCAGATTCTTGAAAAAAAAAATCTTCTAAACACCATTATTTTTTTTATTATATCTCGTATAGGTTTGAGGCTATAGAATAATCTGTTGTAATAAATCTCGTTGCCTAAAAAACAGTTAAGATATTCAAATGTTTGTAATCGACAAATAAATGCAAAATGTCAAGTGTCAAAAATCAGATTTTTCTGGGAGGTACGAATACATTTATTATATATTATTGTATTATTAATTAAATATGAATTTAAATTATAGGTATGTTTATATTATATATATATATCTTTAAGAAATACCGCTAATACTGTCAATGAATTTGAAAATTTTTGAACATAGAAGAGTAGGACAAAATTCCTCATAGAACGAAAGAAGAGATACAATTTTAATTATTTGTATGTACAAGAAATGTTAAATGAGTCACTTATAGGGTGCGAGCAGTCATGTGACTTTGTTGGCCCTGGCAAGCAGATATGAGGATCCGTGTCAGAATGACGGCTAGTAATTATTTACATAGATGTCACAATTGTCATAATTTTTCATTCAAAATTTCAAAATATTCTGATGTTTATTTGTCATCAATAGTATGGAATATACTTGCCGAGGAAAATACTCCAATGGATTTGGAAAATCATGACGATTTGAATGACAAATTATGATACTTGACATCTATGTACATTCTAACACGGACCCTTATTTGCTTGCCAAGGCCAACAAAGTCACATAACTGTTCGCGCCCTATGTAACATAAAATGAAAATGGCGAGAGGTATTGTGCTGACCACAACAATTTTTTTTTTTCAATCAATCTTCATAATTTGTCTGAACCGGGATTAAATAAAAAAATTCTAATCAGACCTTATGTAAAATTAATGATCACTGGTCCTCTTGAATTAAATTCGTCCTAATTTCGTTAAGTATCTCTTTATCCCTCTTTAATTTCTTAAATGGCATATACAAGTACCCTTAGGGGCTTAGATAATAAGAAAGTTTGTTTTAATTAAATGAAAACAAAAATAACTTTCATTCAACTATATTACAATACGAGAGCAAAGATTATTTAAGTTTAAATGAAAGTTGTCATCTTTTTGTCGTGATAATAGTACAGAATAATTAAATAGCCCAGATTAATTAAGAATTATGAAATACCCAGAAGATGTGTACTTTTCATGTTTTAATAAAGATTTGTGAAAAGATTGAAAGGAACTTTCATTTTGAATTAATGAGTTTTGAATTTGATTTTTATCTCTTGAGTATTGACGTTTATTTTAGTACTTTGACTTTTCATATTGTTGTATTTATAGGTTATTTTATAAGGGCATCTGTAGCATTACTCGTAAAAGAAAAAATGACATTGGTAGGTTCAATAGAAACAGCAAAAGTATCGCTAACTAACAGCAATCAGCAGCAAAACTAGCAAATGGAAAATGTTATTATCTTTCGCCACCGTTTGGTAAGGAGGTATTGTCTTTGGTCAAACAATTCAATGATGAGTTTTCAGTGAATAAACACGTTTTAGGGTCCATATAATATGATTTTACTATTTTTACGATGATGTCTTTATGTATATATATATGTATGTATGTGTGTGTGTGTGTGTGTGTGTGTGTGTGTGTGACGAAAGTTTCGGATCGCATAACTTCAATACCATAATTCCAAAAATTATAATTTTTTCGTATTCCTCAAGTTTACATCCAGAAGAACATCTGATTAAATTGGGATTATAATTGGTGAACCGGAAGTAGCCTCATTTGAAGATTTAACAGTTAAATTTGATTTATTGACATTCAACGTTATTATAACTTAAAGAATATATTATTCTCTATATGATTTGATTGCATTTTATACTTCATATTCAATAGATATAGAGATAAAGAATTTTAAAGAAATTTTTTTATAAATCAGCTAGCTATGCTAAACATGGAAACTACTAATATATTCAAATAATTCAAATTGACAGATGTCAGTATAAATAAAAAGTAAATTAATGTAGCAGAGATGAGGATGTTGAAATAGATGTTGGGGAAGAGACGGAAAGATACGGCAAGAAAATAACTCTAGTGTTACTAGTTTCTAGTAAGATACAAGAGAGACGATTACATTGGGTTGAACATATCATGAGGAGAGATGAAGAATATATTGGAAAAAGAATGAATAGCTTAGCAATAGAAGGTTGAAGAAACAGAGTAAGACCAAAGATAAGATGGAAGGACTGTATTGCGGAAGAATTGAGAAAAAAGGAACTGAATGCGAACGACACGCAAAACACAAATGAGTGGAAGAAAAAAATAAAAGATAACAAATAATTTTACTGGAAATTTAGAATCTTTTGCAAGAAAATTTATGTATGGAATTTATAGATAATACACAGGATTGACGGAAGATATTGTGCTGGCCACATCGGATTCTATTGTTAAATCATTAATCTTCTCTCAACTGAATAATCTTATTGCCAAATTCAGTTATACGACTTAAAAATAATATTTTTATACTCACATTTTGTTAAGGTTTGAAATCTAGTTTTTTTTTGTATAATTTTCAAAGCTTTAATTAGACTTTCTGAACATCCATGCGGGTATGTTCAAATTGCCTCGTGGGTCACTCTCTGATCCGTGGGTCATAGGTTCGCCATCGGTGTCATAGAATAAATTGCAATATACTCGTACATATATCTAAATCAATATTGAAGATAGGAGAAATTGGTGCAGTAAATTTATCATTAAATGAAAATTAAACAATAATTGCTAGCCATCCAATGGAATAAATTTATCGGGTGGTATTGTCCCTGCTAAATAACCATACATTAAAATGTTAATTTGTGCAGAGTGGCCAACGCCCGTGTTGCTACCCACATGTATCAAGAGCAAATCATTATACATGCAATAAAAGTTTAATTTATAATTAATTTTAAATTACTGACAAAGATGAAATACCACAAATATTTAGTGTATCGGGATTTACTATTTGAGCTATATTTATGAATACGTGTGATGATGTTTATGTTCAAATGTAGAAATGATATTTATCTACTATTTAGTAAACCATATATAATTTTCAAAAGCAAATTATGAAACATAATACTTCCCGCCATTTAATTTTTCATAATTTAAATACACACCCTGGGGAACCCGATTCGATCCCGATCAACGCTAAATATTTCGAATTTTAGAAGGCACAAAATTGTGCCCTGTGTTGCACTCTCCACGCCAGCAATGAGGCGACGCTTAGTAAACGTCCGCACAATATAAATATGTTATTATCATTACTGAAATTTGTGTACAAAGCAGAGTAGCACACCAAGCAATGGGTAATATGCTGTGATAATATATTTTTTTTTTTACCTTCCGTCACCTTTAGGTAAGGAAGGTATTGTCTTTGGTCAAAAAATTCAATGATGAGTTTTTACTGAATAAGCACGTTTTAGGGTCCATATAATACGATTTTACCATTTTTACGATGATGTCTGTATGTATGTGTGTCTGTGTGTCTGTGTGTCCGTGTGTCTGTGTGTGTGTGACAAAAGTTCCGGATCCAATAACTTCAATACCATGATTCCAAAAATTATAATTTTTTCGTATTCCTCAAGTTTACATCCAAAAGAACAACTGATTAGATTTTGGTTATAATTGGTCAACCGGAAGTAGTCTCATTTGAAGATTTAACAGTTAAATTTGATTTGTTGACATTTAACGTTATTATAACTTAAAGAATATATTATTGTCTATACGATTTGATTACAATTTATACTTCATATTCAATAGATACAGAGTTAAAGAATTTTAAAGAAATTAAATTTTATAATTCAGCCAGCTATGCCAAACTTGGGAACTAGTAATATATTCATATAATTCAAATTGACAGATGTCAGTATCAATAAAAAGTAAATTAATGTGGCAGATATGAGGATGTTGAAGTAGATATTGGGGAATACACGGAAAGATACGGTAAGAAAATAACTCTTAGTGTTACAAGTTTTTAGAAAGATACAAGAAAGACGATTACATTGGTTTGAACATGTCATGAGGAGAAATGAAGAATTATATTGGAACAAGAATGAATAGTTTAGTAATAGGACGTTAAAGAAACAGAGGAAGACCAAAGATAAGATGGAAGGACTGTATTGCGGAAGATTTGAGAGAAAAGGAACTGAATGAGAACGACATGCGACCCCTAACGAATGGGAAAAGCTAAATAAGAAGAAGAAGATGCCAGTGTCAAGTGCAATTTGAATAGTTTGTTTATGAGATAATTTTACTGGAAATTAGAATCTTTTGTAAGAAAAATTATGGAATTTATACATTATACACGAGAATGACGGAAGGTATTGTGCTGGCCACAACAGATTTTTTTTATTTAAATACACACATGCATATTTACTAATGCTATGCTAGAAATTATGTATATTAAATTCCTTTCCATATAATATTTTGTTCTCTTTACAATTTTCGTTTTAAAACGTTATTATTATTAATTTGAAATTATGTATATTATGTTTTCCATTTATTAAAATGTATACAGTCTTTATAAGAACAATAGGTACCACCAACTATTTTTGCTTCTATTGAAAAATGTAAACAATCACAAACAAATAAAAACACAAAACAATAAATTACAGTAATGTATCTCACTAAATTAATAACTATATAAAACAATGCGATCTGAAACAACAAATAATAACACTTGTCGTTTAGTCGAAGACGCTCGAAATATTGCGATGACAACCGATGCCGCCATATTTATAAAATTACATTTTTCTCTCTCTAATTTTAGTTTCCTTGTCTTACCGGCGCTTCTGTATTAGTTTATCTATTCTGTGGTTTTACTTGAATTTTAGTGTCAGCTTGTCACCCCTTCTCAATTCATTAATAAAATTTCTGGCTCTTAAAAATTCATTAGCCAAAAAGCTACCTTATCCCATAATCTTTGATAATTACCTACTGGCCCTGTGCATATTTCATCAGTGCCTCGAAGGCCTACTTCATACCTAGTTTGTGTGATTATCCCTTGGTGGCCCGGCTAAGGGTCAAGACTCCCGGAGTAGCCCGGACTGGACCCGGATTTTTACCCCGAGACGACTCCGGTCATCTCGATTGTCGACCAGGGTTAATTGCGCTCGGACATCCGAAGATAATACACAAGAAAGATAGGGGTAGTAAATTTCGAATCAAGACGGGAAATCGGAAACCACAAAAATTATTGATAGTTGTTGAGATGGTGACCTTTGAACCGTGACGACAAAGGTTGCTTATTGTTTGCATTATTACATATATACATACATAAAATCACGCGTGTCCTACTATGTGGGTTAGCACAAACCCGAAAATAGTAACAACAGCAACATCATACAACAAATCCTCACTCTTAAACATATTAAAGTAACCGATTTTTGGTTCCACAATACCGCATCCGGATCACATTAATAGTTACGAAACAATCATTCTTTGCTACGCATCCCTATCTAAGTACACTTCTTTCGCCTCGGCCACGCTCATAATTACATTCATACATGCTCTTCTTCTCTTCCCACTTGGAAACTTTCTCTCTTTAAGCACCCTATCAACCACACTAGTCGGTCACGCAATTGAAAACCCTGAACTTCACCAAGATATATACGCTTAACAAGCCGTTCACTTGACATTCTCTCCACATTACCAAACCATCTCAACTGACTCACACCAACTGTCTTAATAACATTGTTCCTAACCATATATTCTTCATATACCATATTATTGCTCACGCCGTAAATACCTCATTTCCACGGCAGTCACTTTTTTACCTTCCGTCACCTTTAGATAAGGAAGGTATTGTCTTTGGTTTAAAAATTCAATGATGAGTTTTTACTGAATAAGCATGTTTTAGGATCCCTATAATACGATTTTACCATTTTTACGATGATGTCTGTATGTATGTATGTGTGTGTGTGTGTGTGTGTGTGTGTGTGTGTGTGTGTGTTTGTGTCTCTCTCTGTGTGTGTGTGTGTCTGTGTGTATCTGTGTGTGTGTGTGTGTGTGTGTGTGTCTGTGTGTGTCTGTGTGTGTGTGTGTGTGTGTGTGCGTGACAAAAGTTCCGGAAGTGATTAGATTTTGGTTATAATTGGTGAACCGGAAGTAGCCTCATTTGAAGATTTAACAGTTAAATTTGATTTATTGACATTTAATATTATTATAACTTAAAGAATATATTATTCTCTATACAATATGATTACATTTTATACTTCATATTCAATAGATACAGAGTTAAAGAATTTTAAAGAAATTAAATTTTATAATTCAGCCAGCTATGCCAAACATGGAAACTGCTAATATATTTATATAATTCAAATTGACAGATGTCAGTATGAATAACAAGTAAATTAATGTGGCAGAGATGAGGATGTTGAAGTAGATGTTGGGGAACACACGGAAAGATACGGTAATAAAATAACTCTAGTGTTACAATTTTCTAGAAAGATATAAGAAAGACGATTACATTGGTTTGAACATGTCATGAGGAGAAATGAAGAATTATATTTGAACAAGAATGAGTAGTTTAGTAATGGGAGGTTGAAGAAGCAGAGAAAGACCAAAGATAAGATGGAAGGACTGTATTGCGGAAGACTTGAGAGAAAAAGAACCGAATGAGAACGACACGCAAAAATATCGACTCCTAACGAATGGGAAAAGCTAAAGAGGAAGAAGATGTCAGTGTCAGGTGCAATTTAAATAGTTTGTTTATGAAGTAATTTTACTGAAAATTTAGAATCTTTTATTTATTTATACATTATACACAGGATTGACGGAAGGTATTGTGCTGGCCACAACAGATTTTTTTTTTATGCTTTTCCGTCCATGTCCAACATTCGCGTCCATACATCATAGCAGGCACTAGCACGCCATTATATACACTTAACCGAGCATCCCTTGATCGTTAACGTTTCGTGCATCCATTACCTTACATATTACACTCATCCCTCGACATCATGCTACCCAAATATACAAAATCTTTTACCTGCTCCAGTTTCACTTCATCCACCATCACATTGCACGCAGTCACCAATTTACTTCTTTCAAATACTAACACCTTGGATTTATCAACATTCAACACCAGATTCATACTTTTTCCAACTACATGTGTTCTCTCTATCATTCTCCCGAGTATAAAATAAGACCGTTTAATACTTATAAATATTGTTTAAATCTAACAATGTACTGTCAGAGTTGCTCCATAATTCGTTCCATTTCACTGCAACTGCGACAGTGCATCTCAGGAGGCCATGGTTGTTAGTTCCCACGTCTACCGTCCTATCCACCGCATCCCTGGCGCTGCATTCGTTCTATTGTCCTGCCCTGAATGTCTTGCAGCGACTGCGACACGTTTACAACGATTGTCAAATGTTTTGTAGAGAAAAATGGACGCCTAGCGACGCGAAAATGAAATTTTAGAGTAATGATGGATTGTTGGAAGAATATTGTTATTGAAATGAGTGTCTGGCATGTTGGAAAAATGTTTGAATTTATTGGTGTATAAACTGTATATTTTAATATATATTCTTGTTTTGATAATCAGCATGTTTGTTAGGGAAATTTTTATTCAAATTATCTATCACACATGCATATTAAAACACTGTCATAGATATTTATATTTATACAATCAATATCTTTCATAAACAAATATATTTTACATTTTACTAAAATGTACTCTTAAGAGGAATGGCTACCCCGGCCTACTATACCGTGTATCTATCTTAAAGTTGTACGTAGGAGTTTAGCATGGGAAATCTGGTTTTTACAATTCCCTGCTTGCCTAATTATTTTTAGCAAAAACGCGTCAAATAAAAGTTTTAGGGCATAAAATTCTGCATCTAAATCAATAAACATAATTACTTTTACGTGCTTTGTAATGGTACAAAATTAAACATTGCAATTATCGACAGCCATGAAATTGAACAAAAAATAAATAAATGACGTTTTTCTGTCACAACGTAAGTTAACTTATTTGACGTTTCTGACAATTTGATTTGGACAAATATCGTTAATTATAACAATAATAGAAATATTAGATTAATAAATAAATTTAAAAAATACAGTTTTATAATTAGCTAACGAATAAAAAGTCATTATAAATTACAGATAATGGTTACAATAAATATTCAAATGTAGCACCATTTTGGATCAGACAATAACCTAATCTATTGTAAAACGACGTTCTTACATTAAATAGTTGCCGCCGAGTTATACAATGACATGCTTAGCAACAGTTTCAATGAATGACAAACACCATACTTGATCGCTATAAAATTGGTAAATAAATAGAAAAACTTACTTAGCACTTAGCGTTTTTTTAATTCTGCAGACGATTTGTGTTATGGAGAAATCATCTTCTATTCTAGTTATAATTCTAATCTTAGAATTACTATCTAAATGACGCGGCATTTTGACATTAATAACAATAATGACAAATTTACATATTTTCGTTGCTAGGCATGTTATGTCTACTTTACTGTGTGCTTAATTTTATTGCACAGAAGTGCACATAATTACTAGCTATCATTCTGACACGTTCCCCCATATCTGCCTGTCAAGGTCAACAAAGTGACATGACTGCTCGCGCCCTATTGTATTTAACATTTCTTGTAATCTAAAAATTTATTTCTTCTTGCTGTTAATATATTTGTTTCAGAGGGTACAAATACATTTAGGGTTGGGCTCGTACGTATTAATAACGTTGGCTACGAATGAACATTTCAATGTTTCTCATGTCAAAAATTAAATCTAAAATGTATTTTAAGAACAATTTAAACAGTCGTAAATAAGATATTGAAACATACACATTTGATATAGCCTCATAATGAAACTTGCGTTATTAAAACACTCGGCCCATCGCCTCACACGCGTTTCATTTTGAACGTTATATAAAACTTGTATCCTTAATATCTATTATCTTAGTCCTAAAACTTTATAGCCATGTATCTTCTATCGAATAATTGTGCTTGGTAGTGTACGCTTCACAAAATAATGTGTAAGGTATTAACAGATAACACTTTAATGCTGTAGGTCTGAAAACGTCAGTATTGTTACCTTTCAGAATTCAAATGTAATTTCATAAAAATATACAGCCACTTTCTGTGCATGAAATATTCATGAAGTCTAAATGGATTAAATACTAATAGGGCTTTGAATAATTCTTACAAAACATCAAATAGATTGCATAGAATATCGACTTCCGCCGTACAATTTTAATTTAGATTAAGAGATATACTCGGAATTTATATTTCAACTTTGTCGATATTCCAAATTTACATTATATTTAATCTAGATTAATCCCGTGATGGTTTATCAACAATATACCTTTGACATTATTTTATCGTTTGAATATTTTATTTTAAGTTCGAAAATAAACTTCCCTGCTCGTTATTTTCAGGTTTGTGTTATGGTGATTGATTTGGGATTCAGCATTTATTCCATTTCAAAGTTTTAATTTTATTTGTAAAGTTGATTAATGGGAATCTAGCTGACAGTGTGACATTAGATTAGAACATAAATTATTATACTTTTTTCTAAATTTTATATGGATTGTTTTGTTCTGTAATCTATACGTGATTTATGTACTTTTAATGTGAAGGCTTCCAAATACAATCATGTTCACGTATGCCATATGGGCTTAACGTCAATGAAATTCGAATTCAAGTTCAAGTTTTCCAATATTTTTACCTTCCGTCACGCATATCGAGATTTTGATAAATGACCACGTTTTAAGGTCCCTACAATCCAACATTGATTTGTGTATGTATGTGTGTGTGGATCTTCTGCGCACTGTGAGTAACAAGCCGTGACGTCACGAATTTTACAGCCGCGAAAGTTTATTAGAAAATTTATGAATGAAAAGTCGCATATTTCATGTTATAATTATATTGCTATATTTATTAAATGAGACGGATTTCACGATTTTATAATAAAAACGTTTTTACCTTCCGTCACCTCTAGGTAAGGAAGGTATTGTCTTTGGTCAAAAAATTCAATGATGAATTTTTACTGAATAAGCATGTTTTAGGGTCCCTATAATACGATTTTACCATTTTTACGATGATGTCTGTATGTATGTGTGTCTGTGTGTGTGTGTGTAACGAAAGTTTCGGATCGCATAACTTCAATAACACGATTCCAAAAATTATATTTGTTTCGTATTCTTCAAGTTTACATCCAGAAGAACAAGTAATTAGATTTTGTTTATAACTGGTTAACCGTAAGTAGCCTCATTTGAAAATTTTAACGTTATTATAACTTAAATAATATATTATTCTCTATACGATTTGATTGCATTTTATACTTCATATTCAATAGATATAGAGTTAAAGAATTATAAAGAAATTAAATTTTATAAATCAGCTAACTACTAATATATTCAAATAATTCAAATTGACAGATGTCAGTATTAATAAAAAGTAAATTAATATGGCAGAGATGAGGATGTTGAAGTAGATGTTGGGGAAGACACGGAAAGATACGGTAAAGAAATAACTCTAGTGTTACAAGTTTCTAGAAAGATACAAGAGAGACGATTAAATTGGTTTGAACATGTCATGAGGAGAGATGAAGAATATATTTCTTATATATTAGCCGGCGTGGTGGTCTTGTGGCTATGCTGCTTGACCGGCATCACTATTGTCGTAGGATCGATCCCGCATCGTTCTAGACTTCATATGCTGAGAGTACCAATCGATCAGGAGTGTTTTTCTCCGGGTACTCCGGTTTCCCTCTGTCGGTAGGTACACAAAAATCCAACACGGTTCGTTGCTGTAGGGCGCTATTTCACCACTCGGGCAGAGCCATCTCTGTTCACTAAGTGAAAGCTCGAAGGCATGAATAACCGAGAATACAAGATCCCTGTCTAATTCTCAACCATCATTACACTGACACACACACAACACCCTGAAGAGGAGATTAGTATCTCCTATATCGGGGCACCACAACATTTATTTATTATTTTTAAGAATATATTGGATGAAAAATAAATAGCTTAGTAATAAAAGGTTGAAGAAACGGAGGAAGACCAGAGATAAGATGGAAGGACTGAGAGACTTGAGAGAAAAGGAACTGAATGAGAACGACATGCAAAACAGAAAATAAAAAATGCGACCTCTATTTAATGGGCAAAGCTAGAGAAAAAGAAGATGTCAGTGTCAAGTGCAATTTGCAATGTTTGTTTATGAAATAATTTTACTGGAAATTTAGAATCTTTTGCAACAAAATTTATGTATGGAATTTGTAAATAATACACTGGATTGACGGAAGGTATTGTGCTGGCCGCATCAGATTTTTTTATGGAATATTCACAATTTGAAAAACCCTAAAAAAAATTGCACAAAGTTAAACTTTGAAGCACTGTTTCAATGAGTAATCACAAGATTTTAGTTCTAATGGTCAGGTACTCGTGTGTTTATCTTTACAAACCGTATACCTACCTAATGGTTTAACAAGGCTAACACTAGCATTTCATGTTCCAAACCTCTGAACTAAGTTGAAACTTTATGGACACATACAACGTTTGACCAATCAAGCCACAAGCTACGTAGTATACAAGTATAACTTTCGTCAAGGGATAAATACCTATTTACTAGTTGCAAATAGGATGAATAGTACATAAATAAATCAGATACGTATGAATAGTTTCGGGTAGGCTTGATTTAGTGCTCTGGCCGATTGAAAAATATATCAAACGGGACCCTTCAGTGAAATTCTCGCGCTTACTAATGGGGTCATCCGCCGTAGTAGCAATTTATATTACTATTTTCAATCCTAATGATATCGCTTTTTTATTTCTCGCTAAGAGATGTATTGGGTCCCCAGATTCGCGACCAGACACACAGGCACACAGCCACAAGAGCCCATATTAGAGTAAGAATACACGTTTCAAATTTTTGAGAATAATAGTAGCGTAAAGAGCATCTATACACATATACACATACACACACATTCACACACACATACACATACATACACACCCACACCCACAGATATCATCGTGAAAATGTTAAAATTTGATTCTAGGATACTTAATCTTGATATGCGACCATTAACACGATCCCTAATATCTTCCTTTATTAAGGGTAGCAGGAGGCAAAAAGATATGTTAATTTTTTTTGCAACACCCTATTACACAAGTGTCAATTTTTCTATTTTTTACCTCTCGCTAAGAGAGGTATTGGATTGGTATTGAATAAGCACGTTTTAAGGTCCCTACAATCCGATTTTAATGTTTTTATGATTATGTCTGTGTGTATGTGTATGTGTGTGTGTGTGTGTGTGTGCGTGTGTGTGTGTGTGTGTGTGTGTGTGTGGATGTATGTGTGTGAGTGTGTGTATATGTGTATGTATGTGGGATGTTTGAAAGACGATTGCTCAAAAATTATAAGACTATGTTTGTTTAACTACGTATTTCCCAATCGGACATTCATGGGAAGATCTGAAAAGGTTTTGGTAACAATTGGACAACCGGAAGTAGAAGATTCTTGAAAAAAGATTTTCTAAATATTATTTTTCGAAAATTTTTCTTGGTAATATTAAAGAAAATTAAATTCTCTATCTGATACATTTGAATATTTTATTATATAGATATAGAAATAAAAGAAATATAATATGTAAAATAATCTGTTGTAATAAATTTTACAGCCGAAAGAATGGCATGAGGAGAGATGAATAGTTGAAAATTTCAAATGTTTGTAACTGACAGATAAATTTCAGTGTCAGAAATCCGGAGACATTACTGAAGACTTTTTCTGGGCAGTACATACATTATAATATTTCTTAATGAATTAGTAGTTAAATATTGAATATTATAGGTATACACATATTACACATACCCTTCAGAAATACTGTTACTCACGACAATGAATTGGAAACATTTCGCAAAATTAGAAAAGTAGGACAAAATTTCTTCATAGAATGAATTTAAATTTTAAAAATCTAAATATAAGTAGAATTTTTGGTGTAGAGTGTAGGTATACAAGAAATGTTAAATACATTAGGGCGCGAGCAGTCATGTTGGCCTTGAAAAGCAGATATGGAGGCCCATGTCAGAATGATAGCTAGTAGTTATGTATATAGATGTCAAATATCATAATTTCTCATTCTAAATTTAGTGATTTTCCAATTCCATGTGGTTTATTTTCCTCGACAGGTAAATTCCACACTCCTTGTGACAAATTAACTACGTGAATTTAGAAAATCTTGAAATTTTTAAAGAAAAATTGTGACATTTGACATCTATGTACATAATTACTAATTATCATTCTGAAACGGGTCCCACATCTGCTTGTCAAGGCCAACAATGTAACATTAAGTGGCGAGAGGTATTGTGTTGGCCACAACAGATTTTTGTTTATAACTGGCAGTTATTAAATTAAAACTTTCCGTTTGTAATTAATCTTACACCGAACTCTGTCACATTTAAATAATAAAATCATTTAACTTAATATTCGAAATATAATAACACATCCCTAAAATTAATTTCCCTTTCACAGGAAGTGTTAAAAGCAGTTTTGGGGTGACGAGCATTACGAAATAATTATAAGTAAATTAGTTGATAAGTCCGGGTCGATTCGGGGTAGTCCTCCGGCCTCCGGATAATAACCGGAATCAATTAACGTATTAATAATGTAATACGAGAAAAGTTCACCCTTTTAGTGTTTACCTACTATGAGAAGGGGTTATTAATTATATTGTGGTAATGACTTTTAAAAACTTATTTATTTGAATATTAATTACTTAGTGCCTGAATTCTCTAATGAATATAAATGTTAATAAAATAATGCAAATCATCTTGTACTAGGCTTGTCAAAATAATAAAACGTTTTTTACCTTTCGTTACCTTTAGGTAAGGAAGGTATTGTCTTTGTTCAAAAATTTCAATGGTGAATTTTAATGAATAAGCACGTTTTAGGGACCCTAGAATACGATTTTACTATTTTTACCTCTCGCTAAGTGGGTGCTCTGGGTACGTTTGCACGAAATGTTAACGTATCAAGGGATGCTCGGTTGAGTGTATATAATGGAGTGCTAGTGCCTGCTTTGATGTATGGAAGCGAATGCTGGGCATGGACGGGGAAGCATAACAAGAGAGTGACTGCCGTGGAAATGAGGTATTTACGTGGTGTATGTGGGTATGTCAGACGGGATCGCGTGAGGAATAATTTGGTGTGTGAAGAATAAATGGTTAGGAACAATGTGATTAAGAGAGTTGGTGTGAGTCAGTTGAGATGGTTTGGGCATGTGGAGAGAATGGCGTGTGAACGGCTTGTTAAGCGTATATATCTTGGTGAAGTTGAGGGTTTTCGATTGCGTGGCCGACCAGTGTGTAAGTGGATGGATGTGGTTGGTAGGGTGCTTAAAGAGAGAGAATTTCCAAGTGTGAAGAGAAGAAGAGCATGTATGAATGCGATTATGAGTGTGGCCGAGCCGAAAGAAGTCTGCTTAGATAGGAATGTGTGGCGAAGGATGATTGTTTCCTAACTATTATCGTGATCCGGATGCGGTATTTCGCTACCGAAAATCGGTATGTTTAAGAGTAAGGATTTGTTGTATGATGTTGATGTTGTTCTTATTGTTATCGGGTTTTTGCGAACCCACTAAGTGGGACACGCGTGATTTTATGTATGTATGTATGTATGTATGCTACGTTTTCTCTAAAATAATCTATCAACGATTGACAGAGATAAAACAATGCTAATCAAATGCTCGCTAATCACCCTTAATCACCGGTTCATACTAGCGGCCATAGATTTTACGGAAGGTAATGTGCTGGCCACATCAAATTATCAAGTAATGCACTTCTTTTCTTTTAAAAACTTTTGCAATATAACATAATGAATAAAGACTGAAGACTCTTTCTCTTCCACTTTAAATCAAATCTTAAAATCCGTGCATCATTAACTTAAGCATAACTAGGAAAACTTTTAAACAAGAATAAAATCATTCAGTCCATCATTGCATCGTCAAACTAAAACTATAACGCAATCCTCTTAAACCTTACTATATTCTTACAAACTTTGTACATAAAAACAACAATAAAACAACAGCTATTTCCGTTTCCTTCGCGGCTCAATGCTGCCATCTATCTGCAGCAGACTCAACTGGAACTACCAAGCCGTTTGGGATGGAGTCGAGTGAAGTATGGTGCAGAAGGCGTCAACTTCATATCGTATTTCAAAGTGAAGTTAGCGAGGAAATGATTTGTGGGGTTATGTTTTGAAAAGCAATGTACAGTAAGTGAAGCTGTCGACACGTGTTTGTAATTACGGATGTAAATATTTTGAATAGAGGAATTTTCAAATAAACATTAGTGAAACATGTTTATAAGATATAATGATTTGTTTTGGTTGTAGCATAGTTCATAATAATTATATTTTCAGCAATGATAAAGTTGCGAAAAAGTATTTTTGAAACACTCATAATTCGGTAATAACTGTGATAATATATATTTATTTATTTTACTTAAAAAGTTTGCTACAAAAATAATGAGAATTTAGAATTTTCAAAATGGGTTAGTAACCACATACCTGTTCGGTTTTTATTGGAGCTCATTAGTGTGGAGTACCTATCGCGGCTCTGCAGAGATAATGACTAACTGGGCTCAACTCTTATTTACTGCCAGATTTGTGAAGCCAAAATATCAGAAAAAAATTCAAATTAATTTTTTGGATGACTTATTTTGTAATTGTATTGTTGATTCAGGGTAAATTTTTACATAATTTAATATTGTTAACAATGTAATAAACAACAATAAAAATAAAACATTTAAATAAGTATTTAAATCATTTTTACCTCTCGTTAAGAGAGGTATTGGATTCATGCAAAAAATTGCATATCCAGATTTTAATGATTAAGCACGTTTTAAGGTCCCTACAATCCGATTTTAATATTTTTACGATAATGTCTCTCTCTCTCTCTCTCTCTGTGTGTGTGTGTGTGTGTGTGTGTGTGTGTGTGTGTGTGTGTGTGTGTGTGTGTGTGTATGTGTGTGTGTGGCGATGTTCTCTCAAAAACTTTAATATTTAATATCTGTTTAACTACGTATTTCTCAATCGGACATTACAGGGAAGAGCTGAAAAGGTTTTGGGTAATAATTGGACAACCGGAAGTAGCAGATTCTTAAAAAAAATCTTCTAAATATTATTTTCTGAAAATTTTTGTTCTTGCTAATATTAAAGAAGAGTAAATTGTTCATCTGACACATATAAATATTTTTTTATATCCTTTATAGATTTAGAGATAAAATAATATAAGGTACATAATAAATTTCACAGCTCAAATAATGTCATGCAGACCAATTGAAAATGTTTGTAACTGACAGATAAATGTCAGTGTCAAAAATCCAGAGACATTACTATTTTTTTTTCTTTTTGTATTAATATTTAAATATTTAAAAATGCTGTCAATCCCGACAATGAATTGAAAACATTTCGAAAAATTAGAAGAGTAGGGCAAAATTTCTTCATAGAATGAATAAAAATTAAAAAATCTGATATATGGGGGTCCGTGCCACAATAATAGCAAGTAATTATGTACATAGATGTCAAATATCATAATTTTTTATTCTAAATTCCATGTGATTTATTTTGTTCGACAAGTAAATTCCACACTCCTGGTGACAAATTAACTACGTGAATTTAGAAAATCTTGAATTTTTTAATAAAAAATTCTGACATTTGATGTCTATGTACATAATTACTAATTGTCATTTTGACACGGGCCCCCATATCTGCTTGTCAAGCCTAACAATGTCACATGACTGCTCGCGCTCTAACTTATGTTACCAAAAACAGAAGTGGCGAGAGGCATTGTGCTGGTCACAACAATTTTTTTTATTTATTTATTCAAAACATGTTTTGAAAATTTGGTCTCTAGAAATACTGAATGTTATATGTTCTAAAAATAATCATCCATTAAGTGCATTTTTTTACTTTTATTTTTTTCGTAGAGCAAAAATCATTACAATAAATTCCCTCCGTTAACCTGTTAACAACTCGGCTGCAAAAAGCAACGAACATTTCCCAGAACCGCATTTAAATAAACGTCAGTTACCACAACATTACTAACCCAAATCGCATTGCACCGTCTACAATTTCCACACTTAGTAAAAAACTCTAAAACTCCTCTCTTTTCTTTGCAGCAGATTAAATCCTACAGCCTGTGATTTACACTAACCCTTGCCGGAGGTAGCCGACCAGAGCCGAACTTAGCCGAGCGGAACATTGGTGATTTGTAGGATGAAAAACATGAGAATTGTTGAAGGAAGGTTTTGTAGGAAGCACGTGCTTTTGTTTGCATTTACCGATTGGGTTTTGTTCTGCTGATGTAATTTATTTGTGGGATTATTTGAGGAGGCGGAAGATTTATAAATGCGAGACGGAATGTGAGAATCTATCGCGGGCTCACACGTGATCCTTTGTCTGTGGCCAATCCATGTTTGGAGTGTGACTGTCACTTTGCGTTGGCGGCAATTTTAAAGTAGCTTTCAGATGTTTGTTGACCATTTAGAATTTAA
Source organism: Harpalus rufipes (assembly GCA_951394225.1). NCBI lineage: Eukaryota > Metazoa > Arthropoda > Insecta > Coleoptera > Carabidae > Harpalus > Harpalus rufipes. Next base: position 2,345,976 of record OX596276.1, read on the forward strand.
CAATTTGTCATTGTTTTTTGCTTGCCATTACATTAGTGTCAGTGTAGTTTTGTTTTGTAATCATCATGTCGTCTTTTTGTTTATATCAATACTTCACAGGCAAATTTTATACTCAAACTATAAGAATTATGAAAAATGCTAGATTGAAAAAAAATCTGCGCCACTTCCGTTTTTGGTTAAATAAGTATAGCGCGCGAGCAGTCATTTCGCATTGTTGGCCTTGACAAGCAGATATGGGGGTCCATGTCAGAATGACAATTAGTAATTATGTACATAGATGTCAAATGTCAGAATTTTCACGTAGTTAATTTGTCATTAGGAGTGTGCATTTTACTTGTCGAGGAAAATAAAGCACATGGGATTGGAAAATCACTAAATTTAGAACGATAAATTAATTTATTTGACATCTATATACATAATTACTTGCTGTCATTCGACACGGGCCCCCATATCTGCTTGTCCTGGCCAACAAAGTCACATGCATGCTCGCGCCCTTTTGTATTTAACATTTCTTACATCTATTTTATCCTCTTCTAATTTTTCGAAATGTTTCCAATTCATTGTCGGGATTGATAGTATTTTTGAAGGGTACATGTAATATACCTACAATTTTAAATATTTAACTATTATAATAGATTCAGAAATAATATAATGTATGTACTTCCTAGAAAAAATCTTCAGTAATGTCTCTGGATTTTTGACACTATCAGTTACAAACATTTTAATAATTCAATTGGTTTCCATGACATTATTTGGGCTGTGAGATTTATTACAACAGATTATTATATACTTATCTTATATTTCTTTATCTCTAATTCTTTAAACGATATAATAAAATATTTATATGTATCAGATAGAGAATTTTCTCTTTTTTAATAATAGCAAAAAAAAATATTGTTCGATTGAGAAATAAGTAGTTGAACAGATATTAAGTATTATAGTTTTTGAAAAATCGCCCTTCCAACATCCACTCACACACCCACGCACACACACACACACACACACACACACACACACACACACACACACGGACATCATCGTAAAAATATTAAAATTGAATTGTAGGAACCTTAAAACGTGCTGAATCATAAAAATCTGGATATGCGATTTTTAGCATGAATCCAATAATATTTTTTTAATATAACATATGAAACAAGTAGGTAATTCATAATGTTACATTTATTTTGTATTTATTAAACGCACACAATTTCTTTATTTCTTAAGAGGAGAGTGTGCCTCTCTTGCCCCCCTCTGACGAGCGGCCATTGATAATTTAGCAGGTGATGAGAACGTACGGAAAAATTAAAATGATTGATAATGTGGACCCATGTAACTGCGACCTGCGACGAATCTATTTTTTGCTGAAATGTGGATTCTTATATTTAAGAAGAGTGTTTAAATGTTTTTTTTTTAATTAACTGCTAATTTGAAAGCACTCTCATATGTATATTTACTATTTACAATATTTAGAAAAATTGCAAACGCATTTCTACAAATGCAAAGTTCTTCTCCATATTAATTATGTCTAACTTCGTATTTAGGGGTACAAACATAAACACAGAGTAATAAGTTATCGAGTAAAGGGCGGAATTGATGCAATTCAAATATCATTAGAAAGTTGTTAATTGGAGTCTGGTTATACGCAGACACTATGCAATGCTGCAAGTGCAACCATCGCTGAATATGCAGTTTTCAGGCTTTCAGCACCAGGTAATGAGCTCATTGTGTCTTACGTTTGTCGCACGCAAAATTAATCGTTCATCAACGACGTAATGAAGAAGCAATTAGTGATAAATAATAGCGAGGAAAATAGAACACTATACGAACAATGTAATACGGAACAGATAGATGATAAAGATATTATTAAATGGGAACATACACAATAATGGAACTACAGTAAAATTTTTGAAAGATGTCCGATCAAGGTCTTCTATGAATTGTATGAATTCAGATTTTTGCTCCGCCCATTCTTACAAATTCAGTAGTGTCGTTTGCTTAGTTTTTATGAGGGTACGTAAGATACTACTGTTATTTTATTATTATAAAAATATATATTACAGGAAAAGCATTCAGAATTCAAAAATAAGTAAACTAGTAAGTTTATAAGCAAATGTAAAACCAAATATGTTAAAAATAAGATACTGACACAATGTCAGTGTCAGTGACTCTGACAGAATATAACGTTATACGTACGGCTATGAATCCAGGTAATGTATCTGATTTAATAAATAAACTTACGTTACAGAGAAAATATAATCAACAACGAGCATCGTTTATAAATGAAATGTCCTAACTTAGTCGAAACAATATGAATTTTTGAAAGACAAGCGTGTTATATCCATCCTTATCACACACTCTTACAGCCTTTGCAAGAGAAAGAGATAAATATATGCCTATTTGTTAATTCGTTCGTGATACAGATGCACTTGATCGGACATCTTTTAAAAATTTTACTGTACCTAACATACGAAGGAGGATTGAAAAGTGTCTGGAATAACTCAGAAGGCCTTGGTTTATCGAAAACAATATTATGTCGTTGTTTTGTTTAACTCTTCATATGAACTGTTGATCAAGTGTGTTGACCTCAGAGGAGACTATGTAGAAAAATAAAATATGGTCCGTGTTAAATGAATGGTCAATTCTTTGGTTTAAGAAAAGTATATTAAAACTGCTTATTTTGTGATGCATGTTAGTATTCTTTTATTCAGTAAAAGTATTTCTAATTTGATTCCCAAATTATTTTAGATAAAAATATTTCAAATAAATTCGTACAGCATACAATTCTGCATATAAATAATTTCATATACAATTTATTTCGAAAGTTTTATAAATGCAGAAAGTAGTTATAAAAATTTCGAAAATTACGGTTTAATAATTAAAAAAAGATAAACAAATGGGATGTAAAACTTTACTTTCATGTTAACAAGCTAAACAAAACAAAAGAACGGAGTAAATGTTTGCTGAGCTCTTGGTTACCACCAACTTCAAGTGGTGTTTTTTAACCTAAAAAAATATTTACATTCTTCAAAGGTCAGCCAATATTTTTTTATATATTTTTTTTTTTATAATTAATCACACAAAGAAGATGTGTAGAATATACAGCTTAAGTAAAATACGCGGAATAAGAATATAATTTGATGGAATATCATCTGTTATAAGAAGATTACTGATGATGATAAAATACGTAATTAAATTTTGAATAATACCATAAAGATGTTTAGAGATTATTTTAGTAATTGAATTTCAGTAACGCCTTTATTATAATATGTGATACGTGAATTTCTCTTACCTATTAAAATAAGTATAAACAGATTAAATTTATATAATAATATGAAATATTTTACAGCGCATTTATAAAGATATTTAACTGACCTAGTTACTTAAATACTTGTTTATTTATGCTGCATGTCCTTGTATGAATGAATTGTCAGATATATACCAACATATTTAATGATACGTAATCATATAATTTGCGAGGATAAGTTTGAATATGACAAATTTACTGCAATAGGTCATTTTTTATATTTATATCACATGAAATATGCGCCATTTTGAATACATAGTACAGGATAAAGTACACACAGTATACAGTAATTTAATAATATTACAGATCAACTGAAAAAAATCATGCTCTAAATTTTCACAAAATTATAATTAATTTTTTACATCTTATTACAATATTCTAAAAAAATTGAGATTACGATTACGTAAGGGCGAAATTTCATGTGGATTTCAACGGGGCGCATATACAGGGTGGGGCAGAAAAACCTATCCGATTTCAAAACGTTATAAAATTAAAACCACTCAACTTGTCAAAAAAATTTTTTATTAACATATCGCAAATTTTATGCCATTTTTAAATTTAAGTTTTGAAAAGCACATCACTCAAATGTCGTCCTTGGGAGCGGATACACTGATTTAGGCGCTCGCGGTAGCTTTCCATGACTTTCACCGTCATTTCCACAGGAATTTCTTCAATTGCCCGAGCAATTTCCCTTCGTAAAGCAAGAAGGGTCCTTGGTCGATGCTGGTAAACCTTCGATTTGAGGTAACCCCAAAGGAAGAAGTCACATGGAGTGAGATCCGGTGAGCGCGGCGGCCAGCCAAGATCACCTCTCAGGGAAATGAGGTGACCGGGAAACAGTTCCCTGAGAATGTCCATTGATCGTCGCGATGTGTGGGCGGTTGCCCCATCCTGTTGAAACCACACATTTTCCACGCCATTTTCTTCCATTTTGGGTCTAAGAAAATTTTCCAGCATGAAACAATAGCGCTCGCTGTTGACCGTTACGGTTTGCCCATTTTCTTCAAAAAAGTAAGGCCCCCAGACGCCTAGGCGGGAAAGAGCACACCACACAGTCTCTTTTGGGCTATGGAGGGGTTCCTGATGGATGTGGAACAGGATCATGACGCCCGAGTCCGAAATGAATTCGAAAAGCACGTTGTGTAGCAATTATCGAATCGCCGCATTCGATAAACCGCTCAATAACAAAAGCACGATGTTCACCAGACCAAGGCATGTTGACTACTGACAAATGGCATAAAACCGGCTTTCTAACGGTTTTTACCCCACTACTCTACCTGCTCCCTCTTTTGAGAAAAAGGGATTTGAAATAGGTTTTTCTGCCCCACCCTGTATTAGATAGTGATTCGTGCTAACATTCTTTCCATAGCCCATCATTCTTGTCCCGGACTGTGTATAATACATTACACTATTATAAAGTACAGTAAAATTTTTAAAAGATGTCCGATCAAGGTCGTCTACTAATTGTATGAATTCAGATTTTTGTTCCGCGCATTATGACAAATTCAGTAGTGTCGTTTGCTTAGTTCTTATGAGTCTAATAAGTCAACTAGTAAGTTTATAAGCAAATGTAAAACCAAATATGTGAAAAATAAAATACTGACACAATGTCAGTGTCAGTGAGTCTGACACAAAATAACGTTATTCGTACGGCTATGAATTAAGGTAATGTATCTGAATTAATAAATAAACTTACGTTACAGCGAAAGTATTATCAACAACGAGCATCGTTTTAAAGTGGAATGTCCCAACTTAGTCGAAACAATATGAATTTTTGAAAGACAAGCGTGTTATATCTATCCTTATTGCATATGCTTATAGCATTTGCAAAGGAAAGAGATAAATATATACCAATTTGTTAATTCGTTCATGATACAGATGACGATGATCGGACATCTTTCAAAAATTTTACTGTATTCACAAATACAATGAAATAAATATAATTTCTGGTGTTTTATATAAGAAAAATGTAAATTCTGATGTTATGCATTTGTAAATTACAATATTTCGTTCTCATTGTGATCTCCTCTGTTATTCTATTTCATGTGAAGAGCAAACGAAATATTAAAATTCTGTCCGCATCTTGTGAGTGAAGAAATTAAAATAATTCGAGTTCGTCGACTGCTTCAAATGAAGCTTCAGCTTTAGAGCGAAATGAAATTCTCTGCTACACTTCTAGTGGCTTTATGTACATCACGTATATAGTTCCAAACAACCCGTTACCATACGTGACGCTCTTTTAACTGCACTAACTTTTATGAGACACGTTTAGAAATAATGTAATCTGATTTAAACACACCTACATCTAAATAAATATACTCGTACGGAGGATAGTTGGACACATTTAAATAGTAGTATTTTGATTAAGCAAGCTGAATGATAATGAAGCTCATTTCCTTTCTTGTTCCTTGTTCTTAGTCCTGCATTTCTAATAAGATACACTTGACATTTAAGTACATATCTGTCACAAGCCACAAGGCAACAACACGTGGTGGAATACGTTTTTATAAAACGATAGATGTCTGCTTTTCTTCGTTTTACACTTCGCTTGTTTGCTACAATAAAATAAATACTATGGCCGCTAGTATGAACAAGTGATTAAGAGAAAAATACTTCAAATAAAAGATGTGTGCAATTATTTTTTCTATAACTTTTATTAGAAATATTTTTCTCTAAAATAATAAATAAACTCTGTATCTATTGAATATGAAGTATAAATTGTAATCAAATCGTATAGAGAATAATATATTCTTTAAGTTATAATAACGTTAAATGTCAATAAATCAAATTTAACTGTTAAAAATCTTCAAATGAGACTACTTCCGGTTGACCAATTATAACCAAAATCTAATCAGTTGTTCTTCTGGATGTAAACTTGAGGAATACGAAAAAATTATAATTTTTGGACTCGTGGTATTGAAGCTATGGAATCCGGAACTTTTGTCTCACACACACACACACAGACACACAGACACACATACATACAGAAATCATCGTAAAAATGGTAAAATCGTATTATATGGACCCTAAAACGTGCTTATTCAGTAAAAACTCATCATTGAATTTTTTGACCAAAGACAATACCTTCCTTACCTAAAGGTGACGGAAGGTAAAAATTAAATGTATCAGATTGAGTTTTTAATTATCTTTAATATTTGTAGTAACAAATTTTTAGAAACTACCATTTCCGGTTGTCCAATTGTTACCAGAACCTATTAACTCTTCCCATTAATGTTAGATTGAGGAATCCAATTTAACTGTTAAATCTTCAAATGAGACAACTTCCGGTTGACCAATTATAACCAAAATCTAATCAGTTGTTCTTCTGGATGTAAACTTGAGGAATACGAAAAAATTATAATTTTTGGACTCGTGGTATTGAAGTTATGGAATCCGGAACTTTTGTCTCACACACACACACACAGACACACATACATACAGACATCATCGTAAAAATGGTAAAATCGTATTATATGGACCCTAAAACGTGCTTATTCAGTAAAAACTATCATTTAATTTTTTGACCAAAGACAATACCTTCCTTACCTAAAGGTGACGGAAGGTAAAAAATCTACATAAAGAATAGATGTAAGTAGAATTTTTGGTGTAGAGTGTTGGTATACAAGAAATGTTAAATACAATAGGGCGCGAGCAGTCATGTCACTTTGTTGGCCTTGACAACCAGATATGGGGGCCCATGTCAGAATGATAGCTAGTAATTATGTATTTAGATGTCAAATATCATAATTTATTATTCTAAATTTAGTGATTTCCCAATTCCATGTGGTTTATTTGCCTCAACAAGTAAATTCCACACTCCTGGTGACAAATTAACTACGTGAATTTAGTAAATCTTCATATTTTGAATGAAAAATACTGACATTTGACATCTATGTACATAATTATTAATTGTTATTTTAACTCGGGCCCCATATCTGCTTGTTAAGGCCAACAATGTCACATTACTGCTCGCGCCCTATATTATGTAACCAAAAATAAAAGTGGCGAGAGGTATTGTCTGGCCACAACATTCACAATTAAATATCACTAGATTCAAAATTACCGCTTAAATTTAGAAATAAAATTTACGTTTTTTAAGGGTAAATTAGTCTTCTGGTTACTGCCCTCTTAATTGGAATAAGGTTTAAGAAATAATGCCCAGTATTTTATGAGAATTAAATCATTTTCTGAAAATGGCAATACAGCTAATTTCCTGGCGTAAGATGGTGAAAGTTTTACATATCTCGTTTTGCTTAGAAACATAATCCCCCGGTTTTCAAATGTTCGAATGCCTTGCTACAAGGAAATTCACATTTTACGCTCGTATCTAATGAAGTTTATAAGACAATTCAGCAACCAATTTTGGTTTTACGAGCACGCCGCGCCTACAGTCAACTTCTTTATTGCATAACCTTACATATCTAATCATTACAGTTAATTTTTGCAAACTTTATTACTCTCCCGTCTATTATGGTCAAAATGAGACACATTCAACACGGAATGTTAATTTGCAGCATTGTGAAACAGATAAACAAACCTAAAATGGATAAGTAGTACGATGATGTAAATAAGGATAAGCTAAAGGTCAGTCCTATTAAAATATTAGAACTATTGCTGAGATAATAATGAAAATGACATGTTTCTTTTACAAAGTTCATTACGTAGATGTCATATTTATTAAAAGAAATTGGCGATTTTAATTTATATTTTTGCAAAACAATTATTTTTTGAAGAAATATTTTAATACTTAATATAACAAGTGATATGATTATCATCGATGATATTCTCGAGTGAAACCGAGCTGCAGATTTCACGAGTCCGAAGGACGAGTTGAAATGTGCTGTTTCGGTTTCACGAGCAATATTTTCGATTATTAATCATATCACGAGCTTATATTTAATGAGAGAATATAATGAATTTTTGCAATCTAACCTAACCTAACTTTTGATATACACATTCATATTGTATTAAAACATGGTACTTACGAGTTTTATTTAATATTTCGGAGTTTGAATTATTGTTATTATTTATTTTTATACTCAAAATTAACTGTCAATGTCATAAATAAAGAAAACAAATCCCTTATAAATACGGTGTTTATTTCCTTGTTTTTTATCATCGCTGTGATAAACGCGTAGCTAGGGAGATTCTGAATGTTGATTGGCGGAAAACATGTCACGTGACTAAGGAATTATATTCTCAAGTTTATTTATTTGATGAATTTGTTTTACTTTCCGTCACCTTTAAGTAAGGTAGGTATTGTCTTTGGTCAAAAAATTCGGTGGTATTTTTTAATTGAATAAGCACGTTTTAGGGTCCCTACAATACGATTCTACTATTTTTACGATGATGTCTGTATGTGAGTGATAACTGCAATACTACAATTCCAAAAATTACAATTTATACGTACTCCTGTTCTTTAGATCCACATGCAGATGTGATTAGATTTTGGTTATAATTGGTCAACCGGAAGTACCATTATTTGAAGATTTTAACATTATTTCTTGAAAATTTTAAATATTAATGAATATTTTATTCCCTATACGATTTGATTGCATTTTAAACTTCATATTCAATGGATATAGAGTGACAATATTATAAAGAAATTAAATTTCATAAAGCAGCCAGCTATGCTGTAACCATGGGAACAGCTACTATATTCATATAATTCCAATTGACAGATGTCAGTTCAAGTGTAACTGGCATAGTATGTTTATGTTATAATTTTACTGAAAATATAGACTCTTTTGCAAGAAATTTTCTGTATGGAATTTGTACCAAAAAAGAATTGTTAAAATACTACTAATTCCGGTTGTCCAATTGTTAGCAAAACCTATTCAACTCTTCCCATTACTGTTAGATTGAGGAATCCGTAGTTATACAGGTCTTTAGCCTTATAGAATTTGAGAAATCGTACCTCCAAAATCCTCACATACACACACACACACACACACACACACGCACAGACAACATCGAATTGTAAGGACCTTAAAACGTGCTTATTCACTAAAATCTGAATATGAGCTTTTTAGCATGAATCCAATACCTCTCTTAGCGAGTGGTACAAATATTAGTATTTGAATTATTATACTCTTTATTGAATATTACACAATTCGAATTATTAGAAATGTGATTTTTAGACAAACTTCTCTTTTATTTGTAAGACCAAACCTGATTGGTTGGCATCCTATAAAACTCCCTTCCTATTGGTAACTTGGCCGTTTGACCGTCGAAGCTACAGAGGATCTGTAGCAAACAGTATTAGAACTACAGGCACTATTACTGGAAGTCAGATGTTAGAAACAGTTGAACAATGAACAAAGTTAGAGAAGTAATAATTGAGGATCGGCTTCGTTTGATTGATGAACCAATAAAGGGATACTTCAAATAGTATTTGCTATTTAGTGTTTGAATAGAACAGTAACAGAATTGTTTATTGTTTGTATTGTAGTAACAAATAAATATCAACATTTCGAAACGTGTTTTCAAACAGTGGCTTCCAGTCCAGTATTTAAGAAGCCATAGTCCAAATATTGTAAATATATACTTATACATATAATGAGTACTTTCAAAGATGCATAATAGTACGGTAAAACTATTTCTCAGAAAAAGTATCTTAGTTATTGTAAAGTTTCAGTGTTTCAATAATAGTATTTTTTCTTCAAACGTCATAAAAGTAGCATCTTTTGTGACTTGATTCACAAGCTAGAAATAAAATAAATAAACAGAATCAACGAATAAGAAGTAACTTGTATAAAAGAAACCTGTAATATCGCCCTAAATGCCATTATAACACACTAAGAATAAAGTTACTAAATACCACCAATAGCTGTCAAATTTAAATAAATAACTTATGAATTAAATTATAAACATAGTTTACTTTTGAGAAAATAACATATTAAAGAATAGCAGACTTACAGATTATAATTACAGGGACGGTAATGAACATAAGAATACTTAGAATTAAAGTGATAAGAAAAGTTTATATTGTTTTGCAGTGATTCCTGGACATATCAGTCACACTGTTAGATTTCCATCCAATTGAACAACTTCAGAGGGCGTACATTATAATACTTCAAATTCCGACATAATTACACACAAGGAGAATATAAAACTGCACAGTTTTTATTTAAACATCAAAACGTGAAAATTTTCACTTCAATGTTTATAACAAAAAGTGAAGAAATAAGTATCCATAGCTACAGGGCAAATGAAATCGCAAACGTACCTAATTTACGTAAAATGTAACGTCAGTAGTATATATTTTACTTTAAATATCTACGTTTGAAGAAAAAATATAATGTGTCATTCGGAGTAAAAGTGTCTTTGTGTGCCTCGCTTTGCTCGTCGCTTAAACTTCCACGCTCGCCACACAAAGTATCACTTTTACTCCTAATAACACAATATACTATTTTAGTTATCTCAGATTTAAAATAATGGACTAAAGTTGTTTTTCTTTAAATTAGTTTTTCTATGGATCTCTTTATTAATTGTTTTAAAAATGCCTTACAAAATATGACCTTAAATTTTCATTACATTTCCAATTCCATTGAATAACTTATTAAGCACCATACAAATTCCAAAAGCTTTATTTGCAATACAACTAAACATTTCTCGTCCTTATTGTCTTTACTTTACGGTCTATATTGGCATCTCAGTATCATTCACCATTCAACATCTAGCTGGTCCTCAACTTGCTCGTTTTTCTGACGTGCTTTTTCTCTGGGCTGTCTGAGCTTGTCTCGCACGTGGAGCAACGACAAAGCTCACAGCTTTTTGCTCCTTCATCGATATTTTTGGCATGGAATTTATTTTCGTTAACAAGGGCTTACAGAGAATTCGGCACTTAATTAAGTATTAATTAAGTTTTTATTCGAAAATATAAGCGGATAAATATATCATCATGGTTTTCTACAAATTGATGAAAATGTCAATTACTTAAGGTAGTTATATCGTGAAACCATTATACCCAGAATTAATTGAAATTTTAAGTACATCTCAACCTGCTCTCCAAGCTTTAAAACAATTGACCACGCGGTACCTGAGATATTTGCAGTTAAATTTGGCCTTTTTAACACGTTAATAGGAAATGGCAAAATAAACACAACATTTTAAATTATAACTTTTATAACCATAACGACATTTAATCGAAAAACTAGTATGTTATAGAAAACTAATTAACGGATTTTATGTAAAAATTTAATTTAATTTTATTGCCTCTAGAAAATTATAATCTGAAGATACGATAAATAGGTAGAATTATACTTGACAACCATGTACAAGCGTTTTAGATGGAGTATCAGTTAAGTTAACACCCGCTTGGTATTAGCGAATAAGAGGTGATCTTTGGTTAAAGGAATTTGAGACGTACATTCGAAGGAATTTGAAATTGGTATTTTACGTGAAAAGCATGAAAACTTTAAACAGTATAATACTACTTTTGTAATTTTAAGAAAGAGATATATTAATTTGTTTTGCAGTTTCCATTTGTAGTTTAGAATTAATATTATATCTTAAAATAGCTTATTACTTTTATACCCGAATGTACCAATAAATGTCTAGGTGCAACGATGCCACAGTTATTCTTCAACATTGAAATACGACACTTGTGTATGTGTTAGTGCGAGTGGTACAGTTAAAAAAAACTTTTCTATGGAAAAATAAAGAAAATTCATCTGTTACAGTGTTTGATATTAGCTTTTAACTATTTTGATGCAATCTGCGTATATAATGTTAGAAAATATAAGTTACTGCAAATATAAACTGCATTAGCTTAATTTTTATTTTGAACATAGAACAAGTTTTTGAATAGGTACACTCGAGTGACAACTCGATACAATAACATCCTTATAGCTACAATAATATTTTGTTCGCTCACCAATAATTATCCTTTGAAGGATCCCAGGTGTACTCAGGTAACCAAGATGAAATCAGGACCTGCAACAAGAGGATAATAAATGTGCTGTCCTATGGTATACTCAGACACATTAATATCACAACTCAGTTTTAATTATTTTTCTTTACACTAGAGAGCACTCAATCAAGCTGAAAGTATGTGAGCTTTATACATGGAATTAATCAAAATGATTACAGGCAGTGAAAGGGGAGGGGGATTTCATAAAAGGATGGAAATATATGCAACAAATAATACATGATTGAGGTACATGAGCGCAGGTATTGTGGCCAGCACATTACCTCTCGTCAATTCTGTGTATTATGTACAAAAAATCTGTTGTGGCCATCACAATACCTTTCGCGTCCTTTCCTTTGTGCTATATATAAAAATTATTAAATTCAAATACAGTTCTACTACGTGACGAAGAGATAATGGAACATTTACTGTAGTTGATGCATAAGTCATTCTGCTTAAAATAAATATTTAGTCTATCAAAATCTTCTTGAAGACTCAGAAAATCAGTTAAAGAAACAGCATACATTATGAATTTAGAATTTTGAAAACAGGAACATTCAATTTACCATTTAAATAGAAGAAAATAATCGTTTCCCGTCTCTTGATGTACTATTGGAAGAACAATATGATGGAAAACTTATTTATTCAGGATATACGAGGGTCATTCAATAAGTAAAGAGACAAATGGCTGTAGCTCAAAAACGGTTTATTTCAATCTTTCAAAATTAAGGTTATTTTTCAACATAATCACCCCCCCCAGTTATGCACTTGTCCCATCTTTCGTGCAGCTTCCTAATTCCCTTGGCGAAGAATTCTTTCGATTTACCCCGAAGCCACTTTTGTACCGCTTCCTTAACTTCCTCATTGTTAGCAAATCTTTTTCCACATAGGGCGTCTTTGAGTGGTCCAAACAGGTAAAAATCAGATGGGGCGAGGTCGGTACTGTAGGCAGGATGAGGTGGGACCTCCCAACCCACCTTCTGCGACTAAAAATCTAATGACTGAGCGCTGCTCTTCTAAGGTGCAATCTTCTAGTGGACTTGCCATGGTGAACTGAAAATTTTGAGGTTATGTTGACATAAAATGATGAAACAGCATATCCCAAGGTTGCCAACTAACACCCCTGAAAAGATTGTACACATTTATTGAATAGTTTTAAAATTATAGAATTTGTCTCTTTACTTATTGAATGACCCTCGTAGGAAACCAACGCACACAAATCAATATCTTCATGAGACCTCTAACCACCACCCAGCCCAAAAAGAGTGTACTATTAAAACATTATATTAGAGAGCTTCTATTTTATGTCATTCCAGTAAAAATTAATTTTTTGAATGATATTTTCTTCAATAATGGTTACAGCAAAGCGCAAATAAGAAAAACACTAAAGGCGAATAATAAATCTTTACCTGTTCCTCAAGTTGTTACTAATAGAAAATTATTTGTTACTTTACCTTTCATTGCCAATGTAACAGATAAAATTGGTAGGATTCTAAATTAATTTGACATACAGACGTTATATAAATCTAGTTTAAAAATCCGTCATCTTCTTGGCAATGTTAAAGATATAATTCCTCTACATTGTTCTGGTATTTATAAGATTCCTTGTCACTGTGGTAAAGTATACATTGGTCAAACGGGTAGAACTGTAGCAAGAAGATTAAAAGAACACGAACGACATAAGATTAAATCAACCAGATAAATTTGCTGTTGCTGAACATACTATTCAAGTTATTACATGGAATTGATTTAAAAAACACGAAGATTTTAGCAATAAAAAATAATTGGAAACGTTCAAATAACGATGTTTTTCACAGTGTTTCAATTATTAATTAATATATGCACTACAATACTATTTCCTTTTCTTGTTTTGATTTATTAGTAATGTTAATTCCATCGTATTTATCCGGGAATGGGTGCGATTGCAAAGCCCTCTAGACGTGAAAACTTTCAAGACGGAAGCTCTTTCAATAAAACCTTCCGGGAGCTTTGCATTCCAGTCCGCTTCCGGAAATCGAAATTCTCCACTTAACCGCGATTTTCAAACAGACAGGGACGACGCTTTCAATGATTCAAAGCCACAACACAGCGATTATATACCACAGATATATAAAACATTTCCATCTAGAATTAAGGGATTAAATACTATGTATGAAACCGCGGAAAATGATACAGATATATTGAAAAGATTTTTAAATATGAGAGTGGATATAGCTATTATTTTATTTCCTTTAAAACTACCAACCACTCTATTTTGAAATGGTTTCAAAATAATATCTGGCATATTTAAAAACTGTTACAGCTAACAAATTGATTTTTGGTGTTTTTAAAACTGTCGAAGCTGTCAATGTAATTAGAAGCCAATTTAAAAATTGTCTAACTAATGGGATCATTTCATATTCTCTAATTTATTTTTTACCTCTCGCTAAGAGAGGTATTGGATTCATGCTAAAAATCGCATTTCCAGATTTTATTGAATAAGCACGTTTTAAGGTCCCTACAATCCGATTTTAACATTTTTACGATGATGCCTGTAACTATAAGACTTAAAATTTGTTTAACAACGTATTTCCCAATCGGACATTCATGGGAAGATCTGAAAAGGTTTTGGTAATAATTGGACAACCGGAAGTAGAAGATTCTTGAAAAAAAATCTTCTAAATATTATTTTTTGAAAATTTTTCGTGGTAATATTAAAGAAAATTAAATTCTTTATCTGATACATTTAAATATTTTATTATATATTCCATAGATTTAGAGATAAAAGAAGTATAATATATAAAATAATCTGTTGTAATAAATTTGACAGCCGAAAGAATGCCATGAAAAATAGTTGATAATTTAAATTATTTGTAACTGACAGATAAATGTCAGTGTCAGAAATAATGAGTAATGAATTAAAAATGTACTTGGAGAATCCCTTAGTTCTTGATCTGTGACTATTATGGAGATGACAAGTCTAGGTTGAAGGACTTAAATTTGTTTCAAACATTATGGGACAATGTACACCAGTACTATAGACTAGAGTAACTTTGAATTGCGAAAAAGCTATCAAATTCTTCTCAAGTAAGTTGTAAATATTGACAAAATTACACATCGATATAAGAATAATCGGAGTGCAATCTATCCGTCACTTTATTAAAGGGAATTAGTGTTATTTAGATATAACATGTATGAAAAAATAAAATGTAAAAGAAGATATGTAAGAATAGATGCACAATCCATATATACATTTTAGACCGCCCAAAATTAATGTTTTTACTAGAAGAATATGAAGAGAAAGTAAACAACGTTGTTCGAATTGAAAATTGCAGTTACCAGCCTAATATTTATATATGGTAAACTCTACTTTGTAATTTATTGTAACATAATTTATGGTAAAATATCTTCATGTTGAGACATGCTATTATTGAATAATAAAGAAGTTTATACGTCATAGATTTATATGAATATATTATTTGTATTTATAAAAATATTCTTTGCTTTATGCATACAGCCAGGTAAAATATACGGCGAGAGGTTATGTGCTGGCCACATCAGATTTTTTGTTTAAAGAATAGGTCAAATTAAATAAGTAGGTTACAAGATATGATTTTTACCTTCCGTCACCTTTAAGTAAGGAAGGTATTGTCTTTGGTCAAAAAATTCAATAATGAGTTTTTAGTGAATAAGCATGTTTTAGGGCCCTATAATACGATTTTACCATTTTTGCGATGATGTCTGTATTTATAGGTGTATGTGTATTTGTGTGTGTGTGTATCTGTGTGATGAAAGTTGCGGATCGCATAACTTCAATACCACGAATCCAAAAATTATATTTTTTTCGTATTCCGCAATTTACATCCAGAAGAACAACTGATTAGATTTTAGTTATAATTGGTGAACCGGAAGTAGCCTCATTTGAATATGAATATTTAACAGTTAAATTTAATTTATTGAACGTTATTATAACTTAAAGAATATATTATTTTCTATACGATTTGATTGATTTTATATTTCATGTTTAATAGATAAGATGGAAGGACTGTATTGCGGAAGACTTGAGAGAAAAGGAACTGAATGAGAACGACACGTAAAACAGAAATGAGTGGAAGAAGAAAATAACAAATAGCGATCCCGAATGGAAAAAGCTAAAGAAGAAGAAAATGTCAGTGTCAAATACAATTTGGGTAGTTTGTTTATGAAATAATTTTACTGGAAATTTAGATTCTTTTGCAAGAAAATTTATGTATGGAATTTATACTTAATACACAGGATTGACGGAAGGTAATGTGCTGGCCACAACAGATTTTTTCAAGAAAAACTGTTAAAATCTTCAAATGAGTGTAGTCTGCATATGGATGTAAGGAAGAGGAATACCTCGAGGAATACGTAAAAATTGTAATTTTTGGATTTCTAGTATTGGGATATCGTGGCCGAAATTATAGTCACACACACTCACAAACACACACACACACACACACACACACACACACACATCATCGTAAAAATAGTAAAATCGTATTGTAGGGTTGTTAAAACGTGCTTATTCATTGAAAACTCACCATCGAACATCGAATTTTTTGACCTAAGACAATACCTTCTTTACTTAGCAGTAAAAATGATTTTTTTTTTCTAATGAATAAATTAATTTTTAATAGCTAATCACTGACAGTTCCAATTATAATAAACTTTCCTATTAATTATCAAATTAACATTTAAATCTGGCAACACGAATAAAAGATAATTACATACTAGTAGTTTAATCTATTAATTAAGTCCTCAATTAGGTTCATAATTATATATGAAAGTATAGCAACATAGAATACCATTCCATACCATATAATCATCACCCACGTAGTTGAAAACGTAGCTGCTATTTAATACCGAATTGGTAAATTAATTCCGAACAGGTCACGGCGGAATTACCCGACCAGCTGGTTCGGGATTTATTGCAGGGAAATTTGATGCTTTATTGTGAAATAATGTGCTCGCAGATAACATATTACTGTCCAGTGTTCGTGTGCCATGTAGAGGAATGTTATTTTGCAATGAATGTTTTGGTAGTGTTAATTTTCATGGCAAAAACATAATAATTAGTCAAGTTTGCCATATGGTGCACTTAACATCAACATATAATAGTTATATGTATATCAAGGCTGCGAAATTACTCGTTAGTCTGAGAGAAAAATTGTCAATCTGGATGTCGCTAAAGGATTTCGCGGGACAACGTGTACACTGTTTTTTGTGCAGCCGTAAAAAATATGTAATTACAAATTTTATTGATGACTTTGTCATTATGGCCGTTTGCGCCGATGTTTAAATTTACAATATCGTATATCCCAATATTTTTTATTTTCTTCTTCCATTCATTTCTGTTTTGCGTGTCGTTCTCATTCAGTACCTTTTCTCTCAAGTCTTCCGCAGTCCTTCCATCTTATCTTTGGTCTTCCTCTGTTTCTTCAACCTTCTATTACTAATCTATTCATTCTTCATCCAACATATTCTTCATTTCTCCTCATGACATTTTCAAACCAATGTAATCATGTAATCATTTCCCTTGTATCTTGCGAGAAACTTGTAACACTAGAGTTATTTCTTTACCTATCTTTCCGTGTCTTCCACAACATCTATTTCAACATCCTCATCTCTGCCACATTAATTTACTTTTTATTGATACTGACATCTGTCAATTTGAATTATATGAATATATTAGTAGTTTCCATGTTTAGCATATCTGGCTGATTTATAAAATTCAATTTCTTTAAAATTCATTAACTCTATATCTATTGAATATGAAGTATAAAATGCAATCAAATCGTATAGAGAATAATATATTCTTTTAGTTATAATAACGTTAAATCTAATCAGTTATTTTTCTGGATGTAAACTTGAGGAATACGCAAAAAATATAATTTTTGGAATTGTGGTATTGAAGTTATGCGATCCGAAACTTTCGTCACATACACAGACAAACACACACACACACACACACGTAAATTCATGCAAACATCATCGTAAAAATGGTAAAATCGTATTATAGGGACCCTAAAACATGCTTATTCACTAAAAACTCATCATTGAATTTTTTTACCAAAGACAATACCTTCCTTACCTAAAGGTGACGAAAAAAAAACAATTAGTTTTGTAAATAATCGTTGAAAAGAAGAAAGTCGTACATTTGTTTGCCACAAGTTTTCGGAGAAATAAGGAAAACCAACCGCCGAAGACGAATCATTCACCATCACGACAATGCGAGCTCTCACACATCGGCTCGAACAAGTGACTTTCTGAGCGCTCAAAACGACGATTTGATGAGTCATCCGCCGTATAGTCCTGATTTGGCACCCAATGACTTTTTTTTATTCCCGAACATCGAAAACAAATTGCGAGGTCAACGTGTTTTGACACCTGAACAAGCGGTTGATGCGTTCAAAAGGCATGTTTTGAAAATACCTCAATCGGAGTGGAAAAAGTGCTTCGAAAATTGGCTCACACGCATACAAAAGTATATTGATATTCATGGAGAATATTTCGAAAAACAATAAAGCCATTTTCAATGATAAATATTTGTTTTTATTCGAAATATAAAAGGCAACCCCCTCGTGTATATTGAATATAATATTATTGCATCAAATTTGAAATACGAGACCTGTATTTATTTATGTCAGCATAAAAGATGGCTAAATTTAGAATGCAAACTTAAATCGATTAGTATAAACACATTTCATGCATTTTGATCTGCATGTTTCTGAAATATAAAATTCCCAATCCATCACTGGCTGGCTGTCAGCTGTGATGAATGTTATTTATTAGTTTATTCTGTTTTTGTCGGATACATCAAGGTAATCTTTAGTTTATTTTTCAGTACAAAATCGTGTGAACCGGATCAAAATGTATTTCGCGATTCCAAGTTTGACATACGCATGTAAACTAACTGTGACACATCACTTGCACAGAATGTCACACACAGAAAATAGTATCTGACATCATTGATATAACAAATAAATTATAAAAAATATTATAAATATAATCATGTATAGTGTGTGTAAGCGGGACACCATTGCTAACTTTTTTATTTGAAGAAATAGAATGACGGTTAAATGGACAGTAATGGGCGATATTATACGATAAATTTAACGGTGACATATGCAAAACAATTGAACATCAACTACGCGACTTATTCAACAAAACATTTTTACCTCTCGCTAAGAGAACTATTGGATTCATGATCCGTACAATTCCATTATAACATTTTTACGATGATGTCTGTGTGTGTGTGTGTGTGTGTGTGTGTGTGTGTGTGTGTGTGTGAGGATATTGTAGGTACGATTTCTCAAATTCTATAAGACTAAAGACCTGTGTAACTACGAATTCCTCAATCTAACAGAAATGAGAAGAGTTGAATAGGTTCTGGTAACAATGAGAAAGCCGGAAGTGGTAGTTTCTAAAAAAAATTCTAAATGTTATTTTTTGATAATTTGTTACTACAAATAATAAAGATAATTAAATTCTCAATCTGACACATTTAATTTTTTTATTAAATCTCGTATAGGTTTGGAGATATAGTATATAATAATATAGAATAATCTGTTGTAATGAATCTCGTTGCCCAAAAAACTCCATGGAAACCAGTTGAGATATTTAAGTATTTGTAATTGACAGATAAATGTAAAATGTCAGTGTAAAAATCAGCAGTTTTACTAACATTACTGGAAGATTTTTCTGGGATGTACGATACATTTAATATAATTGTATTATTAATTAAATATGTATTTCAAATTATAGGTATGTTAATATTACATATATCTTTAAGAAATACCGCTAATACCGTCAATGAATTTGAAGAATTTTGAACATATTAGAAGAGTCGGACAAAATGCCTCATAGAACGAAAGAAGAGATACAATTTCAATTATTTGTGTGTACAAGAAATGTTAAATTCATTACTTATAGGACGCGAGCATTCATGTAACTTTGTTGGCCTTGGCAAGTAGATATGAGGATCCATCAAAATATTCTGATGTTTATTTGTCATCAATAGTATGGAATATACTTGTCGAGGAAAATAATCCACATGGATTTGGAAAATCATGATGTTTTGAATGAAAAATTATGATACTTGACACCTATGTACATTATTACTAGCTATTATTCTGACACGGGCCCCATATCTGCTTGCCAAGGCCAACAAAGTCACATGACTGCTCGCGCCCTATGCAACCAAAAATGAAAATGGCGAGGGGTATTGTACTGGCCATTTTAACATCCAATAAATATTTTATTAATATTTAAACATGATCTTGAGTTAAATTAAGTTGGAGAAATCTATAAAAGTTAGGAAGCTAGAAAGTTTATTAATTGATTATCTCAAATTTAAGAAAATGGACTAAGGTTGTTTTTGTTAAAAGTTTTTCAATTGTATTACTATGTTAAAATATTTAAATTTTAATGTTATATTTTCGTCTGTCTGTATTTGCTAATAAATATTTAATTTATCATTGCAAATTTACCACCCTGCTAAAAATACATACACACGTTACCATTTTCATTAAGCGTTTATTTGCAATGCAATGCAAAGTTTTATTTTCCAAATAAAACATAAAATTTTGTGGTTATTTTCCTCTTTGTAGAATAATAGATGCATGATAGAAAATCGCTCAATAGTAAACCACTTTTTAAAATGCTCTAAAATTCAAAACCGTATTGGTATATATATATGTCGTAGCGTGGAATACATTTATTATTAAAGCGATGGCAGAGAAGTATTTTGACATTTATATCTTACGGCACTGCAAAATGTTATTTCTGTATTTAAATGTAGGATTATAAGTTTAACCTACTTGTGTTCAAATGATATATTTATTCGGATTATACTAAAATAGTTTATTATTATCTATTTGTGCTAGTCTGTAATATTGTGCGTACGTTATTACAGTAGTAAATCTGTAGTTTCATGTGAAAAGCAAACATGAAAATTTTTATTATATTTCAGGACACAAAGTCTACCTAAAATTTCGATGGGACTTGGTTGTTTAGGGCATAATATGACAGATTACACTGTTTTTTACCTTCCGTCACCTCTAGGTAAGGAAGGTATTATATTCGGTGGTGAGTTTTCATTGAATAAGTACGTTTTAGGGTCTTTACAATACGATTTTACTATTTTTACGATGATGTATGTGTATGTGTATGTGTATGTGTGTGTGTGTGTGTATGTGTGTGTGACCGCGATATCTCCAATAATTCCAAAAATTAAAATTCTTGCGTATTCCTTTTCCTTAGAACTTGATTAGATTTTGGTTATAATTGGTCAACCGGAAGTACGCTCGTTTGAAGATTTTAGCAGTTTTTCATGAAAAAATTCAGTTAAATATTATTAAAACTTAAAGAATATATTATTCTCTATACGATTTGGTTGCAATTTATATTTCATATTCAACAAATATAGAGTTAAAGAATTATAAAGAAATTAAATTTTATAAATCAGTCAGCTATGCTATAATCATGGAAACAACTACTATATTAAGAAAATTCTAACTGAAAAGAAAATGAATGTGGCATAGACGATGATGTTGAGATAGATGTAGGGGAAAACACGGACAAATACGGTAAGGAATGAAAGAATAAGGGAAATAAGTCTAGTGGTAAAAGTTTCTAGAAAGATACAAGAGAGACGATTACATTGGCTTAAACATGTCATGAGGGGAGAAAGAATATATTGGATGAATGAAATGAATAGCTTGGTAATAGAAAGTGGAAGAAACAGTGACCAAAGATAACATGGAAGACTTGAGAGAATAGCAACTGAATGAGGACGACCCGCAAAAATAGCGACCCCTAACGAATGAGAAAAGGTAAAGAAGAAGAAAATGTCAGTGTCAAATGTCATTTGCATAGTTTGTTTATGAAACAATTTATGTATGGAATTTGTACATAATACACAGGAATGACGGAAGGTATTGTGCTGGCCACATTAGATTTTTTTGGTATTGTCTTTGGTCAAAAAATTTGATGGTGAGTTTTCAATGAATAAGCACGTTTTAGGGTCTCTACAATACAATTTTACTATATTTACGATGATGTCTGTATGTGTGTGTGTGTGTGTGTGTGTGTACTATAATTTCGGCTACGATATCTCCAATATTAGAATTCCAAAAATTACAATTTTTACGTATTCCTCTTCCTATTTTGAGCTTCAAGTTAAGTGCCATTTCCGGTTTTCTGGTTTACACCAAAATCCATATTAGAATAAGGTAGCAATACAAGGTTTCAAAATTTCCGAATGAAAATATACAAACATACATCATCGTGAAAATGTTAAAATTGGATTCTAGTGACCTTAAAACGTGGTCATTCACCAAAATCTTGATATGCGATTTGTAGCACAATCCCTATACCTCCCTTACCAAGGGTAGCGGGAGGTAAAATCCCAAAAACAGTTGTGTATGGCACCTTTAATTCTGAACAACTTTGCACTCTAAAGTTTTTGTCGAAAAATTAACAGGATAGCAGGAAATTTCGTAAAACTTAAATCCTATGTTAAATCCTTATATTCACCCCTAACCACCATAATCCGGTATTTGTAAAAAATACTATACCTTATCACTAAAACACTAATTATAATAATCACTAACTCTCATTAATGTAACCACCTTTACGTTCGGTTAACTAAGCATTACTGGTGAGTACTGCTTTACTTCTTCGCTGTACCACCATTAACAATCTACATTGCGTTGCATATTATTTTGACAGAGACACTTTATACAATGGGGTACTCTACCATAGTCAAATTTTATTTTATTCTCCATTTCTCCTCATGACATTTTCAAACCAATGTAATCATCTCGCTTGTATCTTTCTAGAAACTTATAACACTAGAGGTATTTCCTTACCTATCTTTCTGTGTCTTCGCCAACATCTACTTCAACATGCTCATCTCTGCCACATTAATTTACTTTTTATTTATACTAACATCTGTCATTTTGAATTATATGAATATATTAGTAGTTTCCATGTTTAGCATAGCTGGCTGATTTATAAAATTTAATTTCTTTAAAATTATTTAACTCTGTATCTATTGAATATGAAGTATAAAATGTAATCAAATCATATAGAGAATAATATATTCTTTAAGTTATAATAACGTTAAATGTCAATAAATCAAATTTAACTGTTAAATCTTCAAATGAGGCTACTTCCGGTTCACCAATCATAACCAAAATCTAATCACTTGTTCTTCTGGATGTAAACTTGAGGAATACGACAAAATTATAATTTTTGGAGT
The DNA here is from genome assembly GCA_951394225.1 of Harpalus rufipes. Classification (NCBI taxonomy): domain Eukaryota; kingdom Metazoa; phylum Arthropoda; class Insecta; order Coleoptera; family Carabidae; genus Harpalus; species Harpalus rufipes. The sequence continues at coordinate 2,369,457 of OX596276.1, forward strand.
CGTGGTATTGAAGTTATGCGATCTGAAACTTTTGTCACACACATACATACATACAGACATCCTCGTAAAAATGGTAAAATCGTATTATAGGCACCCTAAAACATGCTTATTCACTAAAAACTCATCATTAAATATTTTGACCAAAGACAATACCTTCCTTACCTAAAGGTGACGGAAGGTAAAAACTGTTTTACAATGTTTAATCTCCTATTTCACGGATTCTCAAGTTCTTCTGTAAGCCTCTAGGTATAATTTTGAAAACAATCAGATTATTTAATTTGTAAATATATCGCTTAACAAACAAATCTCTTAGGTATCAATTTCTCTGCAAAGTACAAGCTTTCGAATAGCTTTTAATAATTAATAAAATGAACAAAGTACAGAGAGTATATTTCCCAGTAGGAATTATTGGAAAAGTTTTTTACTATTAGAAATTGCAATAAATTTAAAAATTATTGTATAGGGAGTATTTATATCGAATGCGAATAATAAATTAAGTTTGAAACGAAAACAATGAAAATAACGAAGGATATTTAATAATTAAAATTTATGATTGGAAAAGTTCTGCGATGTAATTATTTTTCACAATCAAAGCACGTATTTATTTCTGAATATTTATATGTTTTATTATATTAATATTAATTGCAGCAGAACAAAAGTTAATGATTTTTCTGCAAATATGAATTGTATATTCATATTTCATTATTTCAATAAATATTATTTGTAGTATTATTATATTAAATTTAAATGGTTCGTTCTAACAACTCTATTCCGATATTAATGATGATATGAGTCTTTTTACTTCGTTTTAAGGTCCCTACAATCCGATTTTAACATTTTTACGATGATGTTTGTCTGTGTGTGTGATTGTGTGTGTGTGTGTGTGTGTGTGTGTGTGTGTGTGTGCGTGTGTGTGTATGTGTATGGAACGTTGGAAAGACGATTACTCAAAAACTATAAGACTTTATATTTGTTTAACTACGAATTTCCCAATCGGACATTCATGGGAAGAGCTGAAAAGGTTTTGGTAAAAATTGAACAACCGACAGTAGCGGATTCTTGATAAAAAATCTTCTAAATATTATTTTTTGATTTTTTTCTTTATAATATATCTTTATATAATTAAATTCTCAATCTGACACATTTAATTTTTTTATTATATCTCGTATAGGTTCAGAGATATAGTATATAATAATATAGAATATTCTGTTGTAATAAAAAAACAGTTGAGATATTTAAATGTTTGTAATTGACAGATAAATGCAAAATGTCAGTGTCAAAAATCAGGTTTTTCTGGGAAGTACGAGTACATTTAATATATATTATTGTATTTTAATTAAATATGTATTTAAATTATAGGTATGTTAATATTACATATATCCTTAAGAAATACCGCTAATACCGTCAATGAATTTGAAATTTTTTGAACATATTAGAAGAGTAGCACAAAATTACTCATAGAACGAAAGAAGATATACAATTTCAATTATTTGTGTGTACAAGAAATGTTAAATTCGTTACTTATAGGGCCCGAGCAGACATGTGACATTGTTGGCCTTGGCAAACAGATTTGTGGGTCCGTGTCAGAATGACAGCTAATAGTTATTTACATAGATGTCACAAATGTCATATGACAATTTTTCATTTCAAAATATTCTGATATGTTGTTTACATGTCATCAATAGTATTGAATAAATACAGTAATATAAAATAACATGAAATATGCGACTTTTCATTCATAAATATGTTAATAAACTTTGGCGGCTGTAAAATTCGTGACGTCACGGTTTGTTACTCACAAAAAGGCATTCCTCTCACACACACATCCACGATACACGTGGTTTCCATTTACTGTTGTAAACAAACTAACCTAAAATTGTGACAGGTGACAGCAGAGTTCAGAGTAAAGGTAAGTAAATAACACATTTATTAAAATAAATACCAAAAGTTGTATGAAATATGTTTTTCGTTAAAAATTTGTTGATGTCACAAAATCAAACTGACAAGTGATAACCCAAACAATCATAGTTCCAAACAAAACCGGTAGAGAGCTACTGCCGCATCCACTAAGCCGTGACGTAGCCGTGACGTCATCGTCCAAATATTTGAAATTATAGACAACTTTTAAAAAATCATATCTCTGATTCTAAAGGCGGAACCAAGGCTTCGAACCCGAACCTGAACCGAACCAAAACTGGAACCAAACCGTAACATTTTGGCGAACCCAAACCTGGAACCGAACCTCAAATATATTTTTAAATTGAATCCGAGTCGGAACCGAACCGGGTATTAAAATTCGGGTTCAGGGTTAATCTCCGGTTCAGGTTCATTTTGAGTACGAAACGTAAGGGTAGTCGTAATACAGCCAATTATCGACGCCAGTGTTGTCTGAAAATTGTGTTTGTGTTCTTGTCTTGCGTAAATTTTGGCTCGCATTTTAAATTATTTCTATATATTATTATTCAAAAAAAAAAATTCAATTTTCATCAGGTCGAACCAAACCTTAACCCGGAACAAAACCGCAAATTTTATTAATGTTTGAACTAGAACTGCACCCGAACCCATCACTCAAAAAATAAATTAACATGAACAAGAACCGAACCCAGTTTTTGCGGGTTCGATGCCCTGGGCGGAACCCATTAAATGGCGGAATACTTGAATAAATTTATCGTTTGTATAGGTTTTATTGTAAACCGGTCGAACTATTATGAGCCTAGGTTCGTATACTCTTTCAACGTCTTCTACTATTTATATGAGTGCAGTATACCTTTCTTCCACATGTGACACAGATTCTGCAGTGTTGTTGGTGCCAGTCGGTTACACAACTCGCCACTGGCAACCGGTTTCAAGCCATAGAGCAGTACACCAGGTCCTGTGTGACTTGACAACTCATATATCAGCTAAGTGGGCCGAAGAGAGAGTCCACTACTACAAGAAGTCGGTGCAGATGAAATATACACCATGCAAATTATTCAATTCCTGCGGCAAGGGTAGCTTTTTGCAGTTTAATTGTCTTTTTAAATGAAGGAAAGAAGGGTTATCAAAAAGACATATCTATATTACTGATAGTCTTGATTTACGAATTCAAACCATAATAGTTCAGGCGGTTTATATTTTCAACAATTGGTTAGCAATTTCTACAAATTTCTTTCGGCTGCTTTAAATATAGACAAAAAATCTGTTGTGACCAGCACAATACCTCTCGCCACTTCCGTTTGAATGACAGTTATTATGTACATAGATGTCAAATGTCAGGATTTTTCATTAAAAATTTCAAGATTTTCTAAATTCACGTAGTTAATTTATCACCAGGAATGTGGAATTTACTTGCCGAGGGAAATAAACCACATGGAATTGGAAAATCACTAAATTTAGAATGAAAAATTATGATATTTGACATCTATGTACATAATTACTAGCTATCATGCTGACACGGGTCCCCATATCTCCTTGTAAAGGCCAACAAAGTGATATGACTGCTCGCACCCTTTTGTATTTAACATTTCTTGTATATCTATTCCTTATATTTAGATTTTTAAATTTAAATTCATTCTATGAAAAAATTTTGTCCTCTTTTGAAAAGATTTTGGTAATAATTGGACAACCGGAAATAGCAGATTCTTAAAATAAATCTTCTATATATTATTTTTAGGAAAATTTTGTTCTTGCTTGTATTAAAGAAGAGTAAATTCTCTGTCTTAATACATATAAATATTTTATCATATCTTTTATAGATTTAGAGAAAAAGAAATATAAGGTATATAATAATATGTTGTCAAAAATCCAGAGACATTACTGAAGATTTTTTCTGGGAAGTACATACATTATATTATTTCTTATTGTATTAATAGTTACATATTTAAAATTATAGGTATATTACATATCCCGACTAAAATCTAAATATAAAGAATACATATAAGTAGAATTTTTGGTGTAGAGTGTAAGTGTACAAGAAATGTTAAATACAATAGGGCGCGAACAGTCCTGTGACTTTGTTCGGTTTAACAAGCAGATATGGGGGCCCGTGTCAGAATGGTAGCTAGTAATTATGTACATAGATGTCAAATACCATAATTTTTCATTCTAAATATAGTGATTTTCCAATTCCATGTATTGTTTATTTCTTCGACAAGTACATTTCAAACTCCTGGTGCCAAATTAACTACGTAAATTTAAAAAATCATGAAATTTTTAATGAAAAATTTGACATCTATGTACATAATTACTAATTGTCGTTCTGACACGTGCTCCCATATCTGCTTGTCAAGGCCAACAATGTCACATGACTGCTCGCGCCCTATACTTATGTGACCAAAAAAACAGACACACACATACAGACATCATCGTAAAAATAGTGAAAATATGCTTATTAACCAAAAACTGACCATTAATAAAAACAATACTTTCCTTACCTAAAGGTGACTGAAAGTAAAAATACACCAAATTTACATCCGGCGATCTTATTGGGGCAACTTTACAATTTCTCCATTCATTAAAAATATACAGTCCATTTTTACCCCTTGTTTTAATTTTTAATTCATATTTGCATTTGTAGATTAATTCGGCTGTTTCTCAATTCGTAGTCTGTTATTTGCATCAGCCGGAGAATGTATGCAGGTTTGGCAAATTCCAGGCATTTGTGTGGCATATACGGGTCGCATTTCGATATTTCATGCTACATTTACCCTACGTATTCTGTGCGTGTATAGGCACGCATATACGCACGATCCATTGCCTCAATGGTCGAATTAACCGACCATCGCAGAATGAAAAGGATTCAAGCTGCAATTACGAATATTGTGGGGGTAATAGGCTAAACTTTGTTTCAAAATAAGTAACAAATCAAAATTTGTGTCAGGGATGCGGCAAATAAATCCACCAGAAAAATTAGATATAATTTTACTTCTCTAATAATAGATAGATCCCAACAAACGTTCGGTAATTCTTCTTCAAAAGTTACATAGGCGTTTATGTAAATTACTCACTGACGTTAACTTAAAATATAAAAATAAAATTAAATTATGAAGCAAAGTAAGTATGGAATAAGTAACAAGTAATATAAATCTCTCGGAAGAGAAAAAAATGATGTGGCTAGCACAATACCTTCCGTCAATCCTGTGTGGTATTTTATGTTCGTACCGTCGTGGTACCGTCTAATGCAAATGCCTCTTGTAATTGACATACTGTCATTGTACCGTTATTGTACCGTCATTGTATGTAAATCAAGCTTTAAAGGGGGCGCTAAACAGGGCCGGATTTAGGGGTGGGCGAGGTGGGCGATAGCCCACCCCAAAGTTTGCAAGGGGCGTCAATTCATAAAAAAAATATTTTACTTGATATACATTTAATTACTTACAGGATCTTTTTACTCCACTAATACAACATTTTCATTTAACCTAAAAAATATGGACTCCAAAATACTGAATTCGGAATTAAATTCTCCTAAATGAGCAAATAAAAAATATGTTCTCATTTAACCATCTTTGTAGCTTTTATAGTTTCCGAGATAGCAATGGTGGCCCATTTAAAATGAACACCCGTATATTACGGTGTGGAAGGGGGGAAAGGTGGGAGGGCGGCATTTTTAGATCTTGCCCACCCCAACTTTTGTTCTAGGTCCGGCCCTGGCGCTAAAGACTTTTATTATTGTGAATTTTTGCCATCAAAATATAGCATTAGATATAAAACCACACAAACAGTGTGGTCCCAGTACAGCAACTCATTTCAAGGTTGCGTGCGCAGTGACAAAATGAAAGGTATATTATATTGTACAGTCCCATGCATAAGCATATTACCTATCAATGTCTTTTGTAGGCACGAATCCGAATTATTATCGCTAACAATTTTTCGTCTGTATCAATCTGTTTGAGACAGTTTTTAACTTGATATAAATTATAAGTTTTTAAACTGACTTTAAAGAAATCTAATTTTTTCCGTAAATAATTAAAAATTCGAAGTAATTTAAATATCGCAGAGCGTTGATAAGTTAGGTAGTTAATTGAATTGAGCACCGTACCGTCTTGTACGTTAATTCAGTTTTGCGAAACTTTATACTTAACTGGAAGATTGTATTACATAACAAAGTACTCTACAGAATGAAACGAATTACTTGAACTTGGACTTAATATACAGAATATGAAATTGTACACATTTTTAAAAGTTTCATATTGCATTTCTTATATAAGTATAAGAAAGAAACATTTTGAAACAAAAATACTGCATAAGGATATCATTTTATTTGTTTACAAACATATCAACAAATAACGATATAGCCAATCCATCCGTCAAAGATATTCCAGTTAGAGGTGGGCGCGGGTCGTGAATTTTATCGGGTCACGATGGGTCACGACGTGACCCGCGTGATCGTGAATATATTTTAAATTTTGCTTCGTGATTGGGCGTGAGCGTGAATCCCTAAAGATATATCGTGAGTGATCGGGCGTTATTGCAATTTAATAGGGCGTGAGCATTATGATTTCTTCTATTTTTTATCTAAAACAAATTATAGTTTTAATATCTATATTTTACGTTATATTCTTATTATTATTAATAGCTCGAAATATGTGATTTTTTTTTTTGAAAATAGTTTTCTAGTTCCCATAATTGTATACATAATTAGCTTCGATATCATTAAAGATACACATATTTTAAATGTAGGGACAATTACGTGACACGAACGTGACCCGCCGGGCGTGAGTGCCAAAATAAATTCGTGAGCGTGAGTGACCGTGAATCAAACATAAAAAGTCGTGCGTGATTGGTCGTGATTACATTTTTAGTTTCGTGAGCGTGCGTGATCGTGAACAAAAAGTTACTCACGCGCCCACCTCTAATTCCAGTTGCACCTCAATAATTGTTTGATAAAAGACAGTTGAAAATACAAAAAAAAAAGTGACTAAGCACGTTATAGGGTACATATAATATGTACGATTTTACCAATTTTACGATGATGCCTGCATTGTATGTATGTGTGTCTGTGTGTCTGTGTGTCTGTGTGTCTGTGTGTGTGTGTGTGTGTGTGTGTGTGTGTGTGTGTGTGTGTGTGTGTGTCTGTATGTGTATGACGGAAATTTTAGATCGCAAAGCTTCAATACTCCGATTCCAAAGATTATATTTTTTTCGTATTCCTCAAGTTTACAGAAGAAGAGATGATTAGATTTTGGTTATAATTGGTCGACCAGAAGAACCCTCATTTGAAGATTATAACAGTTAAATATGATATATTAACATTTAACGTTAGTATAACATAAAGAATATCTTATTCTCTATACGATTTGATTGCATGTTATACTTCATATTTAAGAGATATACAGTTAAAGAATTATAAAGATATTAAATTTAATACAAGAAATACGATTACATTGGTTTGAATATGTCAATGAGGAGAGATGAAAAATATATTGAAAGTATGAATAGCTTAGTAATAGAAGGTTGAAGACACAGAGGAAGACCAAAGTTAAGATGAAAGGACTGTTTTGCGGAAGACTTGAGAGAAGAAGATGTCAATGTCAAGTGCAATTTGCATAGTTTGTTTATGAAATAATTATACTGGAAATTAGAATCTTTTGCAAGAAAATTTATTGCATGGAATTTATACATAATACACAGGATTGACGGAAGGTATTGTGCTGACCACAACAGATTTTTTTTCATATCATTCCGGACACTCAATCCACCCTCGTATATATAATGTCATTTTATGCAGGTCCCATACAGAATACCTGGATTTTAAAATATCAATTTTTTAAACAGATTTGGGTCATGACCCACAGCTAGTTAGATCGTCTTTTTTTTCGGGGAAGACAACAACTTGTTCTCCAGGGTATTTAAAGTGAGTACTAGCAATGGTCAGTGTTTGAAATACCATATGATATAATTTTCACGTAAGTGTAGGGGTTAGAGTCTATAGCAATTACTTGAAATCTTGGTTATATAGCATTTATTCTTACAAAACCAACATTTCGATATTGGTGCAGTTTTAGAACAAATATACTAATGCCAGTAGTTTATTTAAGTGAGCAATAATAAGAAAGTAATTGTAAATGGTTTAGATTATATAATTTCTAGGAATTTATAATGAGTTGCAAATCTTTAATAGAAATAATTTATAAATAATCAATACAAGAAAATTATTGGGTTATAGCAACTTCAAAATGTCATTTCAATAACTTGTTTAATTACTGAAAAAAGTTAAAAACGTTCTATTAGAGGAAGCTTTTCACATTTTCAATCATTTCTTTGAAATATTAATATTCTTTTATAAGTTGTACAAAAATTCATATTGCATTATTCGATATTATAAGCATATTGGAACGAATACACGGAAAATAAAATACGTTTTTAATAAGTTTTCAATGTACATGTTTTCTTTGACGACGTAGCTTGTTCTTTCTTGAAAAAGAAATTGTTTTGATCTTTTTAAAATCTTGAATAAGCAATAGGTACATTTGTTGTATTGTACACAAAGAATTTGTAAATAGGTTATGTTATTTTTGTTTACAAGACATTTAGAAATGTACATACAAACTTATACAAATAAAAATAAAATTTATAAGAGTTCTTTTATAAATTATAAACATATACTTATATATTATATATAAATTGTTTCATTTTATAATTACAAGCAAGAAGAAAACAATAAACAATTTTATAAACTTACCAACCTTCAACATCAAATATTTCTTTATTAAAATAGTCTAAAACACTGTTTAAAATACACTACTAATTAACAACAATCACTTTGACAACAATTAAAACTAAAAAAACATTAGAACACCATCTGTCACACATGTGTTTTTTGTTTGCACTTTTGCAGCGCTGCCGAAACACAGCGGCCGCTTTTAAACTAATCAGCAATAAAAAGAGATGGAAGATAACGAGAGAGATAGAGTATAGACATTTGATAAGGGTTATTTCTCGTATTGCATGTATCGAATAAATAAGATTGGATGAAAAGAAAGTGAGGTTAATTTTTTTGAAGAAAAAGCTTTCTGGAATAAATTGCCTCGTATTGTATTACAAATAAAATACATACAGTGGCTCAAAAAAATATTCGTATATTTCACTTTTATCAGTAAAGATAAAAATCTGTTGTGGCCAACACAATACCTCTCGCCACTTCCGTTTTTGGTTAAATAAGAATAGCGCGCGCAGATTTGGGGACCCATGTCAGAATGACAACTAGTAATTATGTACATAGATGTCAAATGTCAGCATTTTTCATTCAAAATTTCAAGATTTTTTAAGTTCATGTCACCAGGATCACCAAAACCTTTTCAACTCTTCCCATTAATGTCCGATTGAGAAATACGTAGTTAAACAGATATTAAGTTGTTTCTGCTGAGTATTTGATTTTCTCGGCGTCTGATACATTAAATATTTTATTATATCTTTTATTGATTTAGAAATAAGAGAATATAAAATAAATAAATATATCAGAGACTATGATTATTTTTTAAATGAACTTTTTTGGAAACTCTTTTTATATTACTTTTTATTGATAAAATTAAAGTGTACGAATAATTTTGTGAACCACTATAGATTTATATAAGAATATCATATATTCTTTTATTTCCGTTATGTAATGAAATTTTAATTCAGACAAAACATTGTGACATTAACTTAAGCTAAATTGAAATTCAGGAAGCGTTTTACATTTTCATCCATTATACTCGTACCTTTATTTTCTGAAAGTGAAAAAAAAAATCTGCTTGACGACATTTTAAAGCACTCTATGGTTTCCGAAGCGTACCTAGGAATGAGCAAAGCTTTATATTTATTCGATAAGAGGCAGACATTACCGTATACAGGTTTCCTATTCATGTTTTACAAAAGGAATATAATATAATCTTTCATTCTTTTTTAAAAAAATCTACTACTTTTCAATATTGATGAACATTGCACAGATATATATATATATACGAACCCAACCCCAAATGTATTCGTACCCTCTGAAATAAATATATTAACACAAATAACAAATAATTTTTTAGAAAACTATATTTGGGCATTTTTTTTACCTTCCGTCACCTTTAGGTAAGGAAGGTATTGTCTTTGGTCAAAAAATTCAATGATGAGTTTTTTGTGAATAAGCATATTTTAGGGTCCCTATAATACGATTTTACCATTTTTTCATATTCGTAAAGTTTACATCCAGAAGAACAACTGATTCGATTTTGGTTATAATTGGTGAAACAGAAGTAGCCTCATTTGAAGATTTAACAGTTAAATTTGATTTATTGACATTTAACGTTATTATAACTTAAAGACTATATTATTCTCTATACGATTTGATTGAATTTTATACTTCATATTCAATAGATAAAGAATTTTAAAGAAATTAAATTTTATAAATCAGCTAGATATGCTAACCATGAAAATTGTTAATATATTCAGATTGACCGATGCCAGTATCAATAAAAAGTAAATTAATGTGGCAGAGAAGAGGATGTTGAAGCAGATGTTGGCGAAGACACGGAAAGATAGGTAAGGAAATAACTCTAGTGTTACAAGTTTCTAGAAAGATACAAGAGAGATGATTACATTGGTTTGAAAATTTCATGAGGAGAAATTAAGAGTATATTGGATGAAAAATGAATAGCTTAGTAATAGAAGGTTGAAAAAAGAGAGGAAGACCAAAAATAAGATGGAAGGACTGTATTGCGGAAGACTTGAGAGAAAAGGAACTGAATGAGAACGACAAGTAAAACAAAAATGAGTGGAAGATGAAAATAAACAAGCGACCCCTAACGAATGGGAAAAGCGTGAAATTTTCATAGTTTGTTTATGAAATAATTTTACTGGAAATTTAGAATCTTTTGTAAGAAAATTTATGTATGGAATTTATACATATTACACAGGATTGACGGAAGGTATCGTGGTGGCCACAACAGATTTTTATTTTATGTATTAATAAAGTGTATTGGATGTAAATACAATGTTATTAACTAAATTTCTCATTTAAACAATAATCTACGGGCAAATATATGACTAGTATAGATTCTAATATCGGTTTCGTACTTAGTATTTTACTTTTTATTTTTCATTCCCATTAATAAAATTACAAATTCGAATCAAACATAAAATTTGTCTATTATATTTGATGAAAAAATAAAGAGAATTCACACTAAAATTAGAGAATAAAATATAGAGTTGATGTATGTATTTAATTATCTTCACTGTCTACTATTATACTATTAAATCTCTTTGATGCAATTATAGTAGTAGAGGTCTACTGGCATAGCAGACATAGCACAGACTAAAATAGCCCGAGCCCTGTTGAATAATTATCCTGTAATTATTTTATTCTGTATACAATGTGAGACAGCAGGACTGTAAACGAATTAGCTGGGTAATAATAATTACTAAGGCACTTGCAGTGCGGTTTAGACGGAATTAAGTGAATTTAATGAAAAACAGTGGATAAAAGTAAGCATAGTATGAACAAATTAACTGTATTTCAGATCATATCAGGCATCAGGTATATCAGATTACTGTGAAAGAGACATTTTTGTAGAAGAAACCGTATGTAGCAAATTTATGAGTAAAATTTGGATACACCCCTTGTAGAAATAGCGCTCCATACCAACACATTGTCTGCTCATTTGGCTTATTGTTTATATTTGACATTATTAGGGAGCTCTACAAACTATACGTAAACACAAATCTGTTGTGGTCAGCACAATACCTCTTGCCACTTCCGTTTTTGTTTACTGTGGTGGAGTGGAAAGCTTTTTTAAGTTAACATACTGATATTTATAACTATGAGATTTATTGACGCACACACAAGTACAGTTATTGTATGGCTGACGTGCTACAACTGCCGCAAGTAGTGTATTGATATTTAAACATTTAAATAAACAATATTGCCAACTGATACACTACAGTTACATAACTACAAGGCGCGAGCAATGATGTGATATTGTTGGCCTTGACAAGCAGATCAGCGTATCAGAATGATAGCTAGTAATTATGTACATAGATGTCAAATATCAAAAAATTTCATTCAAAATTTCAAGATTTTCTATATTCAAGTAGTTTATTATTAGGAAAATAAACCACATGGAATTGGAAAATCACAAAATTTAGAATGAAAACTTATGATATTTGACATCTATGTACATAATTACTAGATATCAATTTATCACGGCCACATATCTGCTAGTCAAGGCCAACAAAGTCACATGGCTGCTCGCGCCCTATTGTATATAACATTTCTTGTATACCTACACGCTACACCGAAAATTCTACTTACATCTATTCTTTGTATTTAGATTTTTTAATTTCAAATTCATTCTATGAAGAAATTTTGACCTGTTCTAATTCTTCGAAATGTTTTTAATTCATTGTCGGGATTGACAGTATTTTTGAAAGGTATATGTAGTATACCTATAATTTTAAATATTTAACTATTAATACAATAAGAAATAATATAATGTACGTACTTTCCAAAAAAAATCTTCAGTAATGTCTCTGGATATTTGACACTGACATTTATCTGTCAGTTACAAACATTTTAATGACATTATTTGGGCTGTGAGAATTATTATAACAGATTATTATATACCTTATATTTCTTTATTTCTAAATCTATAAAAGCTATAATAAATTTCTTATATGTATCAGATACACAATTTACTCTAACAAACAAAAATAAAAATTTCCATAGAGTAATATTTAGAAGAATTTTGATAAGAATCTGCTACTTCCGGTTGTCCAATTATTAGCCAAACCTTTTCAGCTATTCCCAGTAATGTCCGATTGAAAACTACGTAGTTAAATAGATATTAAGTATTATAGTTTTTGAGAAATCGTCCTTCCAACCTTCACACATACACACACACACACATCATCGTCAAAATATTAAAATCGGATTGTAGGGAGCTTAAAACGTGCTTAATCATTAAAATCTGGATATGCGATTTTTGGCATGAATCCAATACCTCTCTTAGTGAGAAGTAAAAAAATTCTTGAAGTTTGTGCCAAAACTATGGGGCAGACGTTATTAAAAAACTGCGTCGCATTGAAGATAAAGGCCCCTGTGTTGTAAAATTAGACTTCTTATCTCCTTAGTTTATAGGAACAACTCTTTATTTTCCAATAAAAAATAAAAATCTTCATTTTTGATAAAGAGGTCTAATTTTTTCACTCTCATTTATTAAGTTATTTCTTCAATGTATATTTCAGAAACAAGCACTATTTGTAAATTTTGCTAATTTGCTTTTCTGTATTTCGACTGGATATAAGGGCTTAGAGCTTTAATTTCCATTGGCAAGCTTTAAACAAGATGCAACTGACGTTTTATAGCCCATTAAGTCCCATTGCGCTCTGAAAGACCGTAATGGTAATACGAACACTCCAGCAATATTTGCAAATCCAATATTAATTAAACTTCAAACTTTCAAAACCCTCCATGCATTTCTACTGCTTTATTTCTACAATGATTTTCTTGTTTAAATATTTACTAAGGATTTCTGAGAAAGGCGAAGATAAATATACGCATGTAGTTTATGAGTTTGCATAAGGAGTTAATAAATATCACCTAATCACATATCGAGAAGGTTTATTGCAAGGCAGGCGGATCAAAATCTGCATCAGTTCTGTATTTATGTATAAGATAAATCTAAGCCAATTACGAACATTTATTGGACGCATATATCTAACTTAAATGGATCGAATAGTTGATGCTTCTAGCTATAAGGCAATGACATGGATTTGTTATTCAAATGGGGTCCTCCACCAGAGCACGCTTAGAGTAACAAATTAGAACATGGGTCATTTATGTTATAACTATAAGTCTAAAAAAATCTGTTGTGCCCAACACAATACCTTCCGTCAATCCTGTGTATTATATATAAATTCTATACATAAATTTTTTTGCAAAAGATTCTGAATTTCCTGTAAAATTATTTCATAAACAAACTATGCAAATTGCACTTGACACTAACATCTTCTTCTTCTTTAGCTTGTCCCATTCGTTAGGGGTCGCTATTTTTTATTTTCTTCTTCCACGCATTTCTGTTTTACGTGTCGTTCTCATTCAGTTCCTTTTCTCTCAAGTTTTCCGCAATACAGCCCTTCCATTTTATTTTAGGTCTTCCTCTGTTTCTTCAACCTTCTATTACTAAGCTACTCATTTTATGACATTTTCAAACCAATGTAATCATCTCGCTTGTATCTTTCTAGAAACTTGTAACACTAGAGTTATTTCCTTACCTATCTTTCCGTATCTTCTCCAACATCTACTTCAACATCCTTATCTCTGCCACATTAATATACTTTTTATTGATAGTGACATCTGTCAATCTGAATATATTAACAATTTTCATGGTTAGCATAGCTGGCTGATTTATAAAATTTAATTTCTTTAAAATTCTTTATGAATATGAAGTATAAAATGCAATCAAATCGTATAGAGAATAATATATTCTTTAAGTTATAATAACGTTAAATGTCAATAAATCAAATTTAACTGTTAAATCTTCAAATGAGGCTACTTCCGGTTCACCAATTATAACCAAAATCTAAATAGTGTTCTTCTGGATGTAAACTTGAGAAATACGAAAAAAATATAATTTTTGAAATCGTATTATTGAAGTTATGCGATCCGAAACTTTCGTCACATACACACAGACACACACACACACACACACACACACACACACACACACACACACACACACACACACACACACACACACATAGCTGGAGAGGGCCTAGTTCGCCGTGGAGGACTGCATAGAAAGTGACCGTCATAATTTTTAAAATATTCTTTTAACCTCGCCTTAAAATATACTTTTTCTTCAAACGTCATAAAAGTAGCATCCTTTGTGACTTGATTCACAAGGTAGAAATAAAATAAATAAATATCCATACAAACTATACAGAATCAACGAATAAGAAGTAACTTGTACAAAAGAAACCTGTAATATCGCCCTAAATGTCACTATAACACACTAGGTAACCTAAGAATAAAGTTACTAAATACCATTAAATAAATAACCTATGAATTGAAATATAAACAATGTTTACTTTCGAGGAAATAACATATTAAAGAATAGCAGACTTACAGATTACAATTACAGGGACGGTAATGAACATAAAAATACTTAAAATTAAAGTGATAAGAAAAGTTTATATTGTTTTGTAGTTATTCCTCGATATATCTTTCAGTCACACTGTTAGATTTCCATCTAGTTGAACAACTTCAGGGGGCGTACATTATACTTCAAATTCCGACATAATTGTAGACTCGGACGATACAAAATTGCACAGTATTTATTTAAACGTCAAAACGTGAAAATTTTCACTTGAATGTTTATAACAAAAAGTGAACAAATAAGTATCCATAGGTACAGGGAAATTGAAATCGCAAACGTAATTTACGTAAAATGTAACTCAGTAGTAGATATTTTTCTTTAAATATCTACATTTGAAGAAAAAATATGTCATTCGGAGTAAAAGTGTATGTGTGCCTTGCGTGCAATTGTCCGACTCGCTTCCCTCGTCGTGCAAGCAAGGTATCACTCCTAATAACACAATATACTATATTATAAATTCTTATTTTTCAATGTTAGTTGCTGTCCTTGCCGTATATCTCTCACTATACTGTATATCTTAAGCTTCTAGTACGCAGCTAAATTACTAGGTACATATCCATTAATTAATACTACGGCCATATATATCTAATTAATAATCCTGATTTAATTGGCTCATAAATTTTTACATATTTGATGTGTGTATTTTATCGATCCTATCTCAATATTATTGATTTTTATTGATCATTTAGAGCAATAAATTGTTATTAATGATCCTGCTAATATGTTTAGTAGATTTTTAATTAAAATATGATAGAATATCATTCTGTATGTTTGTAATCAATGATAATATCTTCATTTTTAATTTTACATAGCCATATGTTATAATAGTTGTGTAATACTGCAATTTGTCTATTATTTTACGTAATATACGACCTGCATAGTGTAATTTTGTGTAATTATTGCAGATATGATCTGAGATATTAAAGTGTGTAAAATATAGACGCTGAAGTCATTATTAAAAGTTTAATTATTTTTTATTGCTATTATTATGAATGGGCACGAACTTAATTACAGAGAAAGGTAAAAGATGGGAGACCTGATAAAAACGGTTCGATTAAGATTTAATAGAGCCTTTAGTATCGTGAAATTAAATCCTGTAGACGTCAGTCCTTTCCTGTATATGTATTGAATTTTTTCACTTCACATTATTGCAAAATCTGTTGTGGCCAGCACAATACCTCTCGTCACTTCCGTTTTTGTTACATAAGTATAGAGCGCGAGCAGTCATGTGACATTATAGGTCTTGACAAGCAGATATGGGAGCCCGTGTCAGAATTACAATTAGCAATTATGTACATGCATGTCAAATGTTTCAAGATTTTCTAAATTTTCGTAGTTAATTTTTCACCAGGAGTGTGGAATTTACTTGTTGTTCTACGTGTCACTAAATTTAGAATGAAAAATTATGATATTTGACATCTATGTACATAATTACTAGCTATCATATCATGCTGACACGGGCCCCCATATCTGCTGTCAAGGCCAACAAATTCACATGACTGCTCGCGCCCTATTGTATTTAATATTTCTTGTATACCTACACTCTACACCAAAAATTCTAATTACATCTATTCTTTATATTTAGATTTTTTAATTTTAAATTTATTCTAGAAGAAATTTTGTCCACTTCTAATTTTTCGAAATGTATTTTTGAAGGGTGTAATATACCTATAATTTTAAATATTTAACTATTAATACAATAAGAAATAATATAATGTATGTACCCAAATTCAGTAATGTCTCTGGATTTTTGACACTGTCAGTTACAAACATTTTAGTTTTTCAATTGGTTTCCATGACATTATTTGGGCTGTGAGATTTATTACAATAGATTATTATTATGTGCCTGAGAGTCTAGTCGCGAATCTGAGAACCCGGGTTAGATCCCGACCGACGCCAAAAATTACTTCGAATTTTAATGGTACAAAATTTACCCCTGTGATGCACTCTCTACGCCAGCAATGAGTGCCCGTGAGGTGACGCCTCGTAAGCGCACGCATGGTCATGGTATATAAATATTTCATCATTACCGATATCTGTGTACAAAGCAGATTGGCACACCCAGCAATGGGTAATATGCCGTGTTGATATAATTATTTTATTATACAACATATTTCTTTATCTCTAAACCTATAAAAGATATAATAAAATATTTATATGTGATACAAGCAAGACAAAAATTTTCAAAAAATAATATTTAGAAGATTTTTTTTTAAGTATCTGCTGCTTCCGGTTGTCCAATTATAGCCAAAACCTTTTCAGCTCTTCCGAGTAATGTCCGATTGAGAAATACGTAGTTAAACATATATTAACCTTCCTCCCCCTCCTACACACACACAGACATCATCGTAAAAATAGTAAAATCGTATTGTAGGGACCTTAAAACTTGCTTATTCACTAAAAACTGGATATGTGATTTTTAGCATGAATCCAATACCTCTCTTAGCGAGATTTGAAAATTATTTTGTCATAATAAAAAATTCTGGTTGTCGTTTTGAAAGTAAGCTTTGATCGTTATTTTTATTTACTTAGCGCCTCCGGCTCCTGATTGGTAACTGGTTCACATTACTTACCGATCAGTAATTTGTAAATAAAGCTTACTGACTTGGAAACCATATCGGTAAATATTTAAAAAACATCCGATCGTGCAAAAAAACTATTTAAACTTGTAAATATACAACAAAAAATTCAAATAAAAGTGGTGTTCGCGAATTATACTTCTTGTTTTCAAAGTAAGTTTTAGTTTTCCAATCGGCTTACATAATATCTGCGTAGAGCATGCAGCTTTCCGTTCTATTTAAAAGTTTTTACATAATACTGAAAATAATCGTCAATATGTTCCTATGGAGCACAAACTAATTTCTTTTTTAAAGTTCCTTGGTTTATGCTACTTATGTTGAACGCTTACAAGAAACACAAAGGGAAAATTATACGAAATGGGAAAATGTAGTTCACGTATATAAGTACCTATCATTTTCATAACTACGCTGTTAATATTATGATTATATCTTTTTATCACTTTAAAACTTTTAAAAGAGCTTAACTTACTATCGTTTAAAACATCTATTTAAGTTAAATAATAATTTTAAAATGGTATAATTATAGTAATAGCAGACTTACTTGAAGAAAGAGGACGATGAAGATTTCACATATGGACTGCACCTGAAAATAAAAAAAAATATTAATAAATGAGTCAATTAAATATAAAATGATTTTTTTAGAGAATATGAATGGCACGCTAAACAAATGAACAATAAAAATTTCGAGGTGCACATTAAAACAGGGTACTCGCCAATCATATGAATATTTAAAAAAATTTGATGTGGCCAGCACATAACCTCCCGTCAATTCCATACTTAAAATAACAATGTGCTTTAAGTAAAGTATCAATTTCGGTTGATTGTTTGGGAACAAAATTTAAATTTGTTGTTTCAATAAATAGAAAAGTTTTGTGACAAGGCGAGAAATAACAAATAAATAACTTTTTTACACTCTTCTATATTATAGTTTCAAGATCAATTTTTCAAGTTTGTTATCTTTGTTAGTCAAAATTCTGTTTAGAAATAATTATCATTTTTCCCAAAGCGATTTGTTTAGAATGACTGTCAACGGACTAGACAGTTATTTATTGACAAATAAGTCCAGAAGTTATTGCAAGCATACGTGCGAGGCTGATTTTTACCTCCCGCTACACTTGGTAAGGGAGGTATAGGGATCGTGTTAAAAATCGCATATCGAGATTTTGGTAAATGACCACGTTTTAAGGTCCCTACAATCCAATTTTAACATTTTCACGATGCTGTCTGTGTCTATCTGAGTATGTATGTATGTATGTATGTATAATAGTAATATAAAAATTATATCTCGGAGCTTATGCTTTAAATACATCTCCATGGTTACATAGTTCAGCTCAAATGTATGTAACTGACAGATAAATGTCACTGTCAAAAAATAATCATTTCAAATTAATAATAGTGACTTTTTAAAAGGAAAATTATAAATAGAACAATAGTTTCATGCAAAGGAACTTAATTTCTAGCATTAGTAAATATGCAGGTGTGTATTTAAATAAAGAAATAAATAAATAAATATATTATCACGGCATATTATCCATTGCTGGGTGTCTCTCCTAAATTTCAAAAACAAGTAAAAGTGGTTCTAAATAGCATTAATTATAAGCACAATTCAAATGTAAATTAAGCAGGGTCTAGAATGATTGTGAATCCTGCTTGAGTTTATTTTTTCAACTACGCCATTCTTTTGATAAACTATCTATCTTCTTCATGAAAATATCTGGAGAGTGATGGAAATACGAGTAGGAGAGTCCTGTTTCCAGTATCCAATTAGAGCTCGTCTGGATGCTATTCGATACGTAGAGAAAGTAATGGAAGTTTCTTACTGAATTAACCAGTGCAACTTTTAGATTTTCATCCATTCTCCATACAGCAAGATTTAATTATAGATAGATAGAAATTGTAAAGAAAACTAATTTTGAATTGCACTTTGATTTAAAGATGTCACGACAGAAATATGTTTTCCAACGGAGAAGATATTTGTGTATATGATTTTTTATTTTTAATAAGAAACTTATTAGATGTAACAACTCTATATTTAGATAAATTCTAGAGCAAAGTTATTCAAATATTTTACTGTTAACAAGAATTTTTATTTGATTTAAAGAATAGTAATTTATTCATCGGCATTACTTATGCCAACGATGTTTCCAATTGCAAAAATGGTTTTCTTTGAGGTCCACAAAATAAGCATTTACTACTTCGATGGCTTCTTCGTTGGATCGAAATCTCTTTTCAGTGAGCAACGTTTTGAGTTTGAACTCATACCCAGCTCATTATGTAAAATACAAACTATATATCATTCTACTACTACTATTTAATTTGTGAATCTCCGGTTGAAATTTGCTCGACACATACTATTCAAATCTCAATTTTAAGTTAAAAAATCTGTTGTGGCTTGCACAATACCTTCCGTCAATCCTGTGTATAATGTATAAATTCCATACATTATTTTTCTTGCAAAAGATTCAAAATCTCCAGTAAAATTATTTCATAAACTATGCAAATTGCACTTGACACTTCTTCCACTCTTTTTTGTTTCACGTGTCTGTGTGTGTGACGAAAGTTTCGGATCGCATAACTTCAATTACAATTTTTTCGTATTCCTCAAGTTTACATCCAGAAAATAAAAAATAGCGACCCGTAACGAATGGGAAAAGCTAAAGAAAACAAGATATCATGTCAAGTGCAATTTGAATAGTTTAATTATAAAATAATTTTACTGGAGATTTAGAATCTTTTGCAAGAAAATTTATGTATGGAATTTATACATAATACACAGGATTGACGGAAGGTATTGTGCTGGCCACATCAGATTTTTTGGTATTATATGATTCCTTTTCTCGGCAACTGAATTCCACACTCCTGATAATAAATAAACCACATGAAATAAGAAAATCATAAAATTGATGACATCTGTCAGTTATGAACATAATTAATAGCTGTCATTTTGACACGGGCCCCAATATCTGCTTGCCAGGGCCAGCAAAGTCACGTGACTGTTCGCGCCCTATACATAAATTGTCTTGCAAAAGATACTATATTCCCAGTAAAAATATTTCATAAACAAACTATGAAAAATAACATTTGACACTAACATCTTCTTCTTCTTCTTTAGCTTTTACGATTCGTTAGGGGTCGCTATGTTTTGTTTTCTTCTTCCACTCATTTCTGTTTTACGTGTCGTTCTCATTCAGTTCCTTTTCTCTCAAGTCTCCCGCAATACAGTCCTTCCATTTTATCTTTGGTCTTCCTCTGTTTCTTCAACCTTCTATTACTAAGCTTATTCATTCTTCATCCAATATATACTTCATTTCACCTCATGACATTTTCAAACCAATGTAATCATCTTGCTTGTATCTTTCTAGAAACTTGTAACACCAGAGCTATTTCCTTACCTATCTTTCCGTGTCTTCCCCAACATCTACTTCAACATCCTCATCTCTGCCACATTAATTTACTTTTTATCTGAATATATTAACAATTTTCATGGTTAGCATAGCAGGTTGAATTATTAAATTTAATTTCTTTAAAATTCTTTAACTCTATATCTATTGAATATGAAGTATAAAATGCAATCAAATCGTATAGAGAATAATATATTCTTTAAGTTATAATAACGTTAAATGTCAATAAAACAAATTTAACTATTAAATCTTCAAATGAGGCTTCTTTTGGTTCACCAATTATAACCAAAATCTAATCAGTTGTTCTTCTGGATGTAAAAATGAGGAATACGAAAAAAATATAATTTTTAGAATCGTGGTATTGAAGTTATGCGATCCGAAACTTATACACACACACACAGACACATATATACATACATTCATACATACATACAGACATAATGGTAAAATCTGATTGTAAGGACCCTAAAACATGCTTATTCACTAAAAACTCATCATTGAATTTTTTGACCAAAGACAATACCTTCTTTACCTGAAGGTGACGGAAGGTAAAAATATTTTGAGTGGCCCGTTTCTCAGTGTCACCTGTATAATAAATATCCAAGTGTGTATGTGTTTCTCCTCAATAAAGTAGTCTCCAATCATCCACCACCACTTTGTTAAAGTGTCATCATTTGGTAAAGAAATAAGTCCACCAGCATTAAATTCATCGTCCCTCCCCCTCCCTTGTGTATAATATAGCCGTAAAATGTCAATATAACAAACATTAATCTTGCTGTAACACAGCCTCAAAAAAGTATGTTTCATAAGATAAAAAATTACTTGTTCAAAGTGACGTACTGCTCATCCCCGAATAATATTTTTAAGAGATTTCTTACTCATAATCACAACCCCTCTAATTTAATATTAATCTAATCTTTCAGGAGTTTTTAGTGGCCATCATTTTAAGTTAATAATTCTTTCGTACATCATAAACTTTCTTTTACAATTTTACTTTATTTACGTATCATAAAAACTGTGGAGAAATTCAATTTTCAACTTCATAATTTCCGGGAAGTCATGCTTTTATTTTCGTTGGAACATCCCTGCAAATTTTTATTGACCTAAATTAAATTACTTTTTAATATTTACGATAAAAGAATAAGTTTTCTTTATTTCACTTATTAAAGTTTAGCAATTTTCCTTAGTTCTGACATAATGAAGAATATATTGCATTATAATGTTATTAAAAATCTGTTGTGGCCAGCACAATACCTCTCGCCATTTTCATTTTATGTTGCAAAGGGCGCGTGCAGTTATGTGACTTTGTAAGTCTTGGCAAACAGATATGGGGGCCCATGTCAAAATGACAGTTAGTAATAATGTACATAGGTGTCAAGTATCATAAGTTTTCATTCAAAATATTATGATTTTCCAAATCCATGTGGATTATTATCCTCGCCAAATATATTCATACGTAATACAACAAGTGATATGATTATTATCGATGATATTCTCGAGTGCAACCGAGCTGCAGATTTCACGAGTCCGAAGGACGAGTTAAAATGTGCTGTATCGGTTTCACGAGAAATATCTTCGATTATTAATCATATACTTAAAATTAACTGTCAATGTCATAAATAAAGAAAACAAATCCCTTAGTAACGACTATAAATACGGTGTTTATTTCCTTGTTTTTTATCATCGCTGTGATAAACGCGTAGCTAGGGAGATTCTGAAAGTTGATTGGCGGAAAACATGTCACGTGACTAAGGAATTATATTCTCCATATGATATCAGAATATTTTGAAATTTTTAATAAAAAATTATGACATATGACATTTGTGACATCTATGTAAATAACTACTTGTTGTCATTCTAACACGGACCCACAAAGTCACATGTCTGCTCGCGCCCTATAAGTAACGAATTTAAAATTTCTTGTACACATAAATTATTTAAATTGTATCTCTTCTTTCGTTCTATAAGTAATTTTGACCTACTTTTTTATGTTCAAAATTCTTCAAATTCATTGACAGTATTAGCGGTATTTCTTAAGGATATATGTAATATTAACATACCTATAATTTAAATACATATTTAATTAATAATACAATAATATATATTAAATGTACTCGTACTTCCCAGAAAAATCTGATTTTTGACACTGACATTTTGCATTTATCTGTCAATTACAAACATTTAAATATCTCAACTGTTTTTTGGGCAACGAGATTAATTACAACAGAGTATTCTATATTATTATATGCTATATCTACAAACCTATACGAGATAGAATAAAAAATGAAATTTAATTTTCTTTAATTTTCAAAAAATAATATTTAGAATATTTTTTTCAACAATCTTCTACTTCCGGTTGTCCAATTGTTACTAAAATCTTGTCAGATCTTACTATGAATGTCCGATTGGGAAATACGTAGTTAAACAAATATTAAGCGTTATAGTTTTTGAGTAATCGTCCTTCCAGCGTCCCACACACATACACACACACACATACATCCACACACACACACATACACACACACACACACACACACACAGACATCATCGTAAAAATATTAAACTCGGGTTGTAGGGACCTTAAAACGTGCGTATTCATTAAAATCTGGATATGCGATTTTTAGCATGAAAAAATAAAAATTAATTTCTTATGTTTTACACATTATTAAAATACAAGCAATACAAAATCTTAGTAATCATTATGAGATTTTCCTCGAATTCTTTCTGATTGAACTGTGAACTTCTCTATCCTTTTTATCCTTTGTACGTGCTTATCCTGCGAACGTAGTTTTCTCGGAATCTGTGTATCACTTCTCTTGCAGGGATCTGTATCCTGCACTCTAGGATATGTAAGGACGAAACTGAAGGAGCTTATACTTTCATACAGAATATTCAACCGGGACAATGTCACTGAATTCAAAATCGAACAAGGATTTGCTATATTTTTTACGGGATTTTGACAAGATTCAAATATAATTTATACTTTGAATTGAGAAACTCTACGAGATGTTTGTCAGTTTCAAAATATTTCAACCAAAGTGATGGCGATTGTTTTTGAGGTAGTCATGGATTTGTGTTTATTGATAATTGACTGTATTAAAGAAAGTAAAACATAAGGAGGAAGAAAATGCTGACGCACCGGTGCGGTAGTTGACAATTAAGAAGAAGAAGAGATGAATTGAACAATTTTTACCTTGTGTCACCTTTAGGTAAGGAAGGTATTGTCTTTGGTCAAAAAATTCAATAATGAGTTTTTATTGAATAAGCATGTTTTAGGATCCCTCTAATATGATTTTACCATTTTTACGATCATGTCTGTATGTATGTATGTGTGTTCAATACCACGATTCCAAAAATTATATTTTTTTCGTATTCCTCAAATTTACATCCAGAAGAACGACTGAGTAGCCTCATTTGAAGATTTAACTGTTAAATTAGATTATTTGACATTTAACTTTATTATAACTTAAAGAATATATTATTTTCTATACGATTTGATTGCATTATATATTTCATATTCAATAGATATAGAGTTAAAGAATTTTAAAGAAATTAAATTTTATTAATCAGCCAGCTATTCTAAACATGGAAACTACTAATATATTCATTTAATTCAAATTGACTATGCAAATTGCACTTGACACTGACTTCTTCTTCTTTAGTTTTTCCTATTCGTTAGGGTCGCTATTTTTATTTTCTTTCATTTTTGTGTTGCGTGTCGTCCTCATTCAGTTCCTTTTCTCTCAAGTCTTCCGAAATACAGTCCTTCCATCTTATATTTGGTCTTCCTATGTTTCTTCCACGTTCTATTACTAAACTATTCATTTTAGCAGTTTCCATGGTTAAGTTAGCATAGCTTGCAGATTTATAAAATTTATTATCTTTATAATTCTTTAACTATATATCTGTTGAATATGATATATAAAATGCAATCAAATCGTATATAGAATAATACATTCTTTAAGTTATAATAATATTTAACTGAGTTTTTCAAGAAAAACTGTTAAAATCTTCAAATGAGGATACTTCCGGTTGACCAGTTACAACCAAAATCTAATCAAGTCTGCATATGGTTGTAAGGAAGAGGAATACGCATGAATTGTAATTTTTGGAATTCTATTATTGGAGATATTGCGGCCGAAACACGTCCACACACACATAAAGACATCGTAAAAATAGTAAAATCATACTGAAAGGCCCTAAAACGTGCTTATTCAATGAAAACTCACCATCGAATTTTTTGACCAAAGACAATACCTTCCTTACCTAGAGGTGACGGTAGGTAAAAACATTTCTTATAAAATTTGTTCTTTAATATATTATTATATTGTATTGTGTTTTTATACAGCTATTATTATTTGGCACCGTGAACGATTTGGTTATTTAAATATGAAGATTTTTAATACCTATTTGTAATAAAGCAAAGCTTTATAAACAAGTGTTTCAAGATATGATATTGAATATTTTTAAAGCTTTTCTCAAACAATATTCCCGTTTCCATGGTAACGCAAGTTCATGACCAATAAAGCACAACATTGGGGAAGCTCCTTTCGCAGTATAATCCTTATATTACAGTTTGCGCGGAGTTTTATAAAAGTTCAAGTATTTCATAAAAGTACTGAGTAGTCTCCATGTTATGAGCTGTTGTTTCAGAACCCTATGTATAATTTATTAAACGCAGACTTTCCACCAAGGCACAGTGGCTCTTTTCACGAAAAATGCATAACTGTTGTGTGTATTGTCAAACAAAATAATATAGAAATTTTTAGAATGTCGTAAACTTTAAAATATGCCCTAGACTAATACGACTTTCATTTCTACTAAAACATTAATTTATTATAACATGGATTAAACGAATGGCTGAAAGAACAGTCCTTCGGATAATAAAATTTTGATGGTGATCTGGTTGTCACGATTGTGTCTAGCTCTTATCTGGCATCGTAAAAAGCTTACAAGCTTTTATTTGACGTTGAATGTCTCATTAAAATGGTAAAATGGTGATAGTGTTTTCCACGAAATTATTCTAGGGAGCGGCTATTAAATTGTACACTTCTTTACATACAAGAATGCGACCCTAAAAACTGATTTCTTTTTCTGCGATTCCAGTTCACCTAATGTGGTCCACTGTTTAGACTTCTGTTTCATTTCCGGTGTATAATTGGTGATGTGCATTTTTACCTCCCGTTACCCTTGGTAAGGAAGGTATAGGGATTGTGCTAAAAATCGCATATCGAGATTTTGGTAAATGACCACGTTTTAAGGTTCCTAAAATCCAATTTTAACATTTTCATGAGGATGTCTGTGCATGTGTATGTGTATGTGTATGTGTGTGTGTGTGTGTGTGTGTGTGTGTGTGTGTGTGTGTGTGTGTGTGTGTGTGTGTCTGTGTTTCCTCTTTATGCGCTAACTCAAATATTGTCGTTTAAAAAATTTTGAAACTTTGTATTTCTACCTTACTCTTATATAGAAAGTTGCCATTAGATTTTGGAGTCTGCCAATCTGCTTTGTACACAGATTTCGATAACGATGATGACATATTTGTACCGTGCGGACGTTTACCAGGTGTCACTTCACGAGCACTTATTGCTGGCGTGGAGAGTGCACTACAGGGATTATTTAAAATTCGAAATATTTGGCGTGGGTCGCGATCAAACTCGGTATTTAATTTTAATTTAATTTTAAGTATTTACATGAATAAAAATTAAATTAAACGGGAGGTATTGTGTTGGCCACATCAGATTTTTTAAATAAATGTATTAAGCAAAGGCTTATTCCTTTTATTAAAATATATCATGTCAGCAACAACTATTTAAATTTAGATAGTTAAGTTCACCACATTAAGTCAAATCTGTGGCAAGTGTGTTTGACGCTGAAAACGGCATTTTTGTTATGAACAACAATAATCCACCTTGTGTGCCCAAATTGTGCCCAATGTGAAATTTTTAGTCAATAATTAAGACAATGGTATACATAAAAGGTTGACAAGCAAAAATTGAGACAGAGCTTCAGAATAGCATTAAATAATTTATGATAAAAGTTGATCTTAACCTTGTACAAAAGATGTTTGAATGCATACCAAATAATTGGATCTCGTTCAGCGAACTTTTTATGACCATTCAAAACTGGTCTCAAATTTTAAACATCACCTCTTAGTGAAGAATTCATATATCAACCATGGTTACAAAATGCGGCACCCATCTTGCACAAAGTTTTATTTTTTTTCTTTTTGAGAAATTCTTTTATTTTAAATATGTTGAAAGTACACAGTACATTGAAAAATGTAATTTAAATCATCCTTTCTCTAATTTTGTCTCTTTATCGTTCAATTTCCATAGTAATGCGAGATCCATGTTGGCGTTTAAACCATGTATAAGTCATTTAACAATTCACTAAATTAACCTCCGGTTAGTAAGATCCGGAGCCGTTGAATTCCGGACCGGCGTCGATCAACGCCCGGACCGGTGACCGGAATACATTCGTTTACTCGGAGTCAGGACGAGACGACCACGAAGGTTAAAGGACGAATACATGAATATACTGACGGTTTTTTTTTTATATACACACACCGGCAAAATTAAGAAAATGCCAAAATAGCTATGTATTTCAAAAAGTATGAACCCTCTGTCTTTCATAATTGTGTTGGTATTTCTATTTCTGTTTGATTATAAATTCTTCAATATAAATTGGAAAAACCTCGACCATTTAGAAGAAATGGAGAAAACTTGTTCAGAGAATGAATTTAAAATTATAGAAAATACGTAAATATAAAGATTAGGTGTAATTAGATTTTTTTGTGTGTACAAGAAATGTTAAATTCAATACTTATATATACCACAATGGAAAGGGCGCGAGAGGTATTGTGATGGCCACAACAGATTTTTTTGGCCAGGAGTGTAGTTTTGATTGACATATCCAACCGCCTACTTATTTTTGTATTTTAAGTAGAAAAAAAATTTGGTGAATCCAATTAAGAATACAAATAGTTTAATACAACCCGTAAGATCCAACAAATAATGTATAAAACTTACAATTAATTGTTTTAGAATTTCAAAAATAATATGAGGCGAAAAGTTAAACTTTGAAAGAAAGTAGTATGCATTTCGACGAGTTCACCCTATAGTTTATACGTATTTTTTACCTCTCGCTAAGAGAGGTATTGCATTCATGCTAAAAATCGCATATCCAGATTTTATTGAATAAGCACGTTTTAAGGTCCCTACAATCCGATTTTATCATTTTTACGATGATGTCTGTGTGTGTGTGTGTGTGGATGTGTGTGTGTATGTGTGTGTGTGTGTGGGATGTTGGAACTACGTATTTCCCAATCGGACATTCATGGGAAGATCTGAAAAGGTTTTGGTAACAATTGGACAACCGGAAGTAGAAGATTCTTGAAAAAAATTCTTTTAAATAATATTTTTTGAAATTTTTTCTTGATAATATTAAAGAAAAATAAATTCTCTTTCTGATACATTTAAATATTTTACAATATATTCTATAGATTTAGAGATAGAAGAAATATAGTATGTAAAATAATCTGTTATAATAAATTTTACAGCCGAAAGAATGGCCATGGAAAATAGTTGAAAATTTAATTTGTTTGTAACTGACAGATAATGTCAGTGTCAGAAATCCGAAGACATTACTGAAGACTTTTTCTGGGAAGTACATACATTATATTATTTCTTAATGTATTAATAGAATTGGAAACATTTCGAAAAATTAGAAGAGGACAAAATTTCATCATCAAAAATGAATTTAAAATTAAACAATCTAAATATATATGGAATAGATATATGCGTAAGTAGAATTTTTGGTGTAGAGTGTAGGTATACAAGAAATGTTAAATACAATAGGGAGCGAGCAGTCATATGATTTTGTTGGCCTTGACAAGCAGATATGGGGGCCCATGTCAGAATGATAGCTAGTAATTATGTATATAGATGTCAAATATCATAATTTCTCATTCTAAATTTAGTGATTTTCCAATTCCATGTGGAGCAGAATTAAATGTTAAATATCTAAGGCATACAAGTAAACTTTAAACTCCTGGTGATAAATTAACTACGTAAATTTAGAAAATCTTGAAATTTTTAATGAAAAATTCTAACATTTGACATCTATGTACATAATTACTAATTATCATTCTGAAACGGGCCCACACATTTGCTTGTCAAGCCCAAAAATGTAACATTACCGTTCGCGCCCTATACTTATGTAACCAAAAAAAGGAAGTGGCGAGAGGTATTGTGCTGGCCACAACAGATTTTTTTTACTTAGAATGACCCCTAGAATACACGGTAAAATTTGCCGGTTCTGCGATATTTTTTAAGTAATACTAAGTGGTATCTTCCTAGTGATATATTTATTGATCTATCCATCAATCTGTATCCTCGTAAATGTATATCTTTTATGCGCGATATTCGAGAAGGGTTGATATAACTGCTCATTCATCTGAGGTGTCGATAAGAAGTTCTTTGTGTTTGCCCCTTTCTCCTCCTGGCAACTTCTACGCCAATGGTTCACATATCCATCCACCCAAGAGATAATGTAAATGTTGAAACCGAAAGCAGGGTCAAGGACGGGAATGGAATTTGCTAATTAATTGTACAATTTTTTGGATACAATCATGATTTCGTATGTAGAATATACTATCTGTAGTTTGCGAATGCAGCAGACGAAATAAATATCGTATAGAGCAGTGATTCTCAAAATGGGCAATACCGCCCTGTTTTGGGTGCTGGATAGGGTTAACAGAGGGACATTTAAGGGCAGTAAGTGTGCGATAAGAGCTAAAAACAGAAATAAGAAAACTCTCAAAAATTTAATTGACTAAAATATTTTCCTCTTGAAAGTACAAATATACAGGCAAAGCATCGTAGCATTAGTTTTAAATATTCAGGCCCAAAGTGCTTTATTCGAAACAAGAGTTTAGGAATTCAAATATAACACATAGTTTATTTATTATTACTAGAAGAATCGAAATAAAACAATAAAACTCTACATATTTGCAAATACGAAGACTTAAAATTATAACCACTATATTTCAAAATAGAAACACCGTCTCTGGTTTCATAAATGCTACACACAGTTGGATTTCCAAAAACCTTTTGGAAATATAACATCTCCGTCGGACAATACTGATTTATCTTTATTTATTGATTTACTAATTCCTTTTTTCCTCTCGCTAAGAGAGGTATTGGATTCATGCTAAAAATCGCATATCCAGATTTTAATGATTAAGCACGTTTTAAGGTCCCTACAATCCGATTTTAATATTTTTACAATGATGTCTGTGTGTGTGTGTGTGGATGTATGTGTGTATGTATGCATGTGTGTATGTGGGTCAGTTGTAAGGAAACTATAATACTTAATATCTGTTTAACTACATATTTCTCAATCGGACATTAATGGGATGAGCTGAAAAGGTTTTGGTAATAATTGGACAACCGGAAGTAGCAGATTCTTAAAAAAATCTTCTAAATATTATTTTTTGATAAATTTTGTTCTTGCTAAATTCTCTATCTAATACATATAAACATTTTATTATATCTTTTATAGATTTAGAGATAAAGATATACGACTACTGATTTTTTTTTGTGGGAAGTACATACATTATATTATTTCTTATTGTATTAATAGTAAAATATTTAAAATTATAGGTATATTACATATACCCTACAAAAATACTGTCAATCCCGACAATGAGTTGGAAACATTTCGAAAAATTAGAAACGGACAAAATTTCTTCATAGAATGAATTTAAAATTTTAAAAAATAAATATAAAGAATAGATGTAAGTAGAATTTTTGATATAGAGTGTAGGTATACAGGATATGAAATACAATAGGGGTCGAGCAGTCATGTGATTTGTCGTGGAAAATAAACCACATGGAATTGGAAAATCACTAAATTTAGGATGAAAAATTATGATATTTGACATCTATGTACATAATTACTAGCTATCATTCTGACACGGGCCCCCATATCTGCTTGTCAATGCCAACAATATCACATGTTTGCTCGCGTCCTATACTTATGTAACTGACGGAAGTGGCGAGAGGTATTGTGCTGGCAACAACAGATTTTTTTTCTGAGGGGGCATTGAAAAAATATATTTTGGGCAGCGCTCGCTCCAGCGTTTACGTCGCCCCGGACAAAAAGACAAATTGCCGCCCCTTAAACATATACATTTTAAAATTATTTAAAATAAAAATCAAATAAAAATAAATAAATATTTCATCACGGCATATTACCCATTGCTGGATGTGCCAATCTGCTTTGTACAGACGTTAATGATGGAATATTTCAGGCGTCACCTCACGGGCACCCATAGCTGGCGTGGAGAGTGCACCACAGGGGTCAATTTTGTGCCATTAAAATTCGATGTAATTTTTGGCGTCGGTCGGGATCGAACCCGGGTCCCCAGATTCGCGACCAGCCAATCAAAATAAAAACATATATTTAGAAAAAAACATGAAACATAATTAACATTCAAGTAGGACAAAACAATAAAAATTAAATAGTACTCGTACCTAGTTACAAATTATTGCATTTTTAATTCTATTACAAAAAAAAAATCGACAAGTATAAATTTCGATTAATTGGGTATTTAACATCAATATTTTGTCACATTCCCAGCTAAAATACCGCCCTTTAGATTTGCCGCCCCAGACAAATATCCGGGTTGCCCGCCCCTACAGCGGGCCCTGTTTGGGAAAGGGGATAGTGAGCCCAATAAGTTTGAGAAACACTGGTACAAAGCATGAAATCTTTGCAACATGCTAGCAGTTTTCGAGTAGTTGAACTTTTCTGCAATTCGCATAAAACTACTTTTATGAATTTGATATTTGAAGTCAGTTGCCGAAATAATCCTAGGTGACGGCACAATCGTCATAAAGTTTTATCCGTTTGTACCAAACTCCACTTCAAAACTGTTTTAAATATTCAAATAACCGGAAGGAAATATTGCCGGGAAATGAACTAAAACGCAATTCGTGTCGAAAAAATTAACTAAACTGCATACTGTTGAAGGCAGAGTATATAATTTTTAACCCATAAATTCTGGATAAAAATTACGCCTATTTTATTCAAATTATTTCCTGGAATATAATCTTTTTATACGCGGAATATATTAACGTTGAGTGAAATGTTACGGCACATAAATTTTTAGGTTATACACAAATAATTGATGTGTAGCCATTTGGAAAATGTAATGGTGAACAAATTTTACAATTGAATAAATAAGATTATCGTTTTGTTGATATGTTTATTCATTTGTTATAATTATTTGAGCATGTTATTTGCAAAACATATTATGATATATTGTTTCCAAATATAGAATAGAGAATAATACGATGTTCATTCAAAAAGAATAGCAAATTCAATATTGTGACATATACAGCGTGTTTATGAAATGAGGGTCTTAGGCAAATACAAAGGGCAACAAGATTATTTACGTTCGCACAATGAAAAACAACTACAACGCCTAATAGAAGTAAAGCAGTATTACTAATAAAGGCGTTGTAATCCAATATTAAATGGCGGAATACCTGAATAAAATATTCAGTTTTGTAAGTTTAAAAACTATATTTCAAACTAGTCGAAAGAAATTTGTAAGAATTTGCCTAGATTTTATAACTAATTTGTTTATTGAAAATGTAAATCGGCCGAACTATTAAGAGTTTGGGCTCACAGTAAAAGTATATAGTGGGCAATGTGCACATTGCCCGACATTTCCAAGATTGACTTTTGTGTGTTAGGTGAGGTTATTTTCGTTGTGTTTGGTTGAATTGCAAACGAAACTAGTTTTAGGCAAGTGTCTACATTTACCGGCAATGTGCACATCATTCCACTATGTACATTTACTATTATATTTTTACCTTCCGTCACCTTTAGGTAAGGAAGGTAGTGTCTTCAGTCAAAAAAATCAATGATGAGTTTTTAGTGAATAATACGATTTTACCAATTTTTTGATGATGTCCGAATATACGTATGTTTGTCTGTGTGTACGTGTGTATGTGTGTGTGTGTGTGTGTGTGTGTGTGTGTGTGTGTGTGTGTGACGAAAGTTTCGGATCGCATAACTTCAATACCACGATTCCATAAATTATATTTTTTTCTTATTCCTCAACTTTACATCCAGAAGAGATGATTAAATTTTGGTTATAATTGGTCAACCGGAAGATTTTAAAAGTTTTTCTTGAAAAACGCAGTTAAATATCATTTATTGACATTTAACGTTATCATAACTTAAAGAATATATTATTCTCTATACGATTTGATTGCATTTTATACTTCATATTCAATAGATACAGAGTTAAAAAATTATAAAGATATTAAATTTCATAAATCAGCCAGCTATGCTAACTATGGAAACTGCTAATATATTCAGATAATTCAGATTGACAGATGTCAGTATCAATGAAAAGAAAATGAATTTGGCAGAGATGAGGATGTTGAGATAAGGAATGAAAAAATAAAGGAACTAACTCTACTGTTAGAAGTTTTTAGAAAGATACAAGAAAGACGATTACATTGGTTTGAACATGTCATGAGGAGAGATGATGAAGTTATTGGAAGAAGAATGAATAGCTTAGTAGTAAAAGGTTGAAGAAACAGAGGAAGACCAAAGATAAGATGGATGGACTGTTATGCGGATGACTTGAGAGAAAAGGAACTGTATGAGGACGACACGACAGAAATGAGTTTGTTTATGAAATAATTTTACTGGAAATTTATAATCTTTTGCAAGAAAATTTATGTATGGAATTTATACATAATACATAGGATTGACGGAAGACATTGTGCTGGCCACATCATATTTTTTTTCGGTATTAGAATGACATTTATTTAGCCTAAAAGGATCTTTATTCTTAAAAGAGCTGACATTTTGATATTTGGGATTGGTTGGCAACGGACAGAATAAAAACATATATCACTGTTACAAATCTAAACATTTTGTCAATTTCCTTAATGGAAATTTTCAACTATTTTTATAAAGAAACAATGTAAATGACATATCATTTTTATGTTTTTTGAACATTGAGAATAAATTTATTGTATAATTTAAAGATTTGGATATCTCAAATATCGAAAGTTATTTCATATTTCCTGTATTATTTGTTTTTGATTCGTTTCACCAAACATAAAAATTTGGAGAACAGAAGGATATTTGAAAGATATCTGTCGTGTTCCATTGAAAACAACATGTTTCCATTTCCATAAAAGTTTGTATTGTATTTTATTACAGCGTATTTATGAACAAGGTCCAATGATGAAAAAAAATCTTTATGAAAATATTTTTATTTCTTTTCCAAAAGTTGAATATTATCGAATTGGAAAAGTTCGATTCGGTTGATAAAAGAATATTACAAGAAAAAATATTTGATATTGCAAATGTAATGATTTTATAAATGTATAATTAAAATTTTATATTGTTACAATTGATTTTATACAGAAAACGACTATTAAACAGCAATCATATATGACCTGTTTTCATTAATAATTGATGTTTTTCCAGTCGTTTCATTCTGCTTTATATATTGGTATTATGAAATAAATATAATTAATAAAAAGTTATGTCCATATATTTATAACAAAACATTGAATTTAAATAAATTTTTAATAAAAATTTTACTCATATCCAGATTTCAATGAATAAGCACGTTTTAAGGTTCCTAGAATCCGATTATAACATTTTTACGATGATGTCTATTTGTGTGTGTGTGAGTGTGTATGTTCTATAAGCCTAAAGACCTGTTTGACTATGGATTCCTCAATCTAACAGTAATGGGAAGAGTTGAATAGGTTCTGGTAACAATTGGACAACCGGAAATGGTAGTTTCTAAAAATTAAATTCTCAATCTGCTACATTTAATTTTTATTACCTCTCGCTAAGAGAGGTATTGGATTCATGCTAAAAATCGCATATACAGATTTTATTGAATAAGCACGATTTAAGGTCCATAGAATCCGATTTTAACATTTTTACAATGATGTCTGTGTGTGTGTGTGTGTGTGTGTGTGTGTGTGTGTGTGTGTGTGTGTGTGTGTGTGTGGATGTGTGTGTGTATGTGTGTGTGTGTGTGTGGGATGTTGGAAGGACGGTTACTCAAAAACTATAAGACTTAAAATTTGTTTAACAACGTATTTCCCAATCGGACATTCATGGGAAGATCTGAAAAGGTTTTGGTAATAATTGGACAACCGGAAGTAGAAGATATTAAAGAAAAATAAATTCTCTTTCTGATACATTTAAATATTTTTATATATATTTTATAGATTTAGAGATAAAAGGAATATAATATATAAAATAATCTGTTGTAATTAATTTTACAACCGAAAGGATACCATGAAAAATAGTTGAAAATTTAAATTATTTGTAACTGACAGATAAATGTCAGTGTCAGAAATAATGAGTAATGAAAGAAAAATGTACTTGGAGAATCCCTTAATTCTTGATCTGTGACTATTATGGAGATGACAAGTCTAGGTTGAAGGACTTAAATTTGTTTCAAACATTATGGGACAATGTACACCAGTACTGTAGACTAGAGTAACTTTGAATTGCGAAAAAGCTATCAAATTCTTTTCAAGTAAGTTGTAAATATTGACAAAATTACACATCGATATAAGAATAATCGGAGTGCAATCTATCCGTCACTTTATTAAAGGGAATTAGTGTTATTTAGATATAACATGTATGAAAAAATAAAATGTAAAAGAAGATATGTAAGAATAGATGCACAATCCAGATAAGTAAACAAGGTTGTTCGAATTGAAAATTGCTGTTACCAGCCTAATATTTATATATGGTAAACTCTACTTTGTAATTTATTGTAACATAATTTATGGTAAAATATCTTTATGTTGAGACATGCTATTATTGAATAATAAAGAAGTTTATACGTCATAGATTTATATGAATATATTATTTGTATTTATAAAAATATTCTTTGCTTTATGCATACAGCCAGGTAAAATATACGGCGAGAGGTTATGTGCTGGCCACATCAGATTTTTTTATTATATCTCGTATAAAAATTTGTATAATGAGATGTAATATTTTGTATGATCTGACTTGCCCAGAAGAAAGTACAAGAGAATAAAATACTATTTGACTGAGATTTGGAGTAATTGTTAACACCTAATTTTTTGTAAAGTTTGTCTGTGATTACAAACGTCTTTTCCAAAGAAATCCAATTAAAATTTCATTTATCAACCTTTAGCTGGGAATAAAAATCACTGATCCCTAAATTGCTCTAATTTCTGTAATCCTACGTGACCGATGGCTCGCCACGTACAATACGTAGCTAGCTGTGGACGCCCAAGCGCTAACGAAAGCTCGAGATTAATTCCCTGAATAAAGTTGTATCGCGAGATCCTAATGGAACTGGAATGCTTTACTTTAAAGGATTGATACAAAATTTAAATAAAGGGCAAATCAATTTGGAGGAGGATTACTGTTTTAATTATATGCTCAAAAGGTTATTTCAAAAGATGTTTAAATATAAAGGAATTAAAAAGAGGTTTTAGATATTTAAATACTTGTTGCTTACAAAGTTTTTATATGATTAAAATTATACAAGAGCGACGCAAAAATTATTTTGAACGTGGAAAATGGTTTATACGAGGGTCATTCAATAAGTAAAGAGACAAATGACTATAGCTCAAAAACGGTTTATTTCAATCTTTCAAAATTAAGGCTATTTTTCAACATAATCACCCCCCGCAGTTATGCACTTGTCCCATCTTTCTTGCAGCTTCCTAATTCCCTTGGCGAAGAATTCCTTCGATTTACCCCGCTTCCTTAACTTCCTCATTGTTAGGAAATCTTTTTCCACGTAGGGCGTCTTTGAGTGGTCCAAACAGGTAAAAATCAGATGGGGCGAGGTCGGGACTGTAGGCAGGATGAGGTAAGACCTCCCAACCCAATTGTTGAAGCTTATCACGGGTCAGCTGGGCTGTATGAGGGCGGGCGTTATCGTGCTGAAGAATGACTTCTTTTGACAAGAGTCCACGGCGTTTGCTCCTGATAGCTGGTCTAACTTTGTGTTCTAGCATCTCAGAGTAGTATTGGCTATTGATAGTTCGCTGATCTTCAAGGAAATCGCAATAGACTCCTCGATTCCAACGAGGAACCAGAAACTTCCATTGGACGTCCACATCGGGGTTCATCACCTACACTTGTTCTGTCACTTTTAAACCGATCAACCCACTTGTAAAAATTCGCACGGTTCATACAACTTTTACCGTACTGCATTAACATTATAGAAAAAATTTCACTTGGTTTTACACCTTCTGCGACTAAAAATCTAATGACTGAGCGCTGCTCTTCTAAGGTGCAATCTTCTAGTGGACTTGCCATGGTGAACTGAAAATTTTGAGGCTATGTTGACATAAAATGATGAAACAGCTGATCAGAGCATATTCCAAGGTTGCCAACTAACACCCCTGAAAAGATTGTACACATTCATTGAATAGTTTTAAATTTATAGAATTTGTCTCTTTACTTATTGAATGACCCTCGTATTTTGTTGTAGACCCTGAAGAATTTAAAGACAAAAGGTGTACAGTAAAAATTTTGAAAGATGTCCGATCAAGGTCATCTCTATCATGAACGAATTAGCAAATTGGCATACATTTATCCCCCTCCTTTACAAAGGCTTTAAGCGTGTGCAATAATAATGGATACAACACGCTTGTCTTTCAAAAATTCATATTGTTTCGACTAAGTTAGGACATTCCATTTTAAAACGATGCTCATTGTTGATAATACTTTCGCTGTAACGTAAGTTTATATATTAATTCAAATACATTACCTTGATTCATAGCCGTACGAATAACGTTATTTTTTTTCAGTGTCACTGACATTGCCATTATGTCGATATCTTATTTTTCACATATTTGGTTTTACATTTGCTAATAAACTTACAGTTGATTGGTTTTTGAATTTTGATTGCTGTTATTGTAACATATATTTTTATAATAATAAAATAACAGTAGTATCTTATGTACCCTCACAAAAACTAAGCAAACGACACTACTGAATTTGCCAGAATGGGCGGAGCAAAAATCTGAATTCATACAATTCGTAGATGTCCTTGATCGGACATCTCGCGTGCACGATAACGCATCTGCCTATAAAATAACACTTGTGCATTAATTTCTGCCCTCCAAAATTGCCCGTATTCTTCTGATTTGGTCCCAACTGAGTTTACTCCTTCCTCAAACTTAAATTGAAGCTGAAAGGGAATCGTTGTTTTAGTCTCCCAGAACGCCGTGAATGGACTGGAGACTCGTGCCGAGCGCTGTGTGTATTTAGAAGGAATGAATATTGAAGAATAATTTTGATTTAGATTTTTGAATAATGGTTTTTGTTATATTTATAAGGGAAGTGCTAAAACATTATAGCTACACTGTTAAATTGAACATATTTAAAATAAAATTCTAAAAAATATGAACTCAATAATTCTAGCGTGACCATCGTATTAAAAGGAGCGACGTAATATTTCTTTACTTTAGATAATCCAGGCTTCTTTCTAAATACTGTTTATTCACTTTTTCTTTTCTTTTGTATAAAACAAAGCAATGGGAAGGAAAACATTTTACTTCTACTGCTAGTATAGCTTGTACCCGATTAGCGGAATAAAATAAAACGTAATCCCCTTCAGTGCAGTTCGTGTTAGCGGTTCATAACCGCCAGGACCTTTACGGCTGCAGCCAACAGCAAGCAGCCACTCAAGATTCCGCAAAAAGAGAAAAGACACTGTGACCACTGATGCGGAAAGATATACAACAAACACAGATACAATATAGGAGTTAGAAGATACAATTATAAAGAGCAAAAGATTTGATTTTATCTTTAATTTCTATGGTAACAAAATTGAAAGAGAAATACATTATTTAAATTCTAGAAACTTGGGGCCATTTATCCCCTAGGGATTTTTTTATTATTTCGACAAGTAATGTTTTATTATATAATTCTCTGAATTTCTACCTTGTGAATCAAGTCACAAAAGATACTACTTTTATGACGTTTGAAGATATCAAATTAAAAAAATCTGTTGTGGTCAGCACAATACCTTCCGTCATTCTCGTGTATAATGTGTAAATTCCATAATTTTTCTTACAAAAGATTCTAAATTTCCAGTAAAATTATTTCATAAACAAACTATTCAAATTGCACTTGACACTGGCATCTTCTTCTTCTTTAGCTTTTCCCATTCGTTAGGGGTCGCTATTTTTGCATTTCGTTCTCATTCAGTTCCTTTTCTCTCAAATCTTCCGCAATACAGTCCTTCCATCTTATCTTTGGTCTTCCTCTGTTTCTTTAACGTCCTATTATAAACTATTCATTCTTGTTCGGATATAATTCTTCATTTCTCCTCATGACATGTTCAAACCAATGTAATCGTCTTTCTTGTATCTTTCTAAAAACTTGTAACACTAGAGTTATTTTCTTACCGTATCTTTCCGTGTATTCCCCAATATCTACTTCAACATCCTCATATCTGCCACATTAATTTACTTTGTATTGATACTGACATCTATCAATTTGAATTATATGAATATATTACTAGTTCCCAAGTTTGGCATAGCTGGCTGAATTATAAAATTTAATTTCTTTAAAATTCTTTAACTCTGTATCTATTGAATATGAAGTATAAATTGTAATCAAATCGTATAGAGAATAATATATTCTTTAAGTTATAATAACGTTAAATGAGGCTACTCCCGGTTCATCAATTATAACCAAAATCTAATCAGTTGTTCTTCTGGATGTAAACTTGAGGAATACGAAAAAATTATAATTTTTTTAATAAAAGGTCAAAAAATAATATATAACAGCATTTTTTCAAGAAAAAATGTTAAAATCTTCAAATTAGGATACTTCCGGTTAACCAACTATAACCGAAATCTTATCAACTCTTCATATGGATGTACGAAAGAGGAATATGAAAGAATTATAATTTTTGGACTTGTAGTATTGGAGAAATTTTTGTCATACACACACACACATACAGACATCATCGTAAAAACAGTAAATTTGTATTGTAGGGACTCTAAAACGTGCTTATTCATTGAAAACTCACTATTGAATTTTTTGACCAAAGACAATACCTTCCTTACCTATAGGTGACGGAAGGTAAAAAATCTATTGTGGCCAGCACAATACTTCTCGCCATTTTCATATTATGCACATAAGGCGCGAGCAGTCATGTAACTTTATTGGCCTTGGCAAGCAGATATGGGGGCCAGTGTCAAAATGATAGCTAGTAATAATGTACATAATTTTTCATTCAAAACATCATGATTTTCTAAATCCATGTGGATTATTTTCCTCAGGTGTATATACCATATTATTGAATACATATAAAACAAAATGATATCAGAATTTTTTGAAATTTTTAATCAATAATTATGGCATATGACCATTGTGACATTTATGTAAATAACTACTAGCTGTTATTCTGACATGGATCTCCATATCTGCTTGCCAAGGCCAACAAAGTCACATGACTGCTCGCGCCCTATAAGTAACGAATTTAATATTTGTACACACAAATAATTGAAATTGTATCTCTTCTTTCTTTCTATGACGAATTTTGTCCTACTCTTTTAATATGTTCAAAATTCTTCAAATTCATTGATGGTATTAACGGTATTTAGTAATATTAATATACCTATAATTTTAAATACACATTTACAGTACAATAAGATATATTAAATGTAGTCGTACCTCCCAGAAAAATCTTCCAGTTGTATTAGTAAAACTGCTGATTTCTGACACTAACATTTTGCATTTATCTGTCAATTACAAACATTTAAATATCTCAACTAGATTCCATGGAGTTGTTTAGGCAATTTACTATTTTATATACTGTCTTTTCTATATTTGTACTTTTTTCGCTGTTCATTGAGGCTATTAATATCGCATGAACAATTTTTGCCGTTTTATTTACCTTCCATTTACGTCAGTGTCCTCTGTTCCATTTTTATTATTCTTTACATATATGTATTGAATTGTTATTTTCAATCCCTTTCTTGAATTCCCTATTTTATTATTTTTTATTTATATCATTTAATAGCTGAGTGACATCTTTAAGATGCCTGCGCATAAAATCAGATTGGCAAACTCACGAATGTGTAATAAGTCATTACATACTATGTTCCCATTATGCACAAACTGACTGATGCATCTATCTTCAAACTGAAGCATCTTTTCTATTCATGTTTTCATCTCCTGTTGTTGGTTAATTTTCCGGTAAGCAGAATTGCGTACTTGTGTCTCCGAAAGCTGAAAGCTTGTTTCACAGTTATTAATCAAACCACTTAGCATGTAAATTGCTTCCGAATGCAACGATGCAACATTTAATACATCGGAGATAACGAAAGACGAAAGTCGCGTAGTAAAAAGAAGAAAAGATGGTTGGGATTAAAAGATGCAATGAAGGTGAAGACGATGAAAGAAATGAGACGAATTTATTATTATTAAGATAATTATTCACTAAGAGGTGATGCTTAAAATAAGGAAGGTATTGTCTTTGGTCAAAAAATTCAATGATGAGTTTTTAGTGAATAAGTATGTTTTAGGGTCCCTATAATACGATTTTACTATTTTTACGATGATGTCTGTATGTATGTATGTATGTG
This sequence comes from Harpalus rufipes, assembly GCA_951394225.1. Classification (NCBI taxonomy): domain Eukaryota; kingdom Metazoa; phylum Arthropoda; class Insecta; order Coleoptera; family Carabidae; genus Harpalus; species Harpalus rufipes. The sequence goes on from OX596276.1 coordinate 2,411,192, forward strand.
TGTGTCTGTATGTGTGTGACAAAAGTTCCGGATCGCATAACTTCAACACCACGATTCCAAAAATTATAATTTTTTCGTATTCCTCAAGTTTACATCCAGAAGAACAACTGATTATATTTTGGTTATAATTGGTGAAGCGGGAGTTGCCTCATTTGAAGATTTAACAGTTAAATTTGATTTAGACATTTAAAGTTATTATAACTTAAAGAATATATTATTCTCTATACGATTTGATTACATTTTATACTTTATATTAAATAGATATAGAGTTAAAGAATTTTAAAGAAATGAAATTTTATAAATCAGCCAGCTATGCTAAACATGGAAATACTAATATATTCATATAATTCAAATTGACAGATGTCAGTATCAATAAAAAGTAAATTAATGTGGCAGAGATGAGGATGTTGAAGTAGATGTTGGGGAAGACATGGGAAGATAGTTAATGAAATAACTTTAGTGTTACAAGTTTCTAGAAAGATACAAGCGAGATGATGCATTGGTTTGAAAATGTCATGAGGAGAAATGAAGAATATATTGGATGAAGAAACAGAGGAAGACCAAAGATAAGATGGAAGGACTGTATTGCGGAAGACTTGAGAGAAAAGGAACTGAATGAGAACGACACGTAAAACAGAAATGAGTGGAAGAAGAAAATAAAAAAATAGCGACCCCTAATGATTGGGAAAAGCTAAATAAGAAGAAGATAATAGTGTCAAGAGCAATTTGCATAGTTTGTTTATGAAATAATTTTACTGGAAATTTATTTCCTTTTGAAATATGTTCGCGATTCATGATGAAACAATTCTGATACAAACAAATTAAAACACTAAAATCATTAATGATGAAAAGTAACATTATTGTGTTTGTTAGATGATTGAGACGTCATTTTATGACTGCCACTAATTCCCGGATGCATACATCTCCCCGGAAGTGTGTCCCGGAAACTAACAACATTCTCTCCGGACAATTTTCCCGGACTAACTGTCATGCACCAGAGTGTTTACGTCCATAGTTTACTAGTTGCGTCACTGATACTGCACTTACGGAAAGAATTAAAGATGAGAGAGGTTTTAAAAAGGTTTTTTGTGTTGTTAAAAAGATGGGCTGTGTATTTTACCTGTAAGAGGTACATTGTATGATAAAAATAGCGCAGGGATTTTCAAAGGATAAGCGTATTTCAAGGATGGAGACGAGATATCACATGGCGGAAAAGAAACCAATTCAAGGATTTAAAATTTGTATTTAAATTGCCTGGGGATAAACGAACTGATACTATTATTACCTTCCGTCACCTTTAGGTAAGGAAGGTATTGTCTTTGGTCAAAAAAATCAATGATGAGTTTTTAGTGAATAAGCATGTTTTATGTATGTATGTGTGTGTGTGTGTGTGTGGGTGTGTGTGTGTGTGTGTGTGTGCGTGTGTTTGTGTCTGTGACGAAAGTTTCGGATCACATAACTTCAATACTACGATTCCAAAAATTATTTTTTTCGTATTCCTCAAGTTTACAACCAGAAGAACAACTGATTAGATTTTGGTTATAATTGGTGAACCGAAAGTAGTCTCATTTGAAGATTTAACAGTTAAATTTGATTTATTGACATTTAACGTTATTATAACTTAAAGAATATATTATTCTCTATACGATTTGATTGCATTTTATATTTCATATTCAATAGATATAGTGTTAAAGATTTTTATGTCTCACTAAAGTATTATGCACTGTTTATTGCTAGGATACGGTGTATATAAACATATCTATAACAACCGGGGCATAATGGGTGGGCATAATGAACTCACTATGCCCTCCCATTATGCCTCGGTTGTCTTGGATATGTTTATATACACCGTACCCGATCCTCGATGTTGATGTTTTAAAAATAAATAAACGTTGATAATAAAAAAAAAAACAATTAAACAACATCCTTAGCAACGCCAAAATTTGAGCATTATTGTAATCAAAATTATTATCAATTAAAACTTGTATCAGATATTCTAGTGAGACATAAAATCTTGTATGCACCACGAGCGTTACTAGATGATAATTCCCATCGGACGACATCTATCCCTCGGGCTAGATCCTCGTCGCCCTCCTGGCATTATGATCATAGTAACGCCCTTGGTACATAAAATACTATAAAGAAATTAAATTGTATAAATCAGCCAGCTATGCTAAACATGGAAACTACTATTATATTCATATAATTCAAATTGACAGATGTCAGTATCAATAAAAAGTAAATTAATATGGCAGAGATGAGGATGTTGAAGTAGATGTTGGGAAGACGCGGAAAGATAGGTAAGGAAGTAACTCTAGTGTTACAAGTTTCTAGAAAGATACAAGCGAGATGATTACATTGGTTTGAAAATGTCATGAGGAGAAATGAAGAATATATTGGATGAAGAATGAATAGCTTAGTATTAGAAGATTGAAGAAACAGAGGAAGACCAAAGATAAGATGGAAGGACTGTATTGCGGTACACTTGAGAGAAAAGGAACTGAATGAGAACGACACGTAAAACAGAAATGAGTGGAAGAAGAAAATAACCCCTAACGAATGGGGAAGCTAAAGAAGAAGTAGATGTTACGGTTGAGACGTCCAGTTATTCCAAAAAAACAGGCGACCATTTGCTTTGAAGTGCTTTGAGCACGAACGACTTCTGTTATGTTTGGGTCGCCTTGTAAGACCCATACAGTCGACTGCTGTTTACTTTCGGGCTCATACATCGATGCACTGTTGTTGAGTTAATCCACGTCGAAAGTTGTAAAAAATAATCGCTCGAGTTCACGATTTAATTCCATTTTTGGCCGATATGAATTTTTCAAGTTAGTGTAAACAACACAAATAGCGCTCGTATGTCAAAACGTTCTTTACGATAGAGACGTCAGTTTTAGTGTTAGTTTCCATTTCTCTATCAATATTTTAGAAACTAGGTAGCTAGTTCCATCCTACATGTGTCAGAATGTGTTATCCTGCAGCCGTATTCCTGAGAACCTGTGTTCCTTAGGGATATGTAGTCCTACTTGTGCGTCTTGCCATTCGTGATTGAATTTTCCGCTTCTTGAGTATCCCGGTTTTCGACCAGGTACAAGAACCACCAAGTGGACTCAGTGTAATGTTTGTGAACTCGATAAAAAAGGATATAAGATACACAGGATTAAAAGGATAAACAAGGAAGGGACACAGTATTTTGTTGAGGATGTAAAGAAAGGAAAATAGTTTAAATAATTGTAAACAAATAATTTTCTAAAGAAATATATTGTTTATCTTTGTTGTAGGTGAGTGATTTTGAAAGTTATCTGCCTAGCCATGAAACAGAAGAAGAACGATTGTAATTTTTGCTTGCTCCCAAAAAACAATTAATAATACAAAGGGTAAGAATAAGCACGTTTTAAGGCCCTTACAATCCAATTTTAACATTTTTACGATGATGTCTGTATGTGTGTATTTGTGTGTGTGGTGGTGTGTGTGCATATATATATATATATATATATATATATATATATATATATATATATATATATATATATATATATATGTGTGTGTATGTGTGTGTGTGGATGTTGAAAGGACGATTTCTCAAAAAAATAATATCTGTTTAACTACGTATTTCCCAGTCGGATTAATAGGAAGAGTTGAAAAAGTTTTAGTAACAAATGAACTACCGGAAATAGTAGATTCTAGAAAAAATTCTTCTAAATATTATTTTTTGAAAATTTTTGTTCTGGAAAATCTCGAAAAATTAGAAGAGTAGGACAAAATTACTTCATAAAATTAAAGAATCTACATATAAAGAATAGATGTAAGTAGAATTTTTGGTGTAGAGTGTAAGTATACAAGAAATATTAAATACAATAGGGCGCGAGCATTCATGTGACTTTATTGGCTATTTCATAAGTAATGTCGTTTACTTAATATTTATAAGAGTACCTACATAAGATACTACTGTTATTTTATTATTATAAAAATATACAGGGTGTATCACGGAAAGTGAAACATACGCGTTTAACATGGTAAATCAGTTTTTCCGTGCGCATTACTCCCCTAATTATTTTAGATAAAAAAGTTTCAAATGGATGTTGCAAAGCAAAAATTTATTTTGTCTACTTCATAATTGCAGAAATAAAATTTGAAAATTCACGGAATTACAATTTAATAGTATTAGCCATGGAATTAGAAACAAGAGATGAACAAAAGGGTAACGTTTTATTAAGTCAGTGTCAAAATAATGATTGCCAAAAAAATACTAATAATTTGATGTATAAAATGTTACGCTTTTGTTCGTCTGATGTGACCAACACAATACTTCCCGCCATTTACCTACGTTGCCTATACCTCCCTTACCAAGGGTAGCGGGAGGTAAAAATACTGCAGTTTTATTTTTGTATTATATATATTTTTTGAAAACATATTTCATATTAATGGAATTGGAATTATATATTTCATCTTCCATCCACCCTCAAAGCTTGTGTAATATAAAATATAATCACATTCCTGATTCAAATTTTAATTCCGCATCTCTTCTGATGCGAAAACAAATAAAAAATATTAAAATTGTGTGTGGATTCCTGGGAGAAATAAATCCGATACGCATAGTGGAGATAGTTTTCTCTTGTATTTGGAATTGTAAATAAATTTGATTATATTCCATTAGTCCATAAATTGGAGCTGCCAAACAGTGGGCCAATCACTCCGGAAAAATCTAATTTGCGCGTAACGCAGTTTGCAGCATAATATGTTATTCGTTTGCATCGGTCGAATGCGAGTTTCAATTCAATTTCAACTAGATAGCTGACGTGTGTTTGTGCGACTGTGTGATGTGTGTGTGTGTGTGTGTGTGTGTGTGTGTGTGTGTGTGTGTGTGTGTGTGTGTGTGTGTGTGTGTGAATGTGGAAGATGCCTCTATTTACCATAAATATTCTGTGATATCTATATGTCTCGTTGAATATTCATCTACTATCTATTTCGATTAGGAGACTAAACTCGTCTATGCATTGTTAAGATTCACTGACTTCAATGGAATATTGTAGCTCAGTTAGTTGGAGCATCCTACTAGATGTGGCCAATGCATATTTAATCTAAAACATTTACATTTGATCACAAATAAATTTACTTAAAGTTTTGTAATACGTAATAATTAACTGTTTTATAAGCAACAGAATTATGAACTTAAATTAAAAAATCTGATATGGCCAACACAATATCCTCAGCCAAATCTACAGTATGTTTTTTAAAAGAAGACGTAGAAAATAAAAACATATAGGTATAGCATTATATTTACAACATAATAATCTGCTGAATTGGCTTATATATTTGAATATTCTGTTTCCATCGTGCAGCATTAAGTTGCAAGATATTTCTTTATAATTCTTTTTTTTAAATTCATTGAATATGAACAAATCTGATGTGGCCAGTAAATTACCTTCCGTCAATCCTGTGTATTACGGACAAATTCCAGTAAAATTATTCCTTAAATAAACTTTGCAAATTGCACTTGACACTGACATCTTCTTCTTTAGTTTTTCCAATTCGTTAGGGGTCGCTATGTTTTATTTTCTTCTTACACTCATTTCTATTTTGTGTGTCGTCCTCATTTAGTTCCTTTTCTCTCAAGTCGTCTGCAATACAGTCCTTCCATCTTATCTTTGCTCTTCCTTTGTTTCTTCAACCTTCTATTACTAAGTTATTCATTCTTCATCCAATATATTCTTCATTTCTCCTCATGACATTTTCAAACCAATGTAATCATCTCGCTTGTATCTTTCTAGAAACTTGTAACACTTAGAGTTATTTCCTTACCGTATCTTTCCGTGTCTTCCCCAATTAATTTAATTTTTATTGATACTGACATCTGTCAATTTGAATTATATGAATATATTAGAAGTTTCCATGTTTAGCATAGCTGGCTGATTTATAAAATTTAATTTCTTTAAAATTCTTTAACTGTATATCTATTGAGTATAAAATGCAAATCATATTTAACTGTTAAATCTTCAAATGAGGCTACTTCCGGTTTACCAATTATTACCAAAATCTAATCAGTTGTTCTTCTGGATGTAAACTTGAGGAATACGAAAAAATTATAATTTTTGGAATCGTGGTATTGAAGTTATGCGATCCCAAACTTTCGTCACACACACAAAAACACAGACACACACACATACATACATACAGACATCATCGTAAAAATGGTAAAATCGTATTATATGGACCCTAAAATGTACTTATTCACTAAAAACTCATCATTGAATTTTTTGACCAAAGACCGTTAAAACAGGGTATGATATAAAATTTAAGGTATGTAACGATGTCCAAATAATAGATCAACCAATTATTTGGTTGTCTTTACAAATTTCGCTTCAAATATATTAACTCAAATTCGATAAATCCACCATTTATTCTGTCGTATCGCAACGTGGATGAAAATAAATGAATTAGTCCTGCTACAGGAAGCCATCTATACAGCGGAAATGAGAACAGTGGCTAGAGAGATACAGTTACAGACTAGTCACGTGTACTATACATACGGCATACGGCAACAGGATATAGATACAGTTACAGACACAGATACAGATACGGTTGTAGATACAGATACAAATCATTATCCTACTCTTCTAATTAATTAATTCACTTGATACGGGAGAATTACGGATCATTTAGAGTTCAAAATATATAACTAAAACCCTTCAAGATTATAAATTTTGGAATTTAGGAACATTCAACAAATATTACTCTGTGAATATGGGTCTGTAAGTTTCAAGTCCTTTATAAGAATTGTCTTATTGTAACCTCACATATTCTTCTGATTTTAAAAGCGAACAGATGTGTACAATATTTTTTTAAAGATATTCGATCAAGGTCATCTGTATCACGAACGAATTAACAAATTGGCATACATTTACCACTAGAAACGTGTGCGAAAATGATGAATATAACACGCTTGTCTTTCAAAAATTTATATTGTTTTGGTTAGGATATTCTATTTTAAAACGATGCTCGTTGTTGACAATACTTTCGCTGTAACGCAAGTTTATTTATTAAGTCAGATATATTACCTTGATTCATAGCCGTACGAATAACGTTATTTTCTGTCGATCCTATATTTCCAGTAAAATTATTTCATAAACAAACTATGCAAATTGCACTTGACACTAACATCTTTCCCATTCTTTAGGGATCGCTATTTTTTTATTTTCTTCTTCCACCCATTTCTGTTTTGCGTGTCGTCCTCATTCAGTTCCTTTTCTCTCAAGTCTTCCGCAATACATTCCATCTTATATTCATTATCCTTCATATCTTCTCATGACATGTTCAAATCAATGTAATTGTTTCTCTTGTATCTATCTAGAAACTTTTATCACTCGAGCCATTTCCCTTATCATTTAATTCCTTACCTGTTTTTCCGTGTCTTCCCCAACATCTATCTCAACACCCTCATCTCTGCCACATTCATTTTCTTTTCATTAATACTGACATCTGTCAATTTGAATTATCTGAATATATTTGCAGTTTCCATGGTTAGCATAGCTGGCTGATTGATGAAATTTAATATCTTTATAATTCTTTCTCTCTATATCTATTGAATATGAAGTATAAAATGCGATCAAATCGTATAGAGAATAATATATTCTTCAAGTTATAATAACATTAGATATCAATAAATGATATTTAACTACGTTTTTTTTAAAGAAAAACTGTTAAAATCTTCATATAAGGGTACTTCCGGTTGACCATTCACTTGTTCTTCTGGATGTAAGCTTGAGAAATATGAAAAATTATAACTTTTGGAATCGTGGTATTGAAGTTATGCAATCCACACACACACACATACATATATACATACATACAGACATCATCGTAAAAATGGTAAAATCATATTATATGGACCCTACAACGTACTTATTCACTAAAAACTCATCATTGCATTTTTACCTCTCGCTAAGAGAGGTATTGCATTCATGCTAAAAATCGCATATCCAGATTTTATTGAATAAGCACGTTTTAAGGTCCCTACAATCCGATTTTAACATTTTTACGATGATGTGTGTGTGTGTGTGTGTGTGTGTGTGTGTGTGTGTGTGTGTGTGTGGATGTGTGTGTGTGGGATGTTGGAAGGACGGTTACTCAAAAACTATAAGACTTAAAATTTGTTTAACAACGTATTTCCCAATCGGACATTCATGGGAAGATCTGAAAAGGTTTTGGTAATAATTGGACAACCGGAAGTAGAAGATTCTTGAAAAAAAATCTTCTAAATATTATTTTTTGAAAATTTTTCGTGGTAATATTAAAGAAAATTAAATTCTCTATCTGATACATTTAAATATTTAATTATATATTCCATAGATTTAGAGATAAAAGAAGTATAATATATAAAATAATCTGTTGTAATAAATTTGACAGCCGAAAGAATGCCATGAAAAATAGTTGATAATTTAAATTATTTGTAACTGACAGATAAATGTCAGTGTCAGAAATAATGAGTAATGAATGAAAAATGTACTTGGAGAATCCCTTAGTTCTTGATCTGTGACTATTATGGAGATGACAAGTCTAAGTTGAAGGACTTAAATTTGTTTCAAACATTATGGGACAATGTACTATAGACTAGAGTAACTTTGAATTGCGAAAAAGCTATCAAATTCTTCTCAAGTAAGTTGTAAATATTGACAAAATTACACATCGATATAAGAATAATCGGAGTGCAATCTATCCGTCACTTTATTAAAGGGAATTAGTGTTATTTAGATATAACATGTATGAAAAAATAAAATGTAAAAGAAGATATGTAAGAATAGATGCACAATCCATATATACATTTTAGACCGCCCAAAATTAATGTTTTTACTAGAAGAATATGAAGAGACAGTAAACAACGTTGTTCGAATTGAAAATTGCAGTTACCAGCCTAATATTTATATATGGTAAACTCTACTTTGTAATTTATTGTAACATAATTTATGGTAAAATATCTTCATGTTGAGACATGCTATTATTGAATAATAAAGAAGTTTATACGTCATAGATTTATATGAATATATTATTTGTATTTATAAAAATATTCTTTGCTTTATGCATACAGCCAGGTAAAATATACGGCGAGAGGTTATGTGCTGGCCACATCAGATTTTTTTAACAAAGACAATACCTTATTCCTTGCCTAAAGATAACGAAAGTTAAAAAATAATCGAAAAATATGGAATAATTCCATTGTTAATTTTTATAATTCTTAGATGAGCAATAAATAAAGTATTGATGATTTATTTTTCTAATTAAAATCCTCATTAAATCTTTTTATTCTCTTACAAAAACCATTAAATAGGCAACAAATTCACCCCCAAATTTCGATCTTATATAAATTTCGAGTACAATAACCATATTCCATCATCTACATTGTTCTGCTCTCGTTTTTTGTGCGAGAATTAATTGAGAATCTTTTGTGCGTTAGAGGATTGAAGGCCCATGTCGGCCGTTGGCAAATTACACCTTTTATTCTGCATTCGAAGCGCTGAACACTGAACGCGTTTGGGTTATAAACTCTTTCACAGAGCACTGTAACTCGAGCTCGGGATAGTTTTGCTGCTTTATTTTGTTGCCATTTTGACGGATTTGAAATAGAAAATTGGTTTTATTCATGCACAGAAGGGAACGAATTGTAAAGAAGTAAATGAACAATACGAGTAAATAAAAATAAATTCATGGAATTCATAGAAGTCATACAATTTATAGAATATAATGTGCAGGAATTATTGATTTTATTATACATAGGTGTTAACAAATCTTCGAAATTTCTGTCAAAGTATGTCTCATAAGCAGGGCCGGCCCGACGGGAGTTCGAACTGTTCCCGGGAACAGGGCGTTAGGGGTGAACACAGGGATTTAACACGGGTTTTTAGTTTTATATCATTTTCTGCTGTTCATATTTCATCGAAAACTGTACAGTAAATTTTTTGAAAGATGTCCTATCAAGGTCGTCAACGAATTGTATGAATTCAGATTTTTGCTCCGCCCAGAAACAACCCCTTACGTGAATGTTTCAATAAAAAACGTTTTCTCAAAACTTTTGTTACATACATTATTCTTTATGTATTTATTATTTTACTTCCATTAGAAAAAAAATCTGATGTGGACACCACACGACTTCCTTGTACTATACATATTTTTTTAATAAATAAATTACAAAATATTAATTTTAACTTCAAAACAGTAAGATATATAGCGACCATAATCTAACCCGGTTCTTTTTAAAGAGAGTTTTGATTACAACAAAGAAATATTTGATTACAACAATGAATATGACTAATTTCACAATAAAAATATAATATTTGTTATTGTACGAATCATAAAATTGCACGTATTTAACGTAATTTGACATGAACATTTTTTTTATGTGTTTGTCCTAATCCATAGCAAGCTGTATTACAAAAACAAAAAAGTATATAATTTTTAAATTTACATATCTCGCTTATACAAAGGGCTATTTTAATAATACTTGATATGCTAGACGCAGAAATTAATTCTCTAAAACTTTTATTTGAAGCATTTATTTCTAAAATCAAAATAAAATCATTTTATTCAAGAAAAACTGTTAACAACTTCAAGTAATGTACCACTTCCGGTTAGCCTATTTTAACCAAAATGTATTATGTTATTTTGATTGGCATAAAAGTCTTGTATACCAAATTTGAAAAGTTTTGGATTATATTTTAAAACAGTTTTTCATTAAAATCTATTATAGGCGTCATGTAAAGTGCCACTTCTGGAAATTGTGTAATAACCAGAAAGGGAGGTGCACAACTAGATGTTATAGGAGTCCTAAATACAAAATTTCAACCTTCTATGGCTTATTTGAGTTATGCGAGATACGAACGAACGTACGTACGTACAGACGTCACGACGAAATTAGTCAAAATGGATTCAGGGATGATCAAAATGGATATTTCCGCTGAAATCTGAAAACCGAAATTTTTCGCGATTTCAATACTTCCTTTACTTACGTACAAGGAAGTAAAAAACACTTTAAGAAAAACTTTTGTCTTTGACACTGCAACAATGGAATTATTAAAATCGTTGTAAAGAAAATATCTTCTAGAAAATACATTTGATTCTTTTGATTTATGTAACAAAGCTATGATCCAGAACTCTTCTCCCGTTTTGTATTATTTTGTAAGCTCCTCAGTGCTCTGAAAAGCATGGACATATTTTATATTATTTGCACTCTCTGTTAAAAATAGAGCTTGCTTCTGATACAAGTGCACGAGTAAATGAAATGCAAATGCGTTGAGTAGAAAAGAGACTATGACGTGAATTGAAAAAGTTATATTTTATTCAGTGATGCTTTGACATTAAAAAAGGAAGTATTAATCTACTTATACCTTCCAATATTTGTTCGTTTCAACACTAACAGTGTAATATGAGAGGGGTTAGAGTAGTGGTACTTAAACTTTTTCCTTGGCGATCTATTTCGCAACCCAAAAAATCATAGCGACCCAGTGGCGGCTGTAAGGCAAGGCATACTGAAAATAAATCGTGCTAAAAATCGCATATCCAAATTTTAGTGAATAAGCACGTTGTAAGGTCCCTAGAATCCGATAGTAACATTTTTACGATGATGTCTTTGTGTGTGTGTGTGTGTGTGTGTGTGTGTGTGTGTGTGTGTGTGTATGGATGTGTGTGAGGTTGTTGGAGGTACGATTTCTCAAATTATATAAGACTAAAGACCTGTGTAACTACGGATTCTTCAATCTAATAGTAATGGGAAGAGTTGAATAGATTCTGGTAACAATTGGACAACCGCAAGTAGTAGTATTTTAACAAAAATCTTCTAAATATTATTTTTTGAATATTTATGTTATTACAAATATTAAAAAACCAAAATTCTCTATCTGACACATTTAAAAAAATTATTATACCTTCTATAGATTTAAAGATATAGATATATAATCATACGAGTGAAACCGAGCTGCAGATTTCACGAGTCCGAAGGACGAGTTGAAATGTGCTGCTTCGATTACACGAGCAATATCTTCGATTATTAATCATCACGAGCTTATATTTAATGAAAGAATATAACGAATTTTTGCAATCTAACCTAACCTAACTTTTGATATACATATTCATATTGTATTAAAACATGGTACTTACGGGTTATATTTAATATTTCGGAGTTTGAATTATTCTTATTATTTATTTTTATACTCAAAATTAACTGTCAATGTCATAAATAAACAAATCCCTTAGTAACGACTATAAATACGGTGTTTATTTCCTTGTTTTTTATCATCGCTGTGATAAACGCGTAGCTAGGGAGATTCTGAATGTTGATTGGCGGAAAACATGTCACGTGACTAAGGAATTATATTCTCTATAATATAATCTGTTGTAGTAAATCTCACAGCCTGCTTACAGCCCAAACATCTTCATGGTAACTACTTGACAAATTAAAATGTCTGTATCTGCAATTGATAGATAAATGTCACTAATGTCAGTATCAAAAATTCAGAGACAGTACTGAATGCTTTTTCTATGAACGATATTTAATATTTCTTATTAATTATATATTTAAAATTATAGGTATATTACATGAACCCTTCAGAAATAACACCAATCCCGTTAATGAATTGGAAACACCTCAAACATTTAGAAAAAATGGAGAAAACTTGCTCATAGAATGAATTTAAAATTATAAAAAATACGTAATTATAAAGATTAGGTGTAATTAGAATTTTTTGTGTGTACAAGAAATGTTAAATTCAATACTTATACGAGTATATACCACAAGGGAAAGGGCGCGAGAGGTATTGTGATGGCCACAACAGATTTTTTTTCTTAGATACCGAAATTCGTTTTCCAATCGTTTCCTGCCTATGGTAATATGACGAGCATTTGATCGACGATTTTGTTTCATAAGACCACCATGTTATAAATGAAAATAAAAATGGCAAAATTTAATGAGCCCACCACAAAAAATATACAGTTTGTTTCATTTCTAATTTTCTTTGTTGTGACTGAGTAACCCCTTAATAAAATGAAAGGAATTTTGTAATAATTTCTGTAGTTATCCTGGGGAATTTTTATCACCACATACCAACTGCGGTCTGTGGTTTGCTCTTTGCTCACAGCATCAATAAATATTTGGAGAATGTGGAGTAACATCCGCAAAATATCTACATGGCTTCAGGGTAAATCCTACTACTAGTATTGCACAATAGCAAAACTACAATACCGCCAGAATAAATTTCAGAATACAATAGCGGAAAAGCTGAAGACATTAATAAAACTAGCTGAAAGGGACCAATGAAAACAAAGAAAAGTGTTAAAATTAAAGATACAAAGCACGGATATCCTGGGAAAATTTTGTTGTTGGCACCACTGTAATTTATAGCAGTGATGCTCAAACTTATTGGGCTCATCACCCTCTTTCTGAATATATAATTTTTCAATGCCCCGTCAGAATATTTATTCTAATCTATACAGAGTGTTTTAGGACTAGTGTAACAAACTTTAACAGCTTATTTCTGAGGTCATTTTGAGCCAAAAATGTCATATGAACATAGGTCCTATGCCTTCTAGTTACCAAAATACAAGAGGTTGAAGTTCTATAAACGAAATTTTCTAATTTTTGTAATCAAGGTACTTTCGGAAAACAAGAGTTATTATTGAAAAGTCATACCTTATTTGTATTAATTAATTTTATTTATTAATATTAACGAATACAATTTGGACAACAAAACATACGATTCAAAATTTATATCAAATACATGAAATTATGTACATTTATTAATATTACAATGAATTTTACACTCTAAAACGTTCTATTTACAGCAGAAATATTTCAAAGTTTTAACACATTTTTGGTATCACTGGTTTACACTAAAACCATTTTTTACTATTTTTAGTAACTTTTGAATTAAAACTACAGTTTAATGTCAAAATTTTACTTTAAACAACTTGTAATGAAAATTGTGAAAAATTCCGACGTAGTTGGACATTTCACCAAGACATACTTTCTATTTAAAATTTCCTCAACTCAATAATAACTCTTGTTTTCCGAAAGTACCTTGATTACAAAAATTAGAAAATTTCGTGTTATTTATAGAACTTCAACCTCTTGTATTTTGGTAACTAGAAGGAATAGGACCAATGTTCATGTGACATTTTTGGCTCAAAATTACCTCAGGAATAAGCTGTTAAAGTTTGTTACAATAGTCCTGAAATACCCTGTATAATCTCAAAGGATCGGCATAATGGATTCATGCTAAAAATCGCATATCCAGATTTTATTGAATAAGCACGTTTTAAGGTCCCTACAATCCGATTTTAATATTTTTACGATGATGTCTGTGTGTGTGTATGTGTGTTTGTGTGTGTGTGCGTGTGTGTGTATGTGTGTGTGTATGTGTGTGTGTGTTCCTCAACCTAACAGTAATGGGAAGAGTTGAATAAGTTCTGGTTACAATTGGACAACCGGAAGTGGTAGTTTCTAAAAAAAAATTCTAAATATTATTTTTTGAAAATTTGTTACTATAAATAATAAAGATATTTAAATTCTCAATATGACACATTGATTTATTTAATAATATAGAATAATCTGTTGTAATAAATGTCGTTGCCCAAAAACAGTTGAGATAATTAAACGTGGGTGGGTGTATATGTGTGTGTGTGTTTAGTTCTGCCTGGCCCCATGAGTCTTTGGCGGGTTTTAAAATGTATTTTGCGTACTTTTTGAAAAATTCTGCGCATTAATTGTTTTTATTTTGGGGCTTTCACACATTGTCGTACACAGTTCTAGTAACATCTAAAAAATTTCAATAGGTCAATATCATTACCAATATCTGTATACAAAGCAGATTGGCACACCCAGCAACGAGTAATATGCCATAATGAATTTAAATATAAAGTTTTAAAATATTCAACCACTAAATGTGTTATATTTATGAATGAAAATAATTAAAGAAGTCTGGAAATAGCTCCATTTAAACTTTCTAAATGTCCATATTTCAAACTGTAAAAATACCACTGCAACAAACTTTGTAAACTTAATAGAAATATGTAAATGTGTTGCAAAATGTCTGTTTGCACTAGTTTGACCTATCCACAGTATTTTTTCCATGAATGTGTGTGCTCTTCATTGACCTATATTCTTCATATGGTACTTATTTTCTCGTGAAAGTATTGCATTTCATGATATAGTAAACAAACTCGCATTAACTCTTTATTTACACTGAGATGACCGACATTGGAAAAGAACACTTCATTTTGTGTAATATTCCATTCCAAAGGGTTATTGGTCACAATATCATTATTAGTTTTTCGAAATTAATTCATTAATCGTGTCAACAATAAAGAATTGCAAAATTTTAAATTTTCTTACGTTTCGGAATACGACGGCCGTCCTAAAATTAAAGAAATTATTTGCAAAAATATTATAAGAAGGTGTTCCAGGATATGAACCGATGTACAACATTTACAATAAAAAGTTATTAAACTTTTTAACTACTTTACATGAGATTGGGTCATTTAATGTTGTGATTGTTGCCGTGTGAGTCAAAATCAAATAATGGCTTGATTACAACAAAGAAAATTTGATTACAATAATGAAAATGTAAATTCCACACTCCTGGTGTCCCACTTGAAGTTTTGAATGAAAAATTATGACATTTGATATCTATATACATAATTACTAGCTGTCATGACACGGGCCCCCATATCTGCTTGTCAAGGAAACTAAGTCACATAACTGCTCGCATTCTATAGAATGAATTTATAATTTAAAAAATTTTGGTGTAGTGTAGACATTCAAGAAATGTTTAATACTTATGTAACCAAAAATTAAAGAGGCGTGAGGTATTGTGTGACCAGCACAATACCTCTCGCCATTTTCATTTTATATTGCAAAGGGCGCGAGCAATCAAGTTTAATTTTTTGACAGTGAGATACATCTGTTAGTTACACACCTTTGAGATCTGAACTGTGTAACCATGGAGTATGGAGTTGTGTTTAAAGCGTAGGTTCCGTGATTTATATTATAGATAATTTTATAAATTTATGCACAAAATATATGGAAGAAGTATTAATGCAAAGCTGTAGAAACTGTAACAATCTTCTATAATAGCATAAATCTCAAAAAAAAATCGTTTAAAGGTATTTTGAGCTTCAAGTAAAGTACCATTTCCGGTTATCTAATGGCTTCGTTCCATATTAAAATAAAGTGGAAATATAAGGTCCCAAAATTTTCTGAATGATAATATTTGAGTTAAACCGTTAACACACATACAGTAAAATTATTTAAAGATGTCCGATCAAGGTCATATGTATCATGAACGAATTAACAAATTGGCATACATTTATCTCTTTCCTTTGCAAAGGATATAAGCGTGTGCGATAAGGATGGGTGTAACACGCTTGTCTTTCAAAAATACATATTGTTTCGACTAAGTTAGGACATTCCACTTTAAAACGATGCTCATTGTTGATAATACTTACGCTGTAACGTAAGCTTATATATTAATTCAGATACATTACCTTGATTCATAGCCGTACGAAGAACGTTATTTTCTGTCAGTATCACTGACACTGACATTGTGTCAGTAT
Source organism: Harpalus rufipes (assembly GCA_951394225.1). Classification (NCBI taxonomy): domain Eukaryota; kingdom Metazoa; phylum Arthropoda; class Insecta; order Coleoptera; family Carabidae; genus Harpalus; species Harpalus rufipes. Next base: position 2,427,788 of record OX596276.1, read on the forward strand.
CTTATTTTTCACATATTTGGTTTTACATTTGCTAATAAACTTACCAGTTGACTTATTTTTGAATTTTGAATGCTTTTATTGTAACATATATTTTTATAATAATAAAATAACAAAAGTATCTTATGTACCCTCTTAAAAACTAAGCAAACGACAATACTGAATTTGTCAGAATGGGCGGAGTAAAAATCTGAATTCATACAATTCGTAGACAACCTTGATCGGACATCTTTCAAAAACTTTACTGTACACAGACACCATCAAGAAAATGTTAAAATTGGGTTCTAGGAACCTTAAAACGTGGTCATTTAACAAAATCTCGATATGCGATTTTTAGCACAATACCTCCCTTACTAAGTGTATAAGGAGGTAAAAATAATAAACGTAGTTACTGGATTTATAAGGTGTACGCGATTGTTTTGCAGTCACTTTTCTGTCATTTAAAATTTGAAATAATAAAATGATTGATAATATATTTCGCTTTTTTTCAGACGTAGTCCATAATCAACTCCATTTTTCAATGTAAGTACCCTATATCTAAATATTCCTTGTCATTTTTCATCCATATCTCTAATATTATCTGCAATTTATGAATGCAAACTCAATCAAACAGTCCCGTATCTGATGTATAACGACATTAGGAAACGTCCGCAATTAACAGCAGATCATTAATAACTTGTAGTGAATTGTAGAATGCGAAAGAGTGGAGACGTACGGTTGATTAACGATGACATTGCAATAAGTCAGAGGCTTGCGAAGATTTATTCTAGAAATTTGTCACTATAAGACTGCAATACGAGATGGGGACAATTTTAGTATGTCTAGGATATAGTCAAAAGCTAACAGAGAAAAATTTGCAGATCATTTCGAAAGTTACAAGATTTATTGCAGATTCTGAAACACTAATAAAGTTTTTGTAAATTTAATAATAATTGATGTGCTTCTACCATATTTCATATCACCATTTAAAACACATGGTTTAGTTTGTCACGTAGACATGTGTCAATTATTAAATGTATACGAGCACTTACATAATAAATTAGACAGAGGTAAAATTTATTTCTCCATTAGGAATATGAAAACTTTTACCATGTATTATATACACCAAATGAATGTCCTTAAAACTTTTCTGGTAATTACCTCAAGACTAAAATGTATCGTTTATGTTATTTATAATTCCAAATACAAAGACCAAACGGCATATTCGTGTTCCAGAGTGATACAAAAAATATAAACTAACAATATTTCATCCTGGAGAATTGAGGATCAAAAGAAATAAAACTGATGTGGCCAGCACATTACCTTCCGTCAATCCTGTACATTATGTACAAATTCCATAGGGTCCGAGCAGTCATGTGACTTTGCTGACCTTGGCTCATTTCAGAAGGACACCTATTAATAAATAAAATAAATATTTCATCACGGCATATTACCCATTGCTGGGTGTGCCAATCTGCTGTGTACACAGATATCGGTAATGATGAAATATTTGTACCGTGCGGGCGCTTACCAGACGTCACCTTTGTGCCATTAAAATTTGATGTAATTTTTGGCGTCGGTCGGGATCGAACCCGGGTCCCCAGATTCACGTACAGACACTCAGGCTCTCGACGAGAGACAGCTATTAATTATATCTATAACTGATAAATCTTATAATTTTTCATACAAAATTTCATTTTTTGGTATTATATGACTCCTTTTCTCGGCAACTGAATTCCACACACCTGATAACGAATAAACCACATGAAATAAGAAAATCATGAAATATTGATTGAAAAATTATAAGATTTATTGTCAAAACTGTATTACCTCCCGAGTTAGTGCACTTAGTGCAATTTATAACGTCAAATTAATTTGACAAACAGGCTGCTATAAACTATAATTATTTTTGCAAGTTAACCTATAATTTGTACTAATTTGACGAATTTGTGTTCGTTTGTATTTAGAAAATAATTGTGTACCATTTTGTAATAAACTGCACTAATATATAATACAAACGAACAAACCTATTGTCTCATATGGGTAGATTTTATAATTTGTTAAAAATATGTCTGCCGAACTATGATAAGACTGGGCTCTCGTATAAGACAAAGTTATTTTTTCAAAGTTCGAGATAGTTTAGAATTTTCATTTCAAATTTGTAGCTTAACTTCTCGTGAGAAATTTCACAGGGGTATAAAAACCCTCAAGGAATTTAAAATCCATTGAAACTATTGTCGTATAATAGGAATATTATCTAAGTCATAATAGTAAATAGGAATCATAGGAAGCGTCTGAAGTTAATATAAGTTTTCTAGTTAAAAGTTTTCGTCTATTAGATAAAAACAAGCTAAAAATTAATTTTGTTTACTTCAAGTTATGGATGATTCCACAATTTTATTTTCAAAGTTGGAAACTTTATGACTTCGTAAATAAAATTGTTATAGTATACCAGGAAGTTCATATTACGAAAAATTCAAAGATTTTTTTGTAGTTTTCTTTATAACTTTAAAAGGATCTTTAAAAATCAAACACTATTTTTTTACATAAAATCGTTCTATTAGCCAATTTTAATGTTTGGAAAACGGCTTCCACAACCACCTATTGCGTGGATATGCAGGGTGTACCGAAATGTAAGCGGCGAAATAAGGATAATTTTACTTACCCCGTGCGGGACAATGATCCCAGATTTGCTGGGCGCGACAACTTCACTAGTGATTAGGACTTGTTTAAATAACTATCAAACTGGTCGTAATTTTATAAAAATATATAAAAATTACAAAATTGTAATCTGGTGAAACTAGACGTAACTGTAATTTTTATTATGTTGTTTGTTTCACGGAGATTTGCTGGGCGCGACAACTTCATTAGTGATTAGGACTTGTTTAAATAATTATCAACACTGGTCGTAATTTTATAAAAATATATAAAAATTACAAAATTGTAATCTGGTGAAACTAGACGTAACTGTAATTTTTATTATGTTGTTTGTTTCACGGAGAAATTCGCAATTTGCTTTTTGCAGTTTTCACTAGTATTATGACTTTAGTTAAAGTATCTCTCGGTAGAGGGCTCTGTGGTTATTAACATACCTCTACAGGCTTTTTACCAAAGTAAATGATCATATGATTACCGCCAGCAAAACGAGTTGGACGTTGGAAGGACGATTACTCAAAAACTATACAATTTAATATTTGTTTAACTACTTATTTTCCAATCAGACATTATTGGGAAGATCTGAAAAGGTTTGGGTAACAATTGGTCAACTATAAGTACCAGATTCTTGAAAAAAAATCTTCTAAATATTGTTTTTTGAATTTTTTTCTTGATAATATTAAAAAAAAAAAATATTCCCAATCTGACACATTTAAATTTTTTATTACATCTCGTATAGGTTTGGAGATATAGTACATAATCCACATGGATTAGGAAAATCATAATGTTTGAATGAAAACTTATGATACCTGACACCTATGTACATTATTACTAGCTGTCATTTTGACACAGGCCCCCATATCTGCTTGCCAAGGTTAACAAAGTCACATAACTGGTCGCGCCCTATGGAACATAAAATGAAAATGGCGAGAGGGATTGTGCTGGCCACAACAGATTTTTTTATTATGTTAAAGCTTAAGCTATGTTAATTCTTGCAGTAATAAGCAGATTCAATATACTTTCCTTAAACTACTGTATCGCCCATTCGAATTTTTTCCGAAAACTTATGTTACATATGTTACGCGGGGGCCTTATGACGACGTTATTCGTTTATTTGTTTCACTCCTTATACACAATATTGTGCACGTAGTATACGTATATAGTTAAATTTCTCGTTTCTTTTATAAATAATACAATAATCAACTTCAGTACGTGTAATTCTAGCCCTCTTCATCATGTAACTCTACCCCTTTACCCCTCTGTTCTGGCGATGTTTTGTCGACCTATTTGCGTCTCCATCCTCGTCAAGTGCCTCCAACTCAGTTATTTCAAATTGTTTGACTTTGTGAGAACTTAGTCACATTATTACAGCCCTGAATGTTAGTGTACGTCGTCTCAACTTCTCAACATAAATTATGGAAAGTTTAAAACTGCACCGTACACTAACACACTAGAGCAGAGGTGGTGTTTAGTGTTTTGCAGTAAACAACTATTATGCGGACTTAGCATATGTATTACAATAATGTCACAAAATGTCAGACACCTAACTTATTACGTATAAATATATCGGTTTTATGGTTGATATATTTGTGGCGGATTTAGTAAACCGCCATGTTACCACCCCAACAAAATATTATTATTGATAAATAATTCACTTTTTACCTTCCGTCACCTTTAGGTAAGGAAGGTATTGTCTTTGGTCAAAAAATTCGATAGTGAGTTTCTAATTCTTGTGGATTTTTTTTACTAAAAATACCTTAGGACTAAGTAATCTGGTAATACCATTAGAAATATCATTAAATAATTTCTATGAACAAGGATCTTCTTATGTATTGTGTTATTGATATTACACGGTACAAATATTTTATCATTACCGATATCTGTGAACAAAACAGATTGGCACACCCAGCAATGGGTAATATGCCGTGATGATATACAGGGTGTTTATTAAACATAGGGCAAAAATTAAAGGGATTATTCCCTGGACCATTCTAAGATGATTTTGTCCTTTGATGATTTTTGAAAAGCCGCTTTGTTTCGAAGATATCTAGAAGAATCAGTATGAATTGTAAATTTTCCAGGCCAATACTCTATATAATCGTCGTGTAAGCGATTATGAACAGAAAGAGCTTGTATGTAAAACCTATTTTCTATTGCTATAAGTTCACTATACGTGGTTTTCGCTATTGTAGTCGAAATTGTGGGGATTATATATGTCAAAGATATGAACTTAAACTAAATTATTAGTTGTTTAAGTATTAAGGGCAGTAAGTGCACCTTACCGGTTGACTTCGTTTCGATTGCCAATACGTCCGATACCGGTAAGAAGAACTAAATGCCCGCAATGCTTATTATATTTTTTGCACGATCGTCCCAATAATAACAAATTAAAGTTTAGAATTATTTAAATATTATTTTGACATTTTAAATAAGCTATGATCGTTGTTTTGTTTTCGTTAAAGCTTTAAAAATTGTACATTTATTTTTTATTTATGTAATTTTCACCGCCTCCAGATCGGTAGGTAGTCACATCACTTACCGGTCAGTCACATCACTTACTGATCAGTACCACACCACTTACTGGTCAGTAATTTGTAAACAAAACTTACTGCCTTGGAAACCCTATCGGTAAAGTTTAAAAAAATCATTCTAGGTAGCATGAGACATCCGAAGGAATGACTTACTACTTACATTTACATTTACACGTAGCAATCTTTCTAGACATTCGTGGCTCATATTTTCTTTTGATCTTTTTATTTTTACAGTCAGCCAATGGAAAACTTTCTTTCGCACCACACTTAATTAGTTCGCACGAACGGCAACGTTTGTCAGATATATTCCCGGCTAACAGAAAAATGTGCAAGGTATGTGGATACAATCTTAATAAAATTATGATTTTATAATTTGTTTGTTAAAAATGTAAACCAGCCGAACTATTATGATATTGGATTCGTAGAACTTTCCACAATCTTAATACGAGTAAAAAGGAATAAAGTATGCCACTTGTCAGAATATTCCAGGAAAAGTATTCCAATCTCCCACGTGTCTTCCTGTTTTTCTGTCCTTGGAAGACACACAAAACAGCTAAACTTCAACATCCAACTCAATCTCCAGGATAATTCTCTCAAGTTGCCCCGTTGAATTAAATTGCAAGAATATTTGCTCTAAACGTTGCGTAATGGGTTAAGTTTATCATAACTCGACATCACAACTATTAATACGAAAATTCAATCCAACTTCGTTTCAATTTTCTAATTATACAATAGTTGGAAAACATCACGAAGTTCTAATTTGTTGATAGTTATTCTAATGAAGCGGTTGTAAGTTTGTATAATAAGGGTGCACGGTGCAGAATTTCTTGAGAATTGTTGGTAATATTTACGAAGACATTTGCATTAGTTTGTCAACACCAGCACACACTTATATTTTAATTGCTCTAGTTTTAATTACTTTCAGTACATCATTGACTTGTTATTTTAACGGGCCACACTACTAAAATAGAAATTTTAATTACTCTTTATAATGAACAAACTTAATGCAAGAAGCTTGAATGAATGCCACGTGGATCAAATGAAAGAAGTGTACCATTTAGAGCAGCGATGCTTGAAATTTGGGACTAGTTTTGAATGGTCATAAAAAGTAAACACGTTGTTAAATACAAACCATTTTAACTTAATTTTTAAACCTATAGTTGGGGTTATGAGAAAGAAACATAATTACTAAATAATTTCAGTTTGCCGAACGAGTTCCAATTTTTACCTCTCGCTAAGAGACGTTTTGGATTCATGCTAAAAATCGTATATCCAGATTTTAATGATTAAGCACTATAATACGATTTTGATGTCTCTCTCTCTCTCTCTCTCTCTGTGTGTGTGTGTGTGTGTGTGTGTGTGTGTGTGTATGTGTATTATCACATACTTTTTGCAATTTTACTTTTAACTCGTTTACTGTGCGTGCCGGATTCTTACCCAATTCCGTTTTACCTCTCGCTAAGAGAGGTATTGGATTTATGCTAAAAACCGCATATCAGCATTTTATTGAATAAGCACGTTTTAAGGTCTCGAGAATACAATTTTAACATTTTTACGATGATGTCTGTGTGTGTGGATGTGTGTGTGTGTGTGTTAGGATGTTGTAGTTACGATTTCTCAAATTCTATACAACTAAAGACCTGTTTAACTGCGGATTCCTCAACATTACTGGGAAAAGTTGAATAGGTTTTGGTTACAATTGAACAACAGGAAGTAGTAGTTTCTTAAAAATAATCTTCTACATATTATTTTTTTGTTCTTTCAATTCTCAATCTGATACATTTAAATTTTTTATTATATTTTCTATAGATTTAGAGATATATTATATAATAATATCGAATTATTTGACAGATAAATGCAAAATGTCAGTGTCAAGAATCAACAGTTTTATTAACATTACAGAAAGTTTTTTCTGGGAAGTACATTTAAAATATCTTATTGTATTATTAAATAAATATTTAAAATTATAGGTATATTAATATTAAGTCTCATGGCCGTGTGCCTGAGTGTCTGGTCGCGAATATGGGGACCAGGGTTCGATCCCGACCGACGCCAAATATTTCGAATTTTAAATAACACAAAATTGACCCCTGTGGTGCACTCTCCACGCCAGCAATGAGTGCCCGTGAGGTGACGCCTGGTAAGCGCCAACACGGTACAAATATTTCATCATTACCGACATCTGTTTATAAAGCAGATTGGCACACCCAACAAAGGGTAATATGCCGTGATGATATATTTATTTTATTTATTTTAACAATTACTCAAAGTTTAGTCAAACAGCATTTATTCTTACTATATCAACGTTTTGGTGCACCCTTGCACCTTCTTCAGGGTAGTAAGATCTTACAAATTGCTACAATTCAAGAATACAAAATACATTCGTACAAAACATTCAGTTAATTTATTAAACATCGTACAAAAAATTCAAAGAGCATACACACATCTATTTGCTCTAAAAAAAAAGTTTTTTAAGATCTTACTACCCTGAAGAAGGTGCAAGGGTGTACCGAACCGTTATTATAGTAAGAATAAATGCTGTTAGACTGAACTTTCGAGTAATTGTTAACACCTAATCCACATCACATATTATATCCTTAAGAAATACCGCTAATACCATCAGTGAATATATAAAATTTTGAATATATTAGAGAAAATTCCTAATAGAACGAAAGAATAGATACAATTTGAATTATTTGTATGTACAAGAAACGTTAAATTCGTTAATTATCAACCGGGTTCAATCCCGATCGACGCCAAAAAATTACTTCCAATTTTAATGGCACAAAATTAACCCCTGTGGTGCACTTTCCTCGACAGCAATGAGCGCCCGTGAGGTGACGCCTGGTAAGCGCCCACACGGTAGAAATATTTCATCATTTACCGATATCTGCGAACAAGGCAGATTGGCACACTCAGCAATAAGTAATATGCCGTGATGATATAATAAAATGGAAATGGCGAGAGGTCATGTGTTGGCCACATGAGATTTTTCATTTTATGCCAAAGGGACTCAATTTGCGACAAATTCAGACTACTCAAAATCTACTTTAGAGTAGGAATATACTTGCTGAAAAACGTAGCTCTCTTCGACGAATTGGCATAAAGGAATCGATAATAAAAATCATCTTTATGTATATCGTCTAAAACCATTTTGTTAATTACTAAACCATAATAAACCATCTGTATACACTTTATACACTTAATACCTTTGATCTGAATTTACATAATATGTACATCAAAACATCAGTTACATGAATTACTTAACCATCAACAAAACAATATTATAAAATATATCTCTCAACAATCTCGCCATCTCCAGGCCCGTAATTAGGTCACAAGTTCATTTCCTCCATCCAGGACCGACCTCAAGGAAAAGGAACTAATCTCTAATTAATTTTTTAATTAAAATGAATCCGTCAAATTAGTCACCATGACAACAGAGTGGAGTATCGAAATGTAAAATTGGAAAATTGTGTCTTTAAATGACAGAATGTCATTGGTATAATTTCCAGGGTATCCAACCAATGAGAAACGAGCAGATGGCTTCCAGACGCAAGAAGGATATGGAAAGTGTTTTCAATCCGATGGAGTGTCAGTCAGTAGGCTATGAATGACAAGAGACAGACGGATTGGAATATGAAAATAAGATTTTGAATAAGAAGAAAATACTTTTATAAATAAATATATATTATCGTTCACCTGGTATTCATATATATGTTTACCTCTCGCTAAAAGAGGTATTGGAATCATGCTAAAAATCGCATATCCATATTTTAATGAATAAGCACGTTTTAAGGTCCCTACAATCCGATTTTAATATTTTTATATGTGTGTAGGGAAGTTGGAACGACGATTTATCAAAAACTATAATATCTAATATATGTTTATCTACGTATTTCTCAATCCAAAATTATTGGGAAGAGTTGAAAAGGTTTTAGTAATAATTGGACAAACGGAAATAGCAGATTCTTAAAAAAATCTTCCTAATATTATTTTTTGAAAATTTCTGTTCTTGCTAGGGTTAAAGAAGAGTAAATTCTCTATCTGATAAATATAAATAATTTATTATATTATATTATAGATTTAGAGATAAATAAATATAAGGTATATAATAATCTGTTGTAATAAATCTCACAGCCCAAACAATGTCATGGGAACCAATTTAAAACTGAAAATGTTTGTACCTAATAAATAAATGTGTCAAAAATCCAGAGACATTACTGAAGATTATTCAGGGAAATACACACAATATTTTATTTATTATTGTATTAATAGTTAAATATTTAAAATTATAGGTATATTACATATACCCTTTAAACATACTGTCACTCCCGACAATGAATTGGAAACATTTCTAAAAATTAGAGAGGACAAAATTTCTTCATAGATTGAATTTAAAAAATCTAAACATAAAGAATAGATATAAGTAGAATTTTTGGTGTAGAGTGTAGGTGTACAAGAAATGATAAATACTATAGGGCGCGAGCAGTCATGTAGCTTTGTTGGCTTTGACAAGCAGATATGGGGGCCCGTCTCAAAATGATGCCTCGTAATTATGTACATAGATGTCAAATATCATAATTTTTCTTTCTAAATTTAATGATTTTCCAATTCCACACTCCTGGTGACAAATTAACTACGTCTTGAAATTTATAATGAGAAATTCTGACATTTGAATCTATTTACATAATTACTTATTGTCATTCTGTGACGGGTCCCCATATCTGTTTGTCAAGGCCAACAATGTCACATGACTGCTCGCACCCTATACTTATGCAATCAAAACTGGAAGTGGCGAGAAGTATTGTGGCCACAACAGATTTTTTCAAATAGTACCGTATATAATTTTTAACCCATTAGATAAAGTATTTTTTTCTGATTTCAACGATGTAAATATTGTATAGGATAAGTAAATGAAAGTAAATTTTACAATTATTAATAATATTTCATCCGGGAAGTTGATTCAGGGATTGAAATACCAAATGTTTTACTCTCGTCTTTTCTGTAAACCTGGCCTAAGGACCTTGTGTAAAAACGTGTGATGGTATTGATGTTGAGCGCGAGTTAAAAACTTAGTCGAAAGTATTTGGCGTGTATAACTCGTTGTAGAGTTTTCCGCAGCCCCCCTAAAGGCTGTTTCGCTCTCACTTCTGATTTACTCCCCTTCACGGCGCTTCTTCACAGAATTAACCATCTTACAAATTCCGCCGATCGATCACAGACAAGTATTTTGCTATTAGTACGAAACAAATGAAGGAATCGTTATAATTATTTACGAATAGGTGGTGTTCAAAAGATAACGTTTTTGAACGGAAGATATTATGATTTAAGAAAAGTATATTGAATCTAATTAAAATGATTCAACCTGTTTAGTTTTAGATCTGTTTATTGTTATAAAAACTGATATTTCGACAGCATGAACTGCTGCCTTCTTTAGGGAATAAACAACAAATATATAAATACATAATAATAAAAACATTAGATCTAAACCGTCACAACGATTGAAATTATTACCTTCCGTAACCTTTAGGTAAGGAAGGTATTGTCTTTGGTCAAAAAATTCAATGATGAGTTTTTAGTTAATAAGCATGTTTTAGGGTCCCTATAATACGATTTTACCATTTTTACGATGATGTCTGTGTGTGTGTGTGTGTGTGTGTGTGTGTGTGTGTGTGTGTGTGTGTGTGTGTGTGTGTGTGTGTGTGTGTGGTGTGTGTGTGACGAAAATTTCGGATCTCATAACTTCAATACCACGATTCCAAAAATTATAATTTTTTCGTATTCCTCAAGTTTACATCCAGAAGAACAAGTAATTAGATTTTGGTTATAATTGGTGAACCGGAAGTAGCCTCATTTGAAGATTTAACAGTTAAATATGATTTATGGACATTTAGCGTTATTATAACTTAAAGAATATATTATTCTCTATACGATTTGATTGCATTTTATACTTCATATTCAATAGATATAGATTTTATAAATCAGCCAGCTATGCTAACCATGAAAATTGCTAATATATTCAATAACAATTCAAATTGGCAGATGTCAGTATAAATAAAAAGTAAATTAATGTGGCAGAGATGAGGATGTTGAAGTAGATGTTGAGGAAGACACGGAAAGACACGGTAAGGAAATAACCCTAGTGTTACAAGTTTCTAGAAAGATACAAGCGAAATGATTACATTGATATGAAAATGTCATGAGGAGAAATGAAGAATATATTGGATGAAGAATAAATAGTTTAGTAATAGAAGGTTGAAGAAACAGTGGAAGACCAAAGATAAGATGGAAGAAGGACTGTATTGTGGAAGACTTGAGAGAAAAGGAACTGAATGAGAACGACACGTAAAACAGAAATGAGTGGAAGAAGAAAATAAAAATAGCGACCCCTACCGAATGGTAAAAGCTAAAGAAGAAGAAGATGTCAGTGTCAAGTGTAATTTGCATAGTTTGTTTATGAAATAATTATACTGAATATTTAGAATCTTTTGCAAAAAAATATGTATGGAATTTATACATAATACACAGGATTGACGGAAGGTATTGTGCTGGCCACAACAGATTTTTTTCGTTTAGTGTTGCCCTCTCTGTTTTAAGACTGCGAACTTTTCAAATCGTCCTCATATTAAGACATTTTCAATTAAGCCACACCAAAACGTGTATTAAAGTATGACCAATAAACTTCATGGATTGTAAATATGTCAAAATTAATTTTCGTTCGCAAACAATTTTTTTGTCAATTTGTGTAAAAAAGTTCGACATTTCTCTATTTCTGGAACTCGTCAGCATCAATTATTGTAAAGCTTTGATCAGCTAATCAATACACCAAAATAAAAACGAAACGAGAAACAGACAACCATTGTTTGTCAGTTCAGTTGTTTACTATACAAATAATACTTCATTAGCTGCCGTAACGAAAATGTATCACGAACTATTAAAGTTTAATCCGTAAATTTTGTGGGTAGTTAATGGATACTGCAAACACCGATCCACAAATTATGTAGGGATGTTTCTTTCGTTTGCTGTTTATTCTATCCTAGATAAATGTTCTACGTTTCTAGTTCTGCGTTTGCTTGTGGGTGTTTGGCTATCGTGACAAGGAATTAACAACTGAGTGAAATGTCCAAGGGTTGCTAGATTCAAGCTTCCCAATGTGTACACTTCATCATTCTTAGTTGCTTCTCTTGTTGACTTTGCTTTCTGATGAGATAGCATTGATTTTCTCGCTTGAATCGTGTGTGCTGTGGAATTTAACAAATTAAGATCGGTTCAGTCTTTTGTATCCTATTCAAGTAAAAGTACCGGTGGTTGACACTTTAAGAAATGAAAATGTGTAATATTTGAGCAATTATTTGCATTCGTTGACGTCTTAGGATGGATGTACTATGCCTATAAAAATAATAATTAAAATTAATAGTCTAATAAAAATATCTGATGTGGCCAGCACAGTACCTCCCGTCAATCCTGTATATTATGTATAAATTCAATACATAAATTTTCTTGCAAAAGATTCTAAATTTCCAGTAAAATTATTTCATAAGCAAACTATACAAATTGCACCTGACACTGACATCTTCTTCTCCTTTAGCTTTTACCATTCGTTAGGGGTCGCTATTTTTTTGGTCTTATATCCAATATATTCTCCATTTCTCCTCATGACATTTTCAAACCAATGTAATCATCTCGCTTGTATCTTTCTAGAAATTGTAACACTAGAGTTATTCCGTGTCTTCCCAAACATCTACTTCAACATGCTCATCTCTGCCACATTAATTAACTTTCTATTGATACTAACAATTTAAATTATATGAATATATTAGTAGTTTCCATGTTTAGCATAGCTGGCTGATTTATAAAATTTAATTTCTTTAAAATTCTTTAACTCTGTATCTATTGAATATGAAGTATAAAATGCAATCAAATCGTATAGAGAATAATATATTCTTTAAGTAATATTTACGTTAAATGTTAATAAATTAAATTTACTGTTAAATCTTCAAATGTGGCTACTTCCGGTTCACCAGTTATAACCAAAATCTTATCAATTGTTCTTCTGGATGTAAACTTGAGGAATATGACAAAAATATAATTTTTGGAATGGTGGTATTGAAGTTATGCGATCCGAAACTTTCGTCACACACACACACAAACATTTATATACATACGTACATACAAACAGACATCAACGTAAAAATGGTAAAACTGTATTAGGGACCCTAACACATGCTTATTCACTAACTCATCATTGAATCGATACCTTCCTTACCTGAAGGTGAAGGAAGGTAAAAATTGCCCAAATATAGTCTTAACTATTGTAATCTAAAATTTTATTTATTCTTGCTGTTAATATATTTTTTACCTTCCGTCACCTTAAGGTAAGGAAGGTATTGTCTTTGGTCAAAAAAATCAATCTTGAGTTTTTAGTGTATAAGCATGTTTTAGGGTCCCTATAATACGATTTTATCATTTTTACGATGATGTCTGTATGTATGTGTGTCTGTGTGTCTGTGTGTCTGTGTGTCCGTGTGTCCGCGTGTGTGTGTGTCTGTGACAAAAGTTCCGGATCCCATAACTTCAATACCACGATTCCAAAAATTATATTTTTTTCGTCTTCCTCAAGTTTACATCCAGAAGAACAAGTGATTAGATTTTGGTTATAATTGGTGAACCGGAAGTAGCCTCATTTGAAGGTTTAACAGTTAAATTTGATTTGTTGACATTTAACGTTATTATAACTTAAAGAATATATTATTCTCTATACGATTTGATTACATTTTATACTTCATATTTAATAGATACAGAGTTAAAGAATTTTAAAGAAATTAAATTTTATAATTCAGCCAGCTATGCTAAACATGGAAACTATTAATATATTCATATAATTCAAATTGACAGATGTCAGTATCAATAAAAAGTAAATTAATGTGGCAGAGATGAGGGTGTTGAAGTAGATGTTGGTGAAAACACGGAAAGATACGGTAAGAAAATAACTCTAGTATTACAAGTTTCTAAAAAGATACAAAAAAGATGATTACATTGGTTTGAACATCTCATGAGGAGAAATGAAGAATTATATGGGAACAAGAATGAATAGTTTAGTAATAGGATGTTGAAGAAACAGAGGAAGACCAAAGATAAGATGGAAGGACTGTATTGCGGAAGACTTGAGAGAAAAGGAACTGAATGATAACGACACGCAAAAATAGCGACCCCTAACGAATGTGCAATTTGAATAGTTTTTTTATGAAATAATTTTACTGGAAATTTAGAATCTTTTGCAAGAAAAATTATGTATGGAATTTATATATTGTACACAGGATTGACGGAAGGTATTGTGCTGGCCACAACAGATTTTTTTCAGAGGGTACGAACACATTTGGGAATGAGCTTGTAAAAAGATAGTGTAATAAAAATAAACAAATGAAGAAACTAATAATTGTATGCAATATTTATGAAATGACCCGCGTACTAATAAATATAGATCGCAGTCAACAATATTAATCCTTTCTCTATAATTATTATCTGTATTGTTATATCTGTATATGGATCCATTTAGACTAAATCCCTCTGTCATTTCAATGTTAATACAAAGTATCATTTACATATCTAGTATATATCGTACGTCAGCATTGATCGCAATCATAATGAGAAACCGTCCAGCATCTCGTATCACGCGTCATATCGTTAACCATTGTTTATCTCACGTCATCAACAAGGCCTGTTATTATTTTGTCATTATTGTCCTCGTGTCCATGGTGATTACATGCAGTTGTTTTTTCACGACACATTTGAATAATTGCAAACAGGGTGAATTTGATGAAAAATTTCAAAGGGGCTGTGGCACAAGGTAAACAATTTCGTTTAATAAACAAAAAGTATTGAACCCTGTAGAAATTTCGATGTGGTCGAATGAGCATGAATTTTGGTCAACATTGTGGACGAGCTGTTGAATGCTGGAATTAAAAAACACCACGGACATGGCAAAGTACATCCAAAATATTAAAACTAATACAATTACCCCTTAACCTTAAAATTATAAAATAAGCTATATACAGTAAAATTTTTGAAAGATGTCCGATCAAGGTTGTCTACGAATTGTATGAATTCAGATTTTTGCTCCGCCCATCATGACAAATTCAGTAGTGTCGTTTGCTTAGTTTTTATGAGGGTACTTAAGATACTACTGTTATTTTATTATTATAAAAATATATATAACAGGAAAAACATTCAAAATTTAAAAATAAGTCAACTAGTAAGTTTATAAGCAAATGTAAAACCAAATATGTTAAAAATAAGATACTGACACAATGTCAGTGTCAGTAACTCTGACAGAATATAACGTTATACGTACGGCTATGAATCCAGGTAATGTATCTGAATTAATAAATAAACTTACGTTACAGCGAAAGTATTATCAACAACGAGCATCGTTTATAAATGGAATATCCTAACTTAGTCGAAACAATATGAATTTTTGAAAGACAAGCGTGTTATATCCATCCTTATCACACAGTCTTACAGCCTTTGCAAAAGAAAGAGATAAACGTATGCCTATTTGTTAATTCGTTCGTGATACAGGTGCCCTTGATCGGACATCTTTCAAAAAATTTAGTGTACGTATTTCGAGAACTAAGTTCTCATCATCAACAGTACAAATTTAAATAGAGTAGCTAAGATTACTCAACATGTAAACCATGCCAGAGGTCCTAACAACTCTGAAAAACAAGGGAGAGAACTGGGATTATATAGGGAGGGGAGTCACAAGTAAATGAATACCAATTATAAACTAAGATTATAGCGTCCAATGATATTAAAATTTAGAACATCCGATAAGAAATAGAATTTAAGTTTATATTAAATCGAATAGTTTAGAGTTTGGTACGGGACCAAGATCTTCGTTCATCAAATTCTTTTTAAATTTATTTATTATTAAGCTCTCAAGGGATGCTCGGTTGAGTGTAGATAATGGAGTGCTAGTGCCTGCTTTGATGTATGGAAGCGAATGCTGGGTATGGACGGGGAATCATAAAAAGAGAGTGACTGCCGTGGTAATGAGGTATTTACGTGGTGTATGTGGGTATGTCAGACGGGATTGCGTGAGGAATAATTTGGTGTATGAAGAATGAATGGTTAGGAACAATGTGATTAAGAGAGTTGGTGTGAGTCAGTTGAGATGGGTTGGGCAGGTGGAGAGAATGGCGAGTCAACGGCTTGTTTATTTATTTATTTATTTATTTATTAAGAGAACCAACAGTCAATGACCAATAATAGGTTCCCACGAAAGCGTATATGAGGGTTTTCGATTGCGTGGCCGACCAGTGTGTAAGTGGATGGATGTGATTGGTAGGGTGCTTAAAGAGAGAGAGTTTCCAAGTGTAAAGAGAAGAAGAGCATGTATGAATGCGATTATGAGTGTGGCAGAGGCGAAAGAAGTCTGCTTAGATAGGAATGTGTGGCGAAGGATAATTGTTCCCTAACTATTATTGTGATCCGGATGCGGTATTTCGCTACCGAAAATCGGTCACTTTAATATGTTTAAGAGTAAGGATTTGTTGTATGATGTTGATGTTGTTCTTATTGTTATCGGGTTTGTGCGAACCCACTAAGTGGGACACGCGTGATTTTATGTATGTATGTATGTATGCATCTAAATATCTATTTTGTGATTATTAATAAACATATGTTGAGCTACGCTAGATTTTTCAGGATTACCGCTTTTTATATGATAAAAATGTTCTTTAAACCGTGTGTCAATTTGTCTTTGAGTTTGACCGATGTAAACTTTATTACAAACATTACAGCTAATTTTATAAATACCGGATTCTTTGTTAGTATCTATTTTATCTCTAGGGTTACCTAATAAAAATTTAATGGTATTACTTGATTTGTCAGGTACGGTTAAATTTTGATTTTGAATTTTTTTTTACCTTGCGTCACCTATAGGTAAGGAAGGTATTGTCTTTGGTAAAAAAATTCGGTGGTGAGTTTTCATTGAATAAGCACGTTTTAGGGTCTTTACAATACAATTTTATTATTTTTACGATGATGTCTGTATGTGTGTTTGTGTGTGTGTGTGTGTGTGTGTGTGTTAGTATGTGCGTGTGTGTATATGTGTGTGTATGTGACCGCGGTTTCGTCATCGATATCTCCAATACTAGAATTCCAAAAATTACAATTCTTGCGTATTCCTCTTCCTTACAACCATATGCAGACATGTTTAGATTTTAGTTATAATTGGTGAACCGGAAGTACCCTCATTTGAAGATTTCACAGTTAAATTTGATTTATTGACATTTAACGTTATTATATTTTAAAGAATATATTATTCTCTATACGATTTGATTGCATTTTATACTTCATATTCAATAGATATAGGGTAGCGGGTGGTAAAAATTTAAGAAATAACCCTTGTAGAAATTATTTGAGGTAGTTTGTTTAGCTTTACACCCTGTATTGTGTATCTATTGTCCACCATTATTCAATAACTATTACACGATAGTCATACAACCTTTGGCATTACCTTCGACCAAATTCGCGTCCAGTCGTGCTATTTCGGCTTTGTACGTTGTTTCCGGTCAAATTGCGCCCCAGTCCTCACCTTATCACGGTGAAGTTAACCTTAGTTCTCCTTCAACTTTGCCAATGATTCTAATTCTACACATTTGCTTTACTAAAGTTTGTTAGAAAATAGAGCATAATTATAGAAGGATAACCTTTAAATACAATTTTGTTGAATAGAATTCTCGCCTCGGTTTCTTCGAAGAAGCACTTAGAGTAATTAGATAATGATTAAAATTATTCTCCTTATATTGTTAAACATAAAACAGAGATATTATTAAGATTTAACAAGGGCAATTTAAGTTAAGTTGTTGGTGCTTATGAAGTATTTAATAATAAGTGCTAAGTAAATGGGTAGTGCATTTTAGCTTTCTTATTAAAACATTTATCAACAGAAACACTCGGTTATTAATGTAAAATATAAACTCTTCTTATCCTACACAACCTACTTTATTAGTACATTCTAGAAATTTAATTATATACCAGACATAATATTTATACATCGTTGAACTTGTATAAAAGATAATTTGTATATGACACCAAATATAATAAACAAAGATTATTACAAAAATCGTTGAATTCGGAACAGCAAAAATCTGTTGTGGCTAGCACAATACCTCTCGCCACTTCCGTTTTTGGTTACATAAGTATAGGGCGCGAGCAGTCATATGACTTTGTTTTGTAATTACATAGATGTCAAATGTCAGAATTTTTCATCAAAATTTCAAGATTTTCTAAATTGACTTAGTTAATTTGTCACCAGAAGTGTGGAATTTACTTGTTGATGTATGATATTTGACATCTATGTACATAATTACTAGCTATCATTCTGACGCGGGCCCTCATATCTGCTTGTCAAGGCCAACAAAGTAACATGACTGCTCGCGCCCTATTGTATTTAACATTTCTTGTATACCTACAGTCTACACCAAAAATTCTACTTCTATTCTTAACATTTAAATTTTTTAATTTTAAATTCTATGAAGTAATTTTGTCCTCTTCTAATTTTTCGAAATGTTTTCAATTAATTGTTGGGGTTAACAGTATTTTTGGTAAATGTAATACACCTATAATTTTAAATATTTAACTATTAAATACAACAAGAAACAATATAATGTATGTACTTCCCAGAAACAATCTTCAGTAAAGTCCCCGGATTTTTGACATTGACATTTATCCGTCAGTTACAAACATTTTAATTATTCAATTGGTGTTTATGACATTATTTGGGCTGTGAGATTTATTACAACATATTATTATATAACTTATATTTCTTTATCTCTAAATCTGTAAAAGATATAATAAAATATTTGTATGTATCAGATAGAGAATTTACCCTTCGTAAGATTTTTTTAAGAATCTGCTACTTCCGGTTGTTCAGCTGTTTCCAGTATTGTTCGATTGAGAAATACATAGTTAAACAGACATTAAGTATTATAGTTTTTGAGAAATCGTTCTTTCAACCTCCCCCCCCACACACATACATCCACACACACAGAAAAAGCGCATTCGGGCACGAACTTCAGCCGAAAATGGCGTTGTTTAAGAAAAATCCGGTGTATTTTAAAAGACATATAACCATGGATGAAATTTGGATACACTACTACACTTCAGAGACGAAAATTCACCCGAAAGCGTGGATTGGACATGGTGAGTCGACCCCAAAGAAAGAGAAGTCAGTTCAATCGGCAGGAAAGGTGATGGCGTCAGTCTTTTAAGACGCCAAAGGCATTCTGCTAATTGATTATTTTGATAAGGGGAAAACTGTAACTGGACAATACTACGCCACACTTTTAGACAACTGAAAGCAGCAAATCAAGAAAAACACCCGGGAATAGCAAAGAAAAATATTTTGTTTCACCACGACAATGCGTCAGCTCATTCAAGTCGTATTGCTCAACAAAAATTGACCGAACTGAGGTTTGAAATCATCCCCTATCCATCTTTTCCCGAAACTCAAAACGTTCTTCGCTGGAATGAGATTTCGATCCAATGAAGAAGCCATCGAAGCAGTAAATGCTTATTTTGAAGACCTCAAAGAAAACCATTTTCGGGAGGGAATCGAAAAGTTACAAAAACGTTGGACCAAGTGTGTTGACCTCAGAGGGGACTATGTAGAAAAATAAAATGTAGTCCGTGTTAAATATATGTACAGTACGGTACAGATGTCCGATCAACGAATTAAGAAATTGGCATACATTTATCCCCCTCCTTTAGTATCTTATTTTTCACATATTTGATTTTACATTTGCTAATAAACTTACCAGTTGATTCATTTTTGAATTTTGAATGCTGTTATTGTAACATATATTTTTATAATAATAAAATAACAATAGTATCTTACGTACCCTCATAAAAAGTAAGCAAACGACACTACTGAATTTATTAGAAAGGGCGGAGCAAAAATCTGAATTCATACAATTTGTGGATAACCTTGATCGGACATCTGTCAAAAATTTTACTGTATATATTTTTTATGTCATTCCGGAAACTTTTCAATCCATTCTCGTACGTCCACAGTTTCCCACATTTGAAATACGATTGAAAGGCGTGACAATATATTATTCAGTTTCCATTTTGTCGCTGATGTCTCTCTCTTTCTGTAGGCATATCTGAATAATTCAAATAGCAGTAATCAATACGGCATTAATTACTGTTTAAACTCCTGCCCTACCCTGGGCAGGCTGTAGAGGGCACACAGCAGCAGGAGATGACAGCAGGAGAACCCTATTCCTGCACTCTACAACGCGGAATTAATTATCAAGAATGAATATTAATATCTCCTCTTTCAACAGTGAGAAAAATGTTAACAAGGATAGATTAATGTTTGATAACTGTCAGAAATTGTTATTCATTTCGGGAGAATAAATTGATTAATCTTTAAACTTTATTAACATAAATATTATAACTGCCTTACACCAAATTTGACGGAAGATTAAAACTGTCATTCATGAGATAATTTTACTTAAGGAAAGTATTGTTATTGATCAAAAAATTCAATGATGAGTTTTTAGTAAAGAAGCATATTTTAGGGTCCCTATAATACGATTTTACCATTTTTATGATGATGTCCGTATGTATATGTGTGTGTGTGTGTGTGTGTGTGTGTCTGTGTGTCTGTGACGAAAGTTTCGGATCGCATAACTTCAATACCACGATTCCAAAAATTATATTTTTTTCGTATTCCTCAAGTTTACATCCAGAAGAACAACTGATTAGATTTTGCTTATAATTGCTCAACCGGAAGTAGCCTCAACAGTTAAATTTGATTTATTGACATTTAACATTATTATAACTTATAATTGGTGAAGATTTAACAATTAAATTTGATTTATTGATTTAACGTTATTATAACTTAAAGAATATATTATTCTCTATACGATTTGATTGCATTTTATACTTCATATTCAATAGATATAGAGTTAAAGAATTTTAAAGAAACTGAATTTTATAAATCAACCAGCTATGCTAAACATGGAAACTACTAATATATTCATATAATTCAAATTGACAGATGTCAGTATCAATAAAAACTAAATTAATGTCGCAGAGATGAGAATGTTGAAGTAGATGTTAGGGAAGACACGG
This sequence comes from Harpalus rufipes, assembly GCA_951394225.1. Classification (NCBI taxonomy): domain Eukaryota; kingdom Metazoa; phylum Arthropoda; class Insecta; order Coleoptera; family Carabidae; genus Harpalus; species Harpalus rufipes. The sequence goes on from OX596276.1 coordinate 2,449,099, forward strand.
AAAGATAGGTAAGGAAATAACTCTAGTGTTACAAGTTTCTAGAAAGATACAAGAAAGACGATTACATTGGTTTGAACATGTCATGAGGAGAAATGAAGAATTATATTTGAATAAGAATGAGTAGTTTATTAATAAGAGGTTGAAGAAACAGAGAAAGACCAAAGATAAGATACAAGGACTGAAAAATAGGAACCTCTAACGAATGGGAAAAGCTAAAGAGGAAGAAGATGTCAGTGTCAAGTGCAATTTAAATAGTTTATGAAATAATTCTACTGGAAATTTAGAATCTTTTGCAAGAAAAATTATGTATGGAATTTATACATTATATACAGGATTGACGGAAGGTATTGTGCTGGCCACAACAGATTTTTTTTTTCTGAAATACAAAATACAACTAGTAATTTGCTGATACTTTGTGTTCATTATTTACTAGTGAAACGAAATGAGTCATTCTTCACATACTCGTCAAACACTACGTAATTCAAACAGTTAAGTTAATTATATTGACTCTACCACTGTATAGGACCTATTTCTAATTGGAGTAGTTTAAGATTTCTTTGGGTTTTTCACGTATTGATTAGTAGAATCCATTTCTCACAATTGCGGTTCTTGAGCTGCTAATAACGTTGCTGTTTGTTGGTCGAAATGAAAGCCGGTAAAGGGATTGCTTTAATGGATATTGAAGTTTTAAAGTAGATCTGCAGCTATATTAAAGATCTACAATCAGCCGAAATAAAATAGAAAAAAATAATGAAATAAAACAATATTTGAGTTTAGTTCTGTAGATGGATGTGATTGGTAGGGTGTTTAAAGAGAGAGAGTTTCCAAGTGTGAAGAGAAGAAGAGCATGTATGAATGCGATTATGAGTGTGGCCGAGGCGAAAGAAGTCTGCTTATATAGGAATGTGTGGCGAAAGATGATTGTTTCCTAACTATTATTGTGATCCGGATGCGGTATTTCGCTACCGAAAATCGGTCACTTTAATATCTTTAAGAGTAAGGATTTGTTGTATGATGTTGATGTTGTTCTTATTATTATCGGGTTTGTACGAACCCACTAAGTGGGACACGCGTGATTTTATGTATGTATGTATGTATGTTCTGTATAAATTTAATTATTTAAACCACGCTTCGACAGCGAAGTGCTGTCTTCATCAGGTAAATAACAAAGTACATGTAGTCAAGACAACAAGTTTACAAATTCAGGGTAACAAAGATCATAAGTTACATAAAAAATCTGATGTGGGCAACACAATACCTCCCGTTTAATTTAGTTTTTATTCATGTAAATACATAAAATTTAATTTAATTTAAAAACTGGGTTCGGTCACGACCGACGCCAAATATTTCGAATTTTAAATGGCACAAAAATCACTTCTGTGGTGCACTCTCCACGTCAGCAATAAGTGCTCGTGAGATGACACCTGGTAAACGCCAGCATGGTACAAATATGTCATTAGCGTTACCGAAATCTGTGTACAAAGCAGATTGGCAGACCCAGCAATGGGTAATATGCCGCAATGATATATTTATTTTATTTATTTATATACTTATCTATATTCATTGCTGGCGTGGAGAGTGCACCACAGGGGTCAATTTTGTGCCACTTCAAATGCTAAAATAGTTCGGTCTGATTCGAAACCGTTCACGCTTGCACGGAACAAATATGTTATTATTATTACCGACATCTGCGTATAGACCAGATTGGCTCACTCATCAATGGGTAATATGCCGTGATGATATATGTTTTTATTATCATACCTATATATTTTTACATATTTACTTATGATAGAAACTGTATTAAGTTCCTTTTCCATACAATTATTGTTCCAGTTACTATTATCTTTTTAAAACGTTAATATTATTATTTGAAGTGATTAGTTTGTTGACAGTGACATATCTGTCATTTGAGATTTGAATTGTGTAACCATGTGTATGAGTTGTGTTTAAAACGTAGGCTCCGGGATTAAAGCTATAGATAGTTTTATAAATTTATCCATAAAATATATTGGCCCAGAGTTATCCTAAAAAGGTTACTGACAAAATGAAACCTATGTAAAATCATTGCTGGATTAATAAGCAATACAAGAAATATCATTTCGTTAAATATTTCAGGGGAACAGGTATCTAAAACTAATAAAACGTTGAAATATTCTATCGTGACGGCTGGCTATTATTGGCCCAGAGTTATCCTAAAAAGGTTACTGACAAAATGAAACCTATGTAAAATCATTGCTGGATTAATAAGCAATACAAGAAATATCATTTCGTTAAATATTTCAGGGGAACAGGTATCTAAAACTAATAAAACGTTGAAATATTCTATCGTGACGGCTGGCTATTATTGGCCCAGAGTTATCCTAAAAAGGTTACTGACAAAATGAAACCTATGTAAAATCATTGCTGGATTAATAAGCAATACAAGAAATATCATTTCGTTAAATATTTCAGGGGAACAGGTATCTAAAACTAATAAAACGTTGAAATATTCTATCGTGACGGCTGGCTATTATTGGCCCAGAGTTATCCTAAAAAGGTTACTGACAAAATGAAACCTATGTAAAATCATTGCTGGATTAATAAGCAATACAAGAAATATCATTTCGTTAAATATTTCAGGGGAACAGGTATCTAAAACTAATAAAACGTTGAAATATTCTATCGTGACGGCTGGCTATTATTGGCCCAGAGTTATCCTAAAAAGGTTACTGACAAAATGAAACCTATGTAAAATCATTGCTGGATTAATAAGCAATACAAGAAATATCATTTCGTTAAATATTTCAGGGGAACAGGTATCTAAAACTAATAAAACGTTGAAATATTCTATCGTGACGGCTGGCTATTATTGGCCCAGAGTTATCCTAAAAAGGTTACTGACAAAATGAAACCTATGTAAAATCATTGCTGGATTAATAAGCAATACAAGAAATATCATTTCGTTAAATATTTCAGGGGAACAGGTATCTAAAACTAATAAAACGTTGAAATATTCTATCGTGACAGCTGGCTATTATTGGCCCAGAGTTATCCTAAAAAGGTTACTGACAAAATGAAACCTATGTAAAATCATTGCTGGATTAATAAGCAATACAAGAAATATCATTTCGTTAAATATTTCAGGGGAACAGGTATCTAAAACTAATAAAACGTTGAAATATTCTATCGTGACGGCTGGCTATTATTGGCCCAGAGTTATCCTAAAAAGGTTACTGACAAAATGAAACCTATGTAAAATCATTGCTGGATTAATAAGCAATACAAGAAATATCATTTCGTTAAATATTTCAGGGGAACAGGTATCTAAAACTAATAAAACGTTGAAATATTCTATCGTGACGGCTGGCTATTATTGGCCCAGAGTTATCCTAAAAAGGTTACTGACAAAATGAAACCTATGTAAAATCATTGCTGGATTAATAAGCAATACAAGAAATATCATTTCGTTAAATATTTCAGGGGAACAGGTATCTAAAACTAATAAAACGTTGAAATATTCTATCGTGACGGCTGGCTATTATTGGCCCAGAGTTATCCTAAAAAGGTTACTGACAAAATGAAACCTATGTAAAATCATTGCTGGATTAATAAGCAATACAAGAAATATCATTTCGTTAAATATTTCAGGGGAACAGGTATCTAAAACTAATAAAACGTTGAAATATTCTATCGTGACGGCTGGCTATTATTGGCCCAGAGTTATCCTAAAAAGGTTACTGACAAAATGAAACCTATGTAAAATCATTGCTGGATTAATAAGCAATACAAGAAATATCATTTCGTTAAATATTTCAGGGGAACAGGTATCTAAAACTAATAAAACGTTGAAATATTCTATCGTGACGGCTGGCTATTATTGGCCCAGAGTTATCCTAAAAAGGTTACTGACAAAATGAAACCTATGTAAAATCATTGCTGGATTAATAAGCAATACAAGAAATATCATTTCGTTAAATATTTCAGGGGAACAGGTATCTAAAACTAATAAAACGTTGAAATATTCTATCGTGACAGCTGGCTATTATTGGCCCAGAGTTATCCTAAAAAGGTTACTGACAAAATGAAACCTATGTAAAATCATTGCTGGATTAATAAGCAATACAAGAAATATCATTTCGTTAAATATTTCAGGGGAACAGGTATCTAAAACTAATAAAACGTTGAAATATTCTATCGTGACGGCTGGCTATTATTGGCCCAGAGTTATCCTAAAAAGGTTACTGACAAAATGAAACCTATGTAAAATCATTGCTGGATTAATAAGCAATACAAGAAATATCATTTCGTTAAATATTTCAGGGGAACAGGTATCTAAAACTAATAAAACGTTGAAATATTCTATCGTGACGGCTGGCTATTATTGGCCCAGAGTTATCCTAAAAAGGTTACTGACAAAATGAAACCTATGTAAAATCATTGCTGGATTAATAAGCAATACAAGAAATATCATTTCGTTAAATATTTCAGGGGAACAGGTATCTAAAACTAATAAAACGTTGAAATATTCTATCGTGACGGCTGGCTATTATTGGCCCAGAGTTATCCTAAAAAGGTTACTGACAAAATGAAACCTATGTAAAATCATTGCTGGATTAATAAGCAATACAAGAAATATCATTTCGTTAAATATTTCAGGGGAACAGGTATCTAAAACTAATAAAACGTTGAAATATTCTATCGTGACGGCTGGCTATTATTGGCCCAGAGTTATCCTAAAAAGGTTACTGACAAAATGAAACCTATGTAAAATCATTGCTGGATTAATAAGCAATACAAGAAATATCATTTCGTTAAATATTTCAGGGGAACAGGTATCTAAAACTAATAAAACGTTGAAATATTCTATCGTGACGGCTGGCTATTATTGGCCCAGAGTTATCCTAAAAAGGTTACTGACAAAATGAAACCTATGTAAAATCATTGCTGGATTAATAAGCAATACAAGAAATATCATTTCGTTAAATATTTCAGGGGAACAGGTATCTAAAACTAATAAAACGTTGAAATATTCTATCGTGACGGCTGGCTATTATTGGCCCAGAGTTATCCTAAAAAGGTTACTGACAAAATGAAACCTATGTAAAATCATTGCTGGATTAATAAGCAATACAAGAAATATCATTTCGTTAAATATTTCAGGGGAACAGGTATCTAAAACTAATAAAACGTTGAAATATTCTATCGTGACGGCTGGCTATTATTGGCCCAGAGTTATCCTAAAAAGGTTACTGACAAAATGAAACCTATGTAAAATCATTGCTGGATTAATAAGCAATACAAGAAATATCATTTCGTTAAATATTTCAGGGGAACAGGTATCTAAAACTAATAAAACGTTGAAATATTCTATCGTGACGGCTGGCTATTATTGGCCCAGAGTTATCCTAAAAAGGTTACTGACAAAATGAAACCTATGTAAAATCATTGCTGGATTAATAAGCAATACAAGAAATATCATTTCGTTAAATATTTCAGGGGAACAGGTATCTAAAACTAATAAAACGTTGAAATATTCTATCGTGACGGCTGGCTATTATTGGCTCAGAGTTATCCTAAAAAGGTTACTGACAAAATGAAACCTATGTAAAATTATTGCTGGATTAATAAGCAATACAAGAAATATCATTTCGTTAAATATTTCAGGGGAACAGGTATCTAAAACTAATAAAACGTTGAAATATTCTATTGTGACGGCTGGCTATTATTGGCCCAGAGTTATCCTAAAAAGGTTACTGACAAAATGAAACCTATGTAAAATCATTGCTGGATTAATAAGCAATACAAGAAATATCATTTCGTTAAATATTTCAGGGGAACAGGTATCTAAAACTAATAAAACGTTGAAATATTCTATCGTGACGGCTGGCTATTATTGGCCCAGAGTTATCCTAAAAAGGTTACTGACAAAATGAAACCTATGTAAAATCATTGCTGGATTAATAAGCAATACAAGAAATATCATTTCGTTAAATATTTCAGGGGAACAGGTATCTAAAACTAATAAAACGTTGAAATATTCTATTGTGACGGCTGGCTATTATTGGCCCAGAGTTATCCTAAAAAGGTTACTGACAAAATGAAACCTATGTAAAATCATTGCTGGATTAATAAGCAATACAAGAAATATCATTTCGTTAAATATTTCAGGGGAACAGGTATCTAAAACTAATAAAACGTTGAAATATTCTATCGTGACGGCTGGCTATTATTGGCCCAGAGTTATCCTAAAAAGGTTACTGACAAAATGAAACCTATATAAAATCATTGCTGGATTAATAAGCAATACAAGAAATATCATTTCGTTAAATATTTCAGGGGAACAGGTATCTAAAACTAATAAAACGTTGAAATATTCTATCGTGACGGCTGGCTATTATTGGCCCAGAGTTATCCTAAAAAGGTTACTGACAAAATGAAACCTATGTAAAATCATTGCTGGATTAATAAGCAATACAAGAAATATCATTTCGTTAAATATTTCAGGGGAACAGGTATCTAAAACTAATAAAACGTTGAAATATTCTATCGTGACGGCTGGCTATTATTGGCCCAGAGTTATCCTAAAAAGGTTACTGACAAAATGAAACCTATGTAAAATCATTGCTGGATTAATAAGCAATACAAGAAATATCATTTCGTTAAATATTTCAGGGGAACAGGTATCTAAAACTAATAAAACGTTGAAATATTCTATTGTGACGGCTGGCTATTATTGGCCCAGAGTTATCCTAAAAAGGTTACTGACAAAATGAAACCTATGTAAAATCATTGCTGGATTAATAAGCAATACAAGAAATATCATTTCGTTAAATATTTCAGGGGAACAGGTATCTAAAACTAATAAAACGTTGAAATATTCTATCGTGACGGCTGGCTATTATTGGCCCAGAGTTATCCTAAAAAGGTTACTGACAAAATGAAACCTATGTAAAATCATTGCTGGATTAATAAGCAATACAAGAAATATCATTTCGTTAAATATTTCAGGGGAACAGGTATCTAAAACTAATAAAACGTTGAAATATTCTATCGTGACGGCTGGCTATTATTGGCCCAGAGTTATCCTAAAAAGGTTACTGACAAAATGAAACCTATGTAAAATCATTGCTGGATTAATAAGCAATACAAGAAATATCATTTCGTTAAATATTTCAGGGGAACAGGTATCTAAAACTAATAAAACGTTGAAATATTCTATCGTGACGGCTGGCTATTATTGGCCCAGAGTTATCCTAAAAAGGTTACTGACAAAATGAAACCTATGTAAAATCATTGCTGGATTAATAAGCAATACAAGAAATATCATTTCGTTAAATATTTCAGGGGAACAGGTATCTAAAACTAATAAAACGTTGAAATATTCTATCGTGACGGCTGGCTATTATTGGCCCAGAGTTATCCTAAAAAGGTTACTGACAAAATGAAACCTATGTAAAATCATTGCTGGATTAATAAGCAATACAAGAAATATCATTTCGTTAAATATTTCAGGGGAACAGGTATCTAAAACTAATAAAACGTTGAAATATTCTATCGTGACGGCTGGCTATTATTGGCTCAGAGTTATCCTAAAAAGGTTACTGACAAAATGAAACCTATGTAAAATTATTGCTGGATTAATAAGCAATACAAGAAATATCATTTCGTTAAATATTTCAGGGGAACAGGTATCTAAAACTAATAAAACGTTGAAATATTCTATTGTGACGGCTGGCTATTATTGGCCCAGAGTTATCCTAAAAAGGTTACTGACAAAATGAAACCTATGTAAAATCATTGCTGGATTAATAAGCAATACAAGAAATATCATTTCGTTAAATATTTCAGGGGAACAGGTATCTAAAACTAATAAAACGTTGAAATATTCTATCGTGACGGCTGGCTATTATTGGCCCAGAGTTATCCTAAAAAGGTTACTGACAAAATGAAACCTATGTAAAATTATTGCTGGATTAATAAGCAATACAAGAAATATCATTTCGTTAAATATTTCAGGGGAACAGGTATCTAAAACTAATAAAACGTTGAAATATTCTATTGTGACGGCTGGCTATTATTGGCCCAGAGTTATCCTAAAAAGGTTACTGACAAAATGAAACCTATGTAAAATCATTGCTGGATTAATAAGCAATACAAGAAATATCATTTCGTTAAATATTTCAGGGGAACAGGTATCTAAAACTAATAAAACGTTGAAATATTCTATCGTGACGGCTGGCTATTATTGGCCCAGAGTTATCCTAAAAAGGTTACTGACAAAATGAAACCTATGTAAAATCATTGCTGGATTAATAAGCAATACAAGAAATATCATTTCGTTAAATATTTCAGGGGAACAGGTATCTAAAACTAATAAAACGTTGAAATATTCTATTGTGACGGCTGGCTATTATTGGCCCAGAGTTATCCTAAAAAGGTTACTGACAAAATGAAACCTATGTAAAATCATTGCTGGATTAATAAGCAATACAAGAAATATCATTTTGTTAAATATTTCAGGGGAACAGGTATCTAAAACTAATAAAACGTTGAAATATGCTATCGTGACGGCTGGCTATTATTGGCCCAGAGTTATCCTAAAAAGGTTACTGACAAAATGAAACCTATGTAAAATCATTGCTGGATTAATAAGCAATACAAGAAATATCATTTCGTTAAATATTTCAGGGGAACAGGTATCTAAAACTAATAAAACGTTGAAATATTCTATCGTGACGGCTGGCTATTTTTGGCCCAGAGTTATCCTAAAAAGGTTACTGACAAAATGAAACCTATGTAAAATCATTGCTGGATTAATAAGCAATACAAGAAATATCATTTCGTTAAATATTTCAGGGGAACAGGTATCTAAAACTAATAAAACGTTGAAATATTCTATCGTGACGGCTGGCTATTATTGGCTCAGAGTTATCCTAAAAAGGTTACTGACAAAATGAAACCTATGTAAAATTATTGCTGGATTAATAAGCAATACAAGAAATATCATTTCGTTAAATATTTCAGGGGAACAGGTATCTAAAACTAATAAAACGTTGAAATATTCTATTGTGACGGCTGGCTATTATTGGCCCAGAGTTATCCTAAAAAGGTTACTGACAAAATGAAACCTATGTAAAATCATTGCTGGATTAATAAGCAATACAAGAAATATCATTTCGTTAAATATTTCAGGGGAACAGGTATCTAAAACTAATAAAACGTTGAAATATTCTATCGTGACGGCTGGCTATTATTGGCCCAGAGTTATCCTAAAAAGGTTACTGACAAAATGAAACCTATGTAAAATTATTGCTGGATTAATAAGCAATACAAGAAATATCATTACGTTAAATATTTCAGGGGAACAGGTATCTAAAACTAATAAAACGTTGAAATATTCTATTGTGACGGCTGGCTATTATTGGCCCAGAGTTATCCTAAAAAGGTTACTGACAAAATGAAACCTATGTAAAATCATTGCTGGATTAATAAGCAATACAAGAAATATCATTTCGTTAAATATTTCAGGGGAACAGGTATCTAAAACTAATAAAACGTTGAAATATTCTATCGTGACGGCTGGCTATTATTGGCCCAGAGTTATCCTAAAAAGGTTACTGACAAAATGAAACCTATGTAAAATCATTGCTGGATTAATAAGCAATACAAGAAATATCATTTCGTTAAATATTTCAGGGGAACAGGTATCTAAAACTAATAAAACGTTGAAATATTCTATCGTGACGGCTGGCTATTATTGGCTCAGAGTTATCCTAAAAAGGTTACTGACAAAATGAAACCTATGTAAAATTATTGCTGGATTAATAAGCAATACAAGAAATATCATTTCGTTAAATATTTCAGGGGAACAGGTATCTAAAACTAATAAAACGTTGAAATATTCTATTGTGACGGCTGGCTATTATTGGCCCAGAGTTATCCTAAAAAGGTTACTGACAAAATGAAACCTATGTAAAATCATTGCTGGATTAATAAGCAATACAAGAAATATCATTTCGTTAAATATTTCAGGGGAAAAGGTATCTAAAACTAATAAAACGTTGAAATATTCTATCGTGACGGCTGGCTATTATTGGCCCAGAGTTATCCTTAAAAGGTTACTGACAAAATGAAACCTATGTAAAATCATTGCTGGATTAATAAGAAATACAAGAAATATCATTTCGTTAAATATTTCAGGGGAACAGGTATCTAAAACTAATAAAATGTTGAAATATTCTATTGTGACGGCTGGCTATTATTGGCCCAGAGTTATCCTAAAAAGGTTACTGACAAAATGAAACCTATGTAAAATCATTGCTGGATTAATAAGCAATACAAGAAATATCATTTCGTTAAATATTTCAGGGGAACAGGTATCTAAAACTAATAAAACGTTGAAATATTCTATCGTGACGGCTGGCTATTATTGGCCCAGAGTTATCCTAAAAAGGTTACTGACAAAATGAAACCTATGTAAAATCATTGCTGGATTAATAAGCAATACAAGAAATATCATTTCGTTAAATATTTCAGGGGAACAGGTATCTAAAACTAATAAAACGTTGAAATATTCTATCGTGACGGCTGGCTATTATTGGCCCAGAGTTATCTTAAAAAGGTCACTGACAAAATGAAACCTATGTAAAATCATTGCTGGATTAATAAGCAATACAAGAAATATCATTTCGTTAAATATTTCAGGGGAACAGGTATCTAAAACTAATAAAACGTTGAAATATTCTATCGTGACGGCTGGCTATTATTGGCCCAGAGTTATCCTAAAAAGGTTACTGACAAAATGAAACCTATGTAAAATCATTGCTGGATTAATAAGCAATACAAGAAATATCATTTCGTTAAATATTTCAGGGGAACAGGTATCTAAAACTAATAAAACGTTGAAATATTCTATTGTGACGTCTGGCTATTATTGGCCCAGAGTTATCCTAAAAAGGTTACTGACAAAATGAAACCTATGTAAAATCATTGCTGGATTAATAAGCAATACAAGAAATATCATTTCGTTAAATATTTCAGGGGAACAGGTATCTAAAACTAATAAAACGTTGAAATATTCTATCGTGACGGCTGGCTATTATTGGCCCAGAGTTATCCTAAAAAGGTTACTGACAAAATGAAACCTATGTAAAATCATTGCTGGATTAATAAGCAATACAAGAAATATCATTTCGTTAAATATTTCAGGGGAACAGGTATCTAAAACTAATAAAACGTTGAAATATTCTATTGTGACGGCTGGCTATTATTGGCCCAGAGTTATCCTAAAAAGGTTACTGACAAAATGAAACCTATGTAAAATCATTGCTGGATTAATAAGCAATACAAGAAATATCATTTCGTTAAATATTTCAGGGGAACAGGTATCTAAAACTAATAAAACGTTGAAATATTCTATCGTGACGGCTGGCTATTATTGGCCCAGAGTTATCCTAAAAAGGTTACTGACAAAATGAAACCTATGTAAAATCATTGCTGGATTAATAAGCAATACAAGAAATATCATTTCGTTAAATATTTCAGGGGAACAGGTATCTAAAACTAATAAAACGTTGAAATATTCTATTGTGACGGCTGGCTATTATTGGCCCAGAGTTATCCTAAAAAGGTTACTGACAAAATGAAACCTATGTAAAATCATTGCTGGATTAATAAGCAATACAAGAAATATCATTTCGTTAAATATTTCAGGGGAACAGGTATCTAAAACTAATAAAACGTTGAAATATTCTATCGTGACGGCTGGCTATTATTGGCCCAGAGTTATCCTAAAAAGGTTACTGACAAAATGAAACCTATGTAAAATCATTGCTGGATTAATAAGCAATACAAGAAATATCATTTCGTTAAATATTTCAGGGGAACAGGTATCTAAAACTAATAAAACGTTGAAATATTCTATTGTGACGGCTGGCTATTATTGGCCCAGAGTTATCCTAAAAAGGTTACTGACAAAATGAAACCTATGTAAAATCATTGCTGGATTAATAAGCAATACAAGAAATATCATTTCGTTAAATATTTCAGGGGAACAGGTATCTAAAACTAATAAAACGTTGAAATATTCTATCGTGACGGCTGGCTATTATTGGCCCAGAGTTATCCTAAAAAGGTTACGGACAAAATGAAACCTATGTAAAATCATTGCTGGATTAATAAGCAATACAAGAAATATCATTTCGTTAAATATTTCAGGGGAACAGGTATCTAAAACTAATAAAACGTTGAAATATTCTATCGTGACGGCTGGCTATTATTGGCCCAGAGTTATCCTAAAAAGGTTACTGACAAAATGAAACCTATGTAAAATCATTGCTGGATTAATAAGCAATACAAGAAATATCATTTCGTTAAATATTTCAGGGGAACAGGTATCTAAAACTAATAAAACGTTGAAATATTCTATCGTGACGGCTGGCTATTATTGGCCCAGAGTTATCCTAAAAAGGTTACTGACAAAATGAAACCTATGTAAAATCATTGCTGGATTAATAAGCAATACAAGAAATATCATTTCGTTAAATATTTCAGGGGAACAGGTATCTAAAACTAATAAAACGTTGAAATATTCTATCGTGACGGCTGGCTATTATTGGCCCAGAGTTATCCTAAAAAGGTTACTGACAAAATGAAACCTATGTAAAATCATTGCTGGATTAATAAGCAATACAAGAAATATCATTTCGTTAAATATTTCAGGGGAACAGGTATCTAAAACTAATAAAACGTTGAAATATTCTATTGTGATGGCTGGCTATTATTGGCCCAGAGTTATCCTAAAAAGGTTACTGACAAAATGAAACCTATGTAAAATCATTGCTGGATTAATAAGCAATACAAGAAATATCATTTCGTTAAATATTTCAGGGGAACAGGTATCTAAAACTAATAAAACGTTGAAATATTCTATCGTGACGGCTGGCTATTATTGGCCCAGAGTTATCCTAAAAAGGTTTCTGACAAAATGAAACCTATGTAAAATCATTGCTGGATTAATAAGCAATACAAGAAATATCATTTCGTTAAATATTTCAGGGGAACAGGTATCTAAAACTAATAAAACGTTGAAATATTCTATCGTGACGGCTGGCTATTATTGGCCCAGAGTTATCCTAAAAAGGTTACTGACAAAATGAAACCTATGTAAAATCATTGCTGGATTAATAAGCAATACAAGAAATATCATTTCGTTAAATATTTCAGGGGAACAGGTATCTAAAACTAATAAAACGTTGAAATATTCTATCGTGACGGCTGGCTATTATTGGCCCAGAGTTATCCTAAAAAGGTTACTGACAAAATGAAACCTATGTAAAATTATTGCTGGATTAATAAGCAATACAAGAAATATCATTTCGTTAAATATTTCAGGGGAACAGGTATCTAAAACTAATAAAACGTTGAAATATTCTATTGTGACGGCTGGCTATTATTGGCCCAGAGTTATCCTAAAAAGGTTACTGACAAAATGAAACCTATGTAAAATCATTGCTGGATTAATAAGCAATACAAGAAATATCATTTCGTTAAATATTTCAGGGGAACAGGTATCTAAAACTAATAAAACGTTGAAATATTCTATCGTGACGGCTGGCTATTATTGGCCCAGAGTTATCCTAAAAAGGTTACTGACAAAATGAAACCTATGTAAAATCATTGCTGGATTAATAAGCAATACAAGAAATATCATTTCGTTAAATATTTCAGGGGAACAGGTATCTAAAACTAATAAAACGTTGAAATATTCTATTGTGACGGCTGGCTATTATTGGCCCAGAGTTATCCTAAAAAGGTTACTGACAAAATGAAACCTATGTAAAATCATTGCTGGATTAATAAGCAATACAAGAAATATCATTTCGTTAAATATTTCAGGGGAACAGGTATCTAAAACTAATAAAACGTTGAAATATTCTATCGTGACGGCTGGCTATTATTGGCCCAGAGTTATCCTAAAAAGGTTACTGACAAAATGAAACCTATGTAAAATCATTGCTGGATTAATAAGCAATACAAGAAATATAATTTCGTTAAATATTTCAGGGGAACAGGTATCTAAAACTAATAAAACGTTGAAATATTCTATCGTGACGGCTGGCTATTATTGGCCCAGAGTTATCCTAAAAAGGTTACTGACAAAATGAAACCTATGTAAAATCATTGCTGGATTAATAAGCAATACAAGAAATATCATTTCGTTAAATATTTCAGGGGAACAGGTATCTAAAACTAATAAAACGTTGAAATATTTTATTGTGACGGCTGGCTATTATTGGCCCAGAGTTATCCTAAAAAGATTACTGACAAAATGAAACCTATGTAAAATCATTGCTGGATTAATAAGCAATACAAGAAATATCATTTCGTTAAATATTTCAGGGGAACAGGTATCTAAAACTAATAAAACGTTGAAATATTCTATCGTGACGGCTGGCTATTATTGGCCCAGATTTATCCTAAACAGGTTACTGACAAAATGAAACCTATGTAAAATCATTGCTGGATTAATAAGCAATACAAGAAATATCATTTCGTTAAATATTTCAGGGGAACAGGTATCTAAAACTAATAAAACGTTGAAATATTCTATCGTGACGGCTGGCTATTATTGGCCCAGAGTTATCCTAAAAAGGTTACTGACAAAATGAAACCTATGTAAAATCATTGCTGGATTAATAAGAAATACAAGAAATATCATTTCGTTACATATTTCAGGGGAACAGGTATCTAAAACTAATAAAACGTTGAAATATTCTATCGTGACGGCTGGCTATTATTGGCCCAGAGTTATCCTAAAAAGGTTACTGACAAAATGAAACCTATGTAAAATCATTGCTGGATTAATAAGCAATACAAGAAATATCATTTCGTTAAATATTTCAGGGGAACAGGTATCTAAAACTAATAAAACGTTGAAATATTCTATCGTGACGGCTGGCTATTATTGGCCCAGAGTTATCCTAAAAAGGTTACTGACAAAATGAAACCTATGTAAAATCATTGCTGGATTAATAAGCAATACAAGAAATATCATTTCGTTAAATATTTCAGGGGAACAGGTATCTAAAACTAATAAAACGTTGAAATATTTTATTGTGACGGCTGGCTATTATTGGCCCAGAGTTATCCTAAAAAGATTACTGACAAAATGAAACCTATGTAAAATCATTGCTGGATTAATAAGCAATACAAGAAATATCATTTCGTTAAATATTTCAGGGGAACAGGTATCTAAAACTAATAAAACGTTGAAATATTCTATCGTGACGGCTGGCTATTATTGGCCCAGATTTATCCTAAACAGGTTACTGACAAAATGAAACCTATGTAAAATCATTGCTGGATTAATAAGCAATACAAGAAATATCATTTCGTTAAATATTTCAGGGGAACAGGTATCTAAAACTAATAAAACGTTGAAATATTCTATCGTGACGGCTGGCTATTATTGGCCCAGAGTTATCCTAAAAAGGTTACTGACAAAATGAAACCTATGTAAAATCATTGCTGGATTAATAAGAAATACAAGAAATATCATTTCGTTACATATTTCAGGGGAACAGGTATCTAAAACTAATAAAACGTTGAAATATTCTATCGTGACGGCTGGCTATTATTGGCCCAGAGTTATCCTAAAAAGGTTACTGACAAAATGAAACCTATGTAAAATCATTGCTGGATTAATAAGCAATACAAGAAATATCATTTCGTTAAATATTTCAGGGGAACAGGTATCTAAAACTAATAAAACGTTGAAATATTCTATCGTGACGGCTGGCTATTATTGGCCCAGAGTTATCCTAAAAAGGTTATTGACAAAATGAAACCTATGTAAAATCATTGCTGGATTAATAAGCAATACAAGAAATATCATTTCGTTAAATATTTCAGGGGAACAGGTATCTAAAACTAATAAAACGTTGAAATATTCTATCGTGACGGCTGGCTATTATTGGCCCAGAGTTATCCTAAAAAGGTTACGGACAAAATGAAACCTATGTAAAATCGTTGCTGGATTAATAAGCAATACAAAAAATATCATTTCGTTAAATATTTCAGGGGAACAGGTATCTAAAACTAATAAAACGTTGAAATATTCTATCGTGACGGCTGGCTATTATTGGCCCAGAGTTATCCTAAAAAGGTTACTGACAAAATGAAACCTATGTAAAATCATTGCTGGATTAATAAGCAATACAAGAAATATCATTTCGTTAAATATTTCAGGGGAACAGGTATCTAAAACTAATAAAACGTTGAAATATTCTATTGTGACGGCTGGCTATTATTGGCCCAGAGTTATCCTAAAAAGGTTACTGACAAAATGAAACCTATGTAAAATCATTGCTGGATTAATAAGCAATACAAGAAATATCATTTCGTTAAATATTTCAGGGGAACAGGTATCTAAAACTAATAAAACGTTGAAATATTCTATCGTGACGGCTGGCTATTATTGGCCCAGAGTTATCCTAAAAAGGTTACTGACAAAATGAAACCTATGTAAAATCATTGCTGGATTAATAAGCAATACAAGAAATATCATTTCGTTAAATATTTCAGGGGAACAGGTATCTAAAACTAATAAAACGTTGAAATATTCTATCATGACGGCTGGCTATTATTGGCCCAGCGTTATCCTAAAAAGGTTACTGACAAAATGAAACCTATGTAAAATCATTGCTGGATTAATAAGCAATACAAGAAATATCATTTCGTTAAATATTTCAGGGGAACAGGTATCTAAAACTAATAAAACGTTGAAATTTTCTATTGTGACGGCTGGCTATTATTGGCCCAGAGTTATCGTAAAAAGGTTACTGACAAAATGAAACCTATGTAAAATCATTGCTGGATTAATAAGCAATACAAGAAATATCATTTCGTTAAATATTTCAGGGGAACAGGTATCTAAAACTAATAAAACGTTGAAATATTCTATCGTGACGGCTGGCTATTATTGGCCCAGAGTTATCCTAAAAAGGTTACTGACAAAATGAAACCTATATAAAATCATTGCTGGATTAATAAGCAATACAAGAAATATCATTTCGTTAAATATTTCAGGGGAACAGGTATCTAAAACTAATAAAACGTTGAAATTTTCTATTGTGACGGCTGGCTATTATTGGCCCAGAGTTGTCCTAAAAAGGTTACTGACAAAATGAAACCTATGTAAAATCATTGCTGGATTAATAAGCAATACAAGAAATATCATTTCGTTAAATATTTCAGGGGAACAGGTATCTAAAACTAATAAAACGTTGAAATATTCTATCGTGACGGCTGGCTATTATTGGCCCAGAGTTATCCTAAAAAGGTTACTGACAAAATGAAACCTATATAAAATCATTGCTGGATTAATAAGCAATACAAGAAATATCATTTCGTTAAATATTTCAGGGGAACAGGTATCTAAAACTAATAAAACGTTGAAATATTTTATTGTGACGGCTGGCTATTATTGGCCCAGAGTTATCCTAAAAAGGTTACTGACAAAATGAAACCTATGTAAAATCATTGCCGGATTAATAAGCAATACAAGAAATATCATTTCGTTAAATATTTCAGGGGAACAGGTATCTAAAACTAATAAAACGTTGAAATATTCTATCGTGACGGCTGGCTATTATTGGCCCAGATTTATCCTAAACAGGTTACTGACAAAATGAAACCTATGTAAAATCATTGCTGGATTAATAAGCAATACAAGAAATATCATTTCGTTAAATATTTCAGGGGAACAGGTATCTAAAACTAATAAAACGTTGAAATATTCTATCGTGACGGCTGGCTATTATTGGCCCAGAGTTATCCTAAAAAGGTTACTGACAAAATGAAACCTATGTAAAATCATTGCTGGATTAATAAGCAATACAAGAAATATCATTTCGTTAAATATTTCAGGGGAACAGGTATCTAAAACTAATAAAACGTTGAAATATTCTATCGTGACGGCTGGCTATTATTGGCCCAGAGTTATCCTAAAAAGGTTATTGACAAAATGAAACCTATGTAAAATCATTGCTGGATTAATAAGCAATACAAGAAATATCATTTCGTTAAATATTTCAGGGGAACAGGTATCTAAAACTAATAAAACGTTGAAATATTCTATCGTGACGGCTGGCTATTATTGGCCCAGAGTTATCCTAAAAAGGTTACTGACAAAATGAAACCTATGTAAAATCATTGCTGGATTAATAAGCAATACAAGAAATATCATTTCGTTAAATATTTCAGGGGAACAGGTATCTAAAACTAATAAAACGTTGAAATATTCTATCGTGACGGCTGGCTATTATTGGCCCAGAGTTATCCTAAAAAGGTTATTGACAAAATGAAACCTATGTAAAATCATTGCTGGATTAATAAGCAATACAAGAAATATCATTTCGTTAAATATTTCAGGGGAACAGGTATCTAAAACTAATAAAACGTTGAAATATTCTATCGTGACGGCTGGCTATTATTGGCCCAGAGTTATCCTAAAAAGGTTACTGACAAAATGAAACCTATGTAAAATCATTGCTGGATTAATAAGCAATACAAGAAATATCATTTCGTTAAATATTTCAGGGGAACAGGTATCTAAAACTAATAAAACGTTGAAATATTCTATCATGACGGCTGGCTATTATTGGCCCAGAGTTATCCTAAAAAGGTTACTGACAAAATGAAACCTATGTAAAATCATTGCTGGATTAATAAGCAATACAAGAAATATCATTTCGTTAAATATTTCAGGGGAACAGGTATCTAAAACTAATAAAACGTTGAAATATTCTATCGTGACGGCTGGCTATTATTGGCCCAGAGTTATCCTAAAAAGGTTACTGACAAAATGAAACCTATGTAAAATCATTGCTGGATTAATAAGCAATACAAGAAATATCATTTCGTTAAATATTTCAGGGGAACAGGTATCTAAAACTAATAAAACGTTGAAATATTCTATCGTGACGGCTGGCTATTATTGGCCCAGAGTTATCCTAAAAAGGTTACTGACAAAATGAAACCTATGTAAAATCATTGCTGGATTAATAAGCAATACAAGAAATATCATTTCGTTAAATATTTCAGGGGAACAGGTATCTAAAACTAATAAAACGTTGAAATATTCTATCGTGACGGCTGGCTATTATTGGCCCAGAGTTATCCTAAAAAGGTTACTGACAAAATGAAACCTACGTAAAATCATTGCTGGATTAATAAGCAATACAAGAAATATCATTTCGTTAAATATTTCAGGGGAACAGGTATCTAAAACTAATAAAACGTTGAAATATTCTATCGTGACGGCTGGCTATTATTGGCCCAGAGTTATCCTAAAAAGGTTACTGACAAAATGAAACCTATGTAAAATCATTGCTGGATTAATAAGCAATACAAGAAATATCATTTCGTTAAATATTTCAGGGGAACAGGTATCTAAAACTAATAAAACGTTGAAATATTCTATCGTGACGGCTGGCTATTATTGGCCCAGAGTTATCCTAAAAATGTTACTGACAAAATGAAACCTATGTAAAATCATTGCTGGATTAATAAGCAATACAAGAAATATCATTTCGTTAAATATTTCAGGGGAACAGGTATCTAAAACTAATAAAACGTTGAAATATTCTATCGTGACGGCTGGCTATTATTGGCCCAGAGTTATCCTAAAAAGGTTACTGACAAAATGAAACCTATGTAAAATCATTGCTGGATTAATAAGCAATACAAGAAATATCATTTCGTTAAATATTTCAGGGGAACAGGTATCTAAAACTAATAAAACGTTGAAATATTCTATCGTGACGGCTGGCTATTATTGGCCCAGAGTTATCCTAAAAAGGTTATTGACAAAATGAAACCTATGTAAAATCATTGCTGGATTAATAAGCAATACAAGAAATATCATTTCGTTAAATATTTCAGGGGAACAGGTATCTAAAACTAATAAAACGTTGAAATATTCTATCGTGACGGCTGGCTATTATTGGCCCAGAGTTATCCTAAAAAGGTTACTGACAAAATGAAACCTATGTAAAATCATTGCTGGATTAATAAGCAATACAAGAAATATCATTTCGTTAAATATTTCAGGGGAACAGGTATCTAAAACTAATAAAACGTTGAAATATTCTATTGTGACGGCTGGCTATTATTGGCCCAGAGTTATCCTAAAAAGGTTACTGACAAAATGAAACCTATGTAAAATCATTGCTGGATTAATAAGCAATACAAGAAATATCATTTCGTTAAATATTTCAGGGGAACAGGTATCTAAAACTAATAAAACGTTGAAATATTCTATCGTGACGGCTGGCTATTATTGGCCCAGAGTTATCCTAAAAAGGTTACTGACAAAATGAAACCTATGTAAAATCATTGCTGGATTAATAAGCAATACAAGAAATATCATTTCGTTAAATATTTCAGGGGAACAGGTATCTAAAACTAATAAAACGTTGAAATATTCTATCGTGACGGCTGGCTATTATTGGCCCAGAGTTATCCTAAAAAGGTTACTGACAAAATGAAACCTATGTAAAATCATTGCTGGATTAATAAGCAATACAAGAAATATCATTTCGTTAAATATTTCAGGGGAACAGGTATCTAAAACTAATAAAACGTTGAAATATTCTATCGTGACGGCTGGCTATTATTGGCCCAGAGTTATCCTAAAAAGGTTACTGACAAAATGAAACCTATGTAAAATCATTGCTGGATTAATAAGCAATACAAGAAATATCATTTCGTTAAATATTTCAGGGGAACAGGTATCTAAAACTAATATAACGTTGAAATATTCTATCGTGACGGCTGGCTATTATTGGCCCAGAGTTATCCTAAAAAGGTTACTGACAAAATGAAACCTATGTAAAATCATTGCTGGATTAATAAGCAATACAAGAAATATCATTTCGTTAAATATTTCAGGGGAACAGGTATCTAAAACTAATAAAACGTTGAAATATTCTATCGTGACGGCTGGCTATTATTGGCCCAGAGTTATCCTAAAAAGGTTACGGACAAAATGAAACCTATGTAAAATCATTGCTGGATTAATAAGCAATACAAGAAATATCATTTCGTTAAATATTTCAGGGGAACAGGTATCTAAAACTAATAAAACGTTGAAATATTCTATCGTGACGGCTGGCTATTATTGGCCCAGAGTTATCCTAAAAAGGTTACTGACAAAATGAAACCTATGTAAAATCATTGCTGGATTAATAAGCAATACAAGAAATATCATTTCGTTAAATATTTCAGGGGAACAGGTATCTAAAACTAATAAAACGTTGTAATATTCTATTGTGACGGCTGGCTATTATTGGCCCAGAGTTATCCTAAAAAGGTTACTGACAAAATGAAACCTATGTAAAATCATTGCTGGATTAATAAGCAATACAAGAAATATCATTTCGTTAAATATTTCAGGGGAACAGGTATCTAAAACTAATAAAACGTTGAAATATTCTATCGTGACGGCTGGCTATTATTGGCCCAGAGTTATCCTAAAAAGGTTACTGACAAAATGAAACCTATGTAAAATCATTGCTGGATTAATAAGCAATACAAGAAATATCATTTCGTTAAATATTTCAGGGGAACAGGTATCTAAAACTAATAAAACGTTGAAATATTCTATCGTGACGGCTGGCTATTATTGGCCCAGAGTTATCCTAAAAAGGTTACGGACAAAATGAAACCTATGTAAAATCATTGCTGGATTAATAAGCAATACAAGAAATATCATTTCGTTAAATATTTCAGGGGAACAGGTATCTAAAACTAATAAAACGTTGAAATATTCTATCGTGACGGCTGGCTATTATTGGCCCAGAGTTATCCTAAAAAGGTTACTGACAAAATGAAACCTATGTAAAATCATTGCTGGATTAATAAGCAATACAAGAAATATCATTTCGCTAAATATTTCAGGGGAACAGGTATCTAAAACTAATAAAACGTTGAAATATTCTATCGTGACGGCTGGCTATTATTGGCCCAGAGTTATCCTAAAAAGGTTACTGACAAAATGAAACCTATGTAAAATCATTGCTGGATTAATAAGCAATACAAGAAATATCATTTCGTTAAATATTTCAGGGGAACAGGTATCTAAAACTAATAAAACGTTGAAATATTCTATTGTGACGGCTGGCTATTATTGGCCCAGAGTTATCCTAAAAAGGTTACTCACAAAATGAAACCTATGTAAAATCATTGCTGGATTAATAAGCAATACAAGAAATATCATTTCGTTAAATATTTCAGGGGAACAGGTATCTAAAACTAATAAAACGTTGAAATATTCTATCGTGACGGCTGGCTATTATTGGCCCAGAGTTATCCTAAAAAGGTTACTGACAAAATGAAACCTATGTAAAATCATTGCTGGATTAATAAGCAATACAAGAAATATCATTTCGTTAAATATTTCAGGGGAACAGGTATCTAAAACTAATAAAACGTTGAAATATTCTATTGTGACGGCTGGCTATTATTGGCCCAGAGTTATCCTAAAAAGGTTACTGACAAAATGAAACCTATGTAAAATCATTGCTGGATTAATAAGCAATACAAGAAATATCATTTCGTTAAATATTTCAGGGGAACAGTATCTAAAACTAATAAAACGTTGAAATATTCTATCGTGACGGCTGGCTATTATTGGCCCAGAGTTATCCTAAAAAGGTTACTGACAAAATGAAACCTATGTAAAATCATTGCTGGATTAATAAGCAATACAAGAAATATCATTTCGTTAAATATTTCAGGGGAACAGGTATCTAAAACTAATAAAACGTTGAAATATTCTATCGTGACGGCTGGCTATTATTGGCCCAGAGTTATCCTAAAAAGGTTACTGACAAAATGAAACCTATGTAAAATCATTGCTGGATTAATAAGCAATACAAGAAATATCATTTCGTTAAATATTTCAGGGGAACAGGTATCTAAAACTAATAAAACGTTGAAATATTCTATTGTGACGGCTGGCTATTATTGGCCCAGAGTTATCCTAAAAAGGTTACTGACAAAATGAAACCTATGTAAAATCATTGCTGGATTAATAAGCAATACAAGAAATATCATTTCGTTAAATATTTCAGGGGAACAGGTATCTAAAACTAATAAAACGTTGAAATATTCTATCGTGACGGCTGGCTATTATTGGCCCAGAGTTATCCTAAAAAGGTTACTGACAAAATGAAACCTATGTAAAATCATTGCTGGATTAATAAGCAATACAAGAAATATCATTTCGTTAAATATTTCAGGGGAACAGGTATCTAAAACTAATAAAACGTTGAAATATTCTATCGTGACGGCTGGCTATTATTGGCCCAGAGTTATCCTAAAAAGGTTACTGACAAAATGAAACCTATGTAAAATCATTGCTGGATTAATAAGCAATACAAGAAATATCATTTCGTTTAAAATGTATTAATGCAAACCTGTAGAAAATTTAATAATCTTTAATTTTTATATAACATAAATCTCAAAAAAATAACATTTAAAGGTATTTTTCAAAAACTATTTTGAGCTTCCAGTAATTGCCATTTTCGGTTATCTGATTTACTCCAAAATCTAACAGCATCTTTCCTGTAAGAGTAAGGTAGAAATACAAGGTTTTAAAATTTTCTGAACGATAGTATTTGAGTTAGAGCGTAAAGAGGATCCACACACACACATACATACACATATACACACAGACATCATCTTGAAAATGTTAAAATTGGATTGTAGGGACCTTAAAACAGAAAATTATGAACGAATAACAGGTAACCACGACTTATTAATGTAGAAACCAGTATTTAAATTAACGTTATTAGAAGATTTCTTGATTTCGATGGCTTCTCTAATTAGTCTTCTCATCCAGTTATTTTCTCTTGCTAAAATCTTCGTGTCTTTTTAAATTAATTCCATTTAATTCTTGAATAGCATGTTCAGCAACAGCAGATTTATCCGGTTGATTTAATCTTATATGTCGTTCGTTTTCCTTTAATCTTGTTGCTACAGTTCTACCCGTTTGACCAATGTATACTTTACCACATTGGCAAGGAATCTTATAAATGCCAGAACAATGTAGAAAAACTATATCTTTAACATTGCCAAGAAGATCACAGATTTTTAAACTTGATTTATATGATATCTATGTGGCAAATTTATTTAGAATCCTACCAATTTTATCTGTTACATTGGTAATGAAAGATAAAGTAGCAAATAATTTTCTATTAGTAACAACTTAAGGAACAGGTAAAGATTTATTATTCGCCTTTAGTTCTCTTCTTATTTGCGCTTTGCTGTAACCATTATCCAAGAAAACATCATCCAAAAAGTTAATTTCTTCTTGAAGTTTACTGACATGACGTAAAATAGC
Source organism: Harpalus rufipes (assembly GCA_951394225.1). NCBI lineage: Eukaryota > Metazoa > Arthropoda > Insecta > Coleoptera > Carabidae > Harpalus > Harpalus rufipes. Next base: position 2,473,484 of record OX596276.1, read on the forward strand.
TCTGTGATAAAATGTTTTAATATTATGAGTTCTGAAAGCTTCTTCCAATATTTAGAAAGAAATAAATAAAATTGTGTAGTTGTAGTAATAATTTAAGTCTTTTGCTGTTTTTAAGGTCTAATATTTAGGGTTGTCAGTTTTTTCCGAATTTTATCCCATATAAAATAAGTGTTTATTCTCAATAAAAATGACAGATTGGTTTTGTGACCGTTTGGATTACAATTGATTGATTCGCGCGCACAATAGATACCGTCCTGATGACAACACATCCATAGCTGTAATTTCAGTGATTCAGCCGTTCTGCTGAAAGCTGGAAACTGAAAGCTGAAAGCGAACAACAACCTAGTCGGATGAAAATGATTGAAATATATTGTTTGTAGATATAAACAACTACTCCAATCCTATAAGAGCTTTCAAAAAATTATTTGTATTTTGATTTATTGAGAAGAGTTACTTAGACCTATTCCAAGGAAGAGATACTTATAATTTCGTGTTGGCCAGTGGCCCTAAACATGTACACTTTAAGAACAGTGGTTATTACAAAAATTAAAGATTATTACTTAAGGTAGTTGTTACTCGAGTGTACCTATGAAAAACGTGTTCTATGTTAAAAAAAAAAATAAGCTAATATCAAACACTGTAACAGATGAATTTTCTTTATTTTTCCGTAGATTTTTTTTTAACTGTACCACTCGCACTAACACATACACAAGTGTCGTATTCCAATATAACTCACACTAAAGTATGAATGTTGAAGAATAAATGTGGCAACGTCGCACCTAGACATTTATTGGTACATTCGGTTATAAAAGTAATAAGATATTTTGAGGTATAATACTAATTCTACACTACAAATGGAAACAGCAAAACAAATTAATATATTTCTTAAAATTACAAAAGTAGTATTATACTGTTTAAACTTTTCATGCTTTCCACGTAAAATACCCATTTAAAATATATTTCCTTCGAATGTACGTCTGAAATTTCTTTAACCAAAGATCACCTCTTATTCGCTAATACCAAAACGGTCGTTGTTAACTGATACTCCATCTGGAACGCTTGTACATGGTTGTCAAATATAATTCTACCTATTTATCGTATCTTCAGAATATAATTTTCTAGAGGCAATAAAATTAAATCTGGATGGTAAATAATTATCAAATATTTACATAAAATCCGTTAATTAGTTTCTATAACATACTAGTTTTTCGATTAAATGTCGGTTTGGATATAAAAGTTATAATTGAAAATTTTGTGTTTATTTTGCCATTTCCTATTCTTCACGTGTTAAAAAGGCCAAATTTAATTGCAAATATCTCAGGTACCGCGTGGTCAATTGTTGAGCAGGTACATTATACTTCAGTTGAAATTTATTTAAAATTTTGATTAATTTGGGTAAAATGGTTTTACGATATAACACATTTGATTTGGGCTTCCATATCTGCTTGCTAAGGCCAACAAAGTCACAGGACTGCTCGCGCCCTATGCAACATAAAAAGAAAATGGCGAGCAGTCATGTGTTGGCCACGTCAGATTTTTATTTTCGTAGATAATACCAAGAGATGTATATATTGTGTTTTTTTTTTGTACAGTAATAAAAGAAATTTATATTCATTGTTATTATTAAAGTATTATGCCTCTCCCCACATTTTAAATCTAAAATTCATTTGAATACGATTTCTCATTTTCTGTTTTGTTGTAATATTTCATTTTATAATGAATTGTATTTTGTTTCGATTTGAATAAATCTTGGTGCGCTAACAGCTGTGTGGGTATTATTAATGACAAAAGAGAGTGAATGTTTCTTGGAATGATTTTGTTGTTTGGCGACAGAAATTTGAATAAAAACATCGTTCCTTGGTTTGTTTCACAAACATCGCATTTCGAAGCGTAAATCTACCAATGGGAACACTTGTTATTTCAGGAGTAATAGGCGGACGAAGAACAAATTATTCTAAAAGATCACGGAGGCTGCTTTTTCGATATACGTTAAAATGAAATACACAGATACAAATATTGAAATAGGACTATTATTTTAAACGGAAAACAAATATATCATGACTAGAGAAAGTCGATACGATGTAAGAGAACATACAGACAAATACTGAGGTTAACTAATAGTTTTAGCTTGACTTAATTTAACACCAAATTTAACCTTCACTATTGCTCGTCGAGAGCAACAATATTCCTTAATAACTATTTTTTGAAATCTCAATTTTTTGCATTTTTAAATAAATTAACCAGTATTTTAACAGGTATTTTCAAAGTAATTGATCCAGTAGCAATAACAATGAAACAAATGCTTTTGGCAAATGTGGAGAGTGCATCACAGGGGTCAGTTTTGTGCCATTTAAAATTCGAAATATTTGATAGTAGGGATTGAATCTGGTTCCCCAGATTCGCGACCAGACACTCAGGCATGCGGCCATGAGACCCCATAGGTATATGTATTTAAATTAATAAAAATTAAATGGCGGCAGGTTTTGTGTTGGTCACATCAGATTTTTACATGTATGTATATAAAATTAGTATTGATTCTCAGCCAGGTTTTAGTACTACAACACAAAATGTCACATATGACAATTTGGAGGATATTGAAAGAACAACAGTTACATCATTTCGTCGATGCTTGCAGAGTGTATTGACAATGACGGTAGCCATTTTGAACATTTATTGTGTTTTCATTTATGCTTGCATCACTTTTAATCATCTTTATGTGTTTTCTTGTTCCGTCAATTGTAGAGTTGTTCGTGGTCAACTTTCAAAGAAGAAAACCATTGTGTGCCTGGTCGATTCTTATTTGTATCTTTAGAAGGAACTAACATAGTAACATCGTCGGCATATGCTACATATTTATTTTCTTTTAAAACATTTTTTATATTATTTATGTATAAAATATATAGAATGGGCTCAAGGATACTTCCTTGAGGTACCCCATTCTTTATTATTTTATACTCATAATGTACATTATTGTAAGAAACAAGCTCTGCTTTACCACGAAAGCCATATAATAAAATATGAATTAAGTGGCCATGCCTTACACAGTCAAAAGCTTTTGTTAAATCCAGGAAGGCCTAAATTGCCGAGTGTATCGCGCAGAAGTAAAAAAAATGACATTACCAATGTGTAATAAACAGTGATGATGGCTCATTCACCATTTTTTCTGTGTGTTATTCGTCGAATTACAATTCATACGAATATATGAATAATTTGACTGGACATTGACGGTATATAGAAAGAAGCAGCTACATCGACATTGTTGATGTAGATCCTGTATGAGTAGAATACATTGGATGTTATGAAACAGTTCACGCGCCGCTCAAATGGAATGGAATAATTTATGAAGAGCTGAGTTAGGCCCTGCAATATGGACGCCGTATTACTGCCTATGCATACATTACCAGCCTTTAATTACGAAATCAGCGCACATTGTTGCTGTTACAGCACAATCATATCAAATAAAATCGTATCTTGCTCCATCAAAATACACAACATAAATTATTATTACGAGTATATAACATTTTGGACAAACAGATATAGTAGTACATATATTTAAATATTTTGTGAACACTTGGCACACTTCACAAGATTTCAGTTTTTGAATCAACCTCTCGGTCATTTATCAGAGACTGGCCCACTCAACCAGAACCACAGATGCGTTTCGCTCTTATTGGAGCTCTTCAGAGTGGTGTACTGACGCCTCTTTCGAGGCACTGAGACTAGTTGAGTGGACGGATTATAAACATCCCAAAAAGATTTGAAGCCAGCAGAGGTAACTAACCACATGCAGAGCCATCTATCAGGAAAACCGCGAGCTTGGCTAGCAGAATAATAATAATAGAAAACTGTACAATGTACAATTTGCGACACTTGGTGAAGTTGTTCTAAATATTTAAATATTTTGTGAACGTATATAGTAGTATTTGAGTAAAATAAATATTTTTTGTTAATAATTATGATGAACATCAGAAATGCTGATATAAAATATCAATTAATCGAAAAAGTAATATTTACAAAAAAAAAACTGTTGTGGCCAGCACAATACCTTCCGTCAATCCTATGTAATATGAATAAATTCCATACATAAATTTACTTCCAAAAGATTCTAAAATTCCAGTAAAATTATTTCATAAACAAATTATGTAAATTGCACTTGACACTAACATCCTCTTCTTCTTCTTTAGCTTTTCGAAATTCGTTAGCGGTCGCTATTTTTATTTCCTTCTTCCACTCATATCTGTTTTACGTGTCGTTACCCAGCAATGGGTAATATGCCGAGATGAAATATTTATTTTATTTTATTTTCTCATTCAGTTTCTTTTCTTTCAAGTTCCTCCATCTTATCTTTGGTCTTCCCCTGTTTCTTCAACCTTCTATTACTTATAAGTAATTCATTCTTCATCCAATATATTCTTCATTTCTCCTCATGACATTTTCAAACCAATGTAATCATCTCGCTTTCTAAAAACTTGTAACAAAAGAGTTATTTCCTTACCTATCTTTCCGTGTTGTCCCCAACTTCAACATCCTCATCTTTTTCACATTAATTTATTTTTTATTTATACTGACATCTGTCAATTTGAATTATATGAATATATTAGCAGTTTCCATGGTTTGCATAGCTGGCAGATTTATGAAATTTAATATCTTTATTATTCTTTAATTATATCTATTGAATATGACGTATAAAATGCAATCAAATCATATAGAGAATATTAAATTCTTTAAGTTGTAATAACGTTAAATGTCAATAAATCATAATTAATTGTTAAAATCTTCAAATGAGGCTACTTCCGGATGACCAATCTAAACACTTGTTCTTCTGGATGTGAGGAATACGAAAAAAATATAACTTTTGGCATCGTGGTATTGAAGTTATAAGATCCGAAACTTTCGTCACACACACAGATACATACATACATACATACAGACATCGTCGTAAAAATGGTAAAACCGTATTATATGGATCCTAAAACGTGCTTATTCACTAAAAACTCATCATTGAATTTTTTGACCAAAGACTATACCTTCCTTACCTAAAGGTGACGGAAGGTAAAAAAAATATTTCACTTTTGCTTGCAACATTTTAGAGAAAATCATTGGCGCAATACAGAAATAATAGTAATTCATTTTGCAAATAAAGGCTTAAAAATAAGTATGCTAAAATCCTTAGAAATTTACAAATACCAAACCGATCCAGTATACTCCTCTCTCTTCAATAGTTGTAAATAACGATACTTTTACTTTGTATAAATTTTGTAAAATAAAATTGATATAAATAAAGTTACTATTTCAGGTGAACTTATTTTTTAAAAATGTATCACAAAGTGAAGGTTGAAATAATTAAAAGTTTAATACATTAAGAAACTGTCTGTCAGAATATGATGTCGTCCATATTGTCATACTCTCTGGTGATGTGCATTTCCTACTGTCTGACGTTGTCCGTATGTGTGTCTGCTCCACGTGCATTGCGACTAGTTGAAGAGATTATCTAGCGTTGAGCCGGGGCGGTTAGGTGACCGCAGCACGCCATCACAAGTACATTCTAAAGCTCACAGACCGCAGTCACAATAGCGCAGATCGCACGGAAAGACAGAGAGAATCAGATAGATTAGATATTAGCCGTGGTCCTTCGGGTGGTGATTCGCAATGTAAATCATCAAAGTGATCATGATTAAGAAGAAGTATGTTTTTTCGTTTCCTATTCGTTATCCCCACTTTCTCATTTTGTGATCACTAGACAACCTTACCCTTTCCCTTCTGAATCATACTTTTTGAGCGATTCCACGGATTCCACAAATTTATCAATGTGGGGTTTGTTTCGTCAAAGGAAATATGATTTTCCTACAAAAGCATGTAATGACCCACCTTACTATTGAAACAAAGAAAATATGTTACATAAAACATTTGTTTTAAGTAAACATACTTCATATGTTATCAAGAACTTTTTTTTTGCTTCTGTATAATCCATTTTGAATGTACTGACTGACTATAATACTTGATAGTAGATTATGTGTTATTGCGAAGAGCTTGGAGTGAAATGAATGGTGTACATATTGGTGAAAGTATAGTGCCTACGTTAGCATATGCGGATTACGTAGTTGTTTTAGGAGAAAATGAAGAGCAACTCAGGAGAATGATAGAGAGAATACATGTAGTTGGAAGACGTATGAATCTGGTGTTGAATGTTGATAAATCCAAAGTGTTAGTATTTGAAAGGAGTAAATTGGTGACTGAGTGCAATGTGTTGGTGGATGGAGTGAAACCGGAGCAGGTAAATGAGTTTGTATATTTGGGTAGCATGATGTCGAGGGATGGTCGAATTGATCGAGAGATAGAAAGGAGAGTGGGTGCGGGATGTAAGGTACGTTTGCACGAAACGTTAACGTATCAAGGGATGCTCGGTTAAGTATATATAATGGAGTGCTAGTGCCTGCTTTGATGTATGGAAGCGAATGCTGGGCATGGACGAAAAAGCATAAAAAGAGATAGACTGCCGTGGAAATGACGTATTTACATGGTGTATGTGGGTATGTAAGACGGGATCGCGTGAGGAATAATTTGGTGTATGAAGAATGTATGGTTAGGAACATTGTGATTAAGAGAGGTGGTCTGAGTCAGTTGAGATGGTTTGGGCATGTGAGAATGGCGAGTGAACGGCTTGTTAAGCGTATATGTCTTGGTGAAGTTGAGGGTTTTCGATTGCGTGGCCTACCAGTGTGTAAGTGGATGGATGTGGTTGGTAGGGTGCTTAAAGAGAGAAAGTTTCCGAGTATGATGAGACGAAGAGTATGTATGAATGCAACTATGAGTGTGGTCGAGGCGAAAGAAGTCTGCTTAGATAAAAATGTGTGGCGTAGGATGATTGTTTCCTAACTATTATTGTGATCCGGATGCGGTATTTCGCTACCGAAAATTCTTATTGTTTTCGGGTTTGTGCGAACCCACTAAGTGGGTTGTATGCACATTATTTATAAAATAAATTAAATTAGTTTGCATTGGTCTGCATATAACATTTGACGCTAGATGGTGTTTATATTATTCAACTTGTTTTCTTGATATAATTTTTAAATCGTGATTCCAAAGAATCACTATTAACCTAATCAGGATTCATGAAATCACAATCACAGCCCGAAGGAACACGACTATTATAGAGGCAGACAAAAGAATATATCATTACAAGAGGAATATTAGTGATAATATGTTTATGGAAAGATGTTACTACCAATGAGACATCATCAACCTGAATTGAAAATTTGAAATATTTTTGTCGACAATGCCCCATCTTTTTCTCGATGTAACTCAAATTTTAATAACAATATAGTTGTATAAAAGCTAAAACTCGAAGTAATTACTACCCTATTGTAATATAGCTTTACATTGTTTCCGTTTTATGAAGTCGCTTCGAAAATACTTTGATTTGATGGTACCAGCCTCTATTATTCATGCACAATGCCCGGACTTTTCCTGCTTCAGATCCGGAGCCCGGACTTCAAAGAAAACATTGCCAATTACATCCACGCGAAAAATACAAGAGAATGTCAGACGAAGATATAACAGAAATCATCAGAAGGCAAGGTATATAATTGTTACGAAGAGTATAATAGAATATTGAATGTATTGATGCTAATGGTCTTGATAATGATAGGTAATTACTGAAATGCATGGAGCATGGAATTAATGGGATCCAGTCACATAACGAGAATAGGAACTGTTCAATATTTATAGAAGATAATATCGTTATACTTATTGCCCTAAATTTAGGTTCATTGTTCATCGACTTTTACATATAAGTTTTGGCCGTTCAGTATGGCTATACGAGCCTAACCCCAAATGTATTCGTACCCTCTGAAATAAATATATTAACAACAACAAGAAATCAATTTTTATATTACAATAGTTAAGACTATATTTGGGTAATTTTTTACCTGTCGCTAAAAGAGGTATTGGATTCATGCTAAAAATCGCATATTCAGATTTTAATAAATAAGCACGTTTTAAGGTCCCTACAATCCGATTTTAACATTTTTACGATGATGTCTGTGTGTGTGTGTGTGTATGTGTGTGGGACGTTGGAAGGACGATTACTCGAAAACTATAAGACTTTATATTTATTTAACTACGTATTTCCTAATCGGACATTCATGGGAAGAGCTGAAAAGGTTTTGGTAACAATTAGACAACCGGAAGTAAGAGATTCTTGAAATAAAAAAAAAAATTCTACATATTATTTTTTGAAAAAATTCTTGGTAATATTAACGAAAATTATTATTATATTATTAATTCTCTATCTGACACATTTAATTTTTTTATTATATATCTCGTATAGGGTTGGAGATATAATATATAATAATATAGAATAATCTATTGTAAAAAATCTCGTTGCCCAAAAAACAGTTATTTATATATTTAAATGTATGTAATTGACAGATAAATGCAAAATGTCACTGTCAAAAATCAGATTTTTCTGGGAAGTACGAGTACATTAAATATATATTATTGTATTATTAATTAAATATGTATTTAAATTATGGGTACAGTAAAATTTTTGAAAGATGTCTGATCAAGGTCATCTGTATCATGAACGAATTAACAAATTGGCATACATTTATCTCCCTCCTTTACAAAGGCTAAAAGCATGTGCGATAAGGATGGATATAGCACGCTTGTCTTCCAAAAAATCATATTGTTTTGACTAAGTTAGGACATTCCATTTTAAAACGATGCTCGTTGTTGATAATACTTTCGCTGTAATGTAAGTTTATTTATTAATTCAGATACATTCGCTTGATTCATAGCCGTATGAATAACGTTATTTTCTGTCAGTGTCACTGACATGGACAATGTCAGTAATCTAATCAGTATCTTATTTTTCACATATTCGGTTTTACATTTGTTAATAAACTTACCAGTTGACTTATTTTTGAATTTTGAATGCTTTTACTGTAACATATATTTTTATAATAATAACATATCAGTAGTATCTTATGTACCCTCATAAAAACTAAGCAAACGACACTACTGAATTTGTTAAAGTGAGCGAAACAAAAATCTTATTTCATACAATTCGTAGATAACTTTGATCGGACATCTTTCAAAAATTTTACTGTATGTTAATATTACATATATCCTTCAGAAATACCGCTAATACCGTCAATGAATTTGAAGAATTTTGAACATATTAGAAGAGTAGAACAAAATTTCTCATAGAACGAAAGAAGATATACAATTTCAATTATTTGCGTGTACAAGAAATGTTAAATTTGTTGCTTATAAGGCGCGAGCAGACATGTGACTATGTTGGCCTTGGCAAGCAGATTTGTGGGTCCGTGTCAGAGCTAGTAGTTATTTACATAAATGTCACAAATGCCATATATCATAATTATTCATTAAAAATTTCAAAATATTCTGATATCATGTTGTTTATGTTATCAATAGTATGGAATATACTTGACGAGGAAAATAACCCACATGGATTTGGTCATAATGTTTTGAATTAAAACTTATGATACTTGACACCTATGTACATTATTACTAGCTGTCATTTTGACACGGCCTCTATATCTGCTTGTCATGGACAACAAAGTCACATAACTGCTCGCGCCCTATACAACATAAAATGAAAATGGCTAGAGGTATTGTGCTGGCCACAACAAATTTTTATTTTATGTATTAATAAAGTGTACTGGATTTAAAATAATGTTATGTATTTATTGTCTTGTAAACTGATTTTAAAATCTGTTTGAACAGCTTTATAATGATCAATCTGTATATAAGTATTATATCTTCTCAATTCCAGGATTTCAAAATTCCATGTCATTATTAAAATCTCCGAAGATCAGTATACAATTTATCAATACCTTCCCCGCATTTCCCAAACCGCCTATTCCGTTGTTCTATCGTCAACATATTTCACACCGGCTTACAAAAAAACAAATTATTGAAACAGATTTAAGTGATTTATTCATCAAATTTATAGCAGGAGTTAGGATGAATCTTTTCAAATTCGTAATTATTTCACAAAAAGCTTTTCCCTCCTCCTGCGAGGATTAGATGCGATCGATGATTTATGCAGGACGTCAGGAGCAAAAGCAGAAATCCTGCAGAGCTGAAAAGTAAGTGGAACACAATGATATGATTGATGATTGCGGACGTAGAGAATGCTTCCGCCGATAACAAAGATGGAGATAACAATGCAAGTCAAGATGTTCAATTTAGAGAGATAATAATGTCAAAATGTGCTAAATTATGACATAAATATACGTGGTGAATTATGATTTTAAAGAAGTATCCTTAAAAAATTTCACAATTTTAGTGGTGGTCGACAGAGCCTACATACGGCACCACGAATATTTCGTTTATTTTGAGAGATACAAAAAAATGTTAATAAGCAAAGTTAAACTAGACAAAGGGGCTCATAAGATGATCATAGCATAAATTTTGTATCACTTCCGGTTTTAGCGGAAAAGGGTACAACTTTAAAACTAGCATAGGGAATCGGCATTTTTATATTTTTTTTCAATTTTATTATCTTATAACAAAAGAAAAGAAGAATTAAAAAAAAATTAGGCGTGAGGTATTATTTTTTTATTTGAAAAAAACTACAGAATTTGTTTGACATTCTCCGAATATTAAAATCATATCAACCATTTCTTCATTTGTGTAATTCACTTGAGCCATAATTATTTAATTATTACAAGAAATTGTCACTATCACAAATGTAGGTAAATTCTTTTATTTTGTTGTAAGATAATAAAATTATTTTCATAGCTTGCTATGTTTTATTTTGTATGGAATTTTATTAATACATACCGGAAGTGATACAAAATTTCTGCTATGATCATCTTATGAGCCCCTTTGTCTAGTTTAACTTTGCTTATTAACATTTTTTTCTATTTCTCAAAATAAACGAAATATTCGTGGCGCCGGACTTACGCCAAACATCCTGTACATATAGGGTGTTATATTTTAGTGGACCCAGCAAATATCTCGCTTATTTATTTAGTTAGTATTTTCTTTCATATAACATGATTTATACAGCAACATGTAAGCTACTTGATGACGGATGTACATTCATGATACCACTTGCGGTTTATTAGTAATTAATATCAACTTTGAAATTTCAAATGGAACATACTATATTTTTTTAAAAATTTGAAAAGTATATCAAATTTGCTTTACAATCATGTAAAATAATACATATGTTATATTATTAAAAAGTAAAATGGCGGGCACTATTTTATACACCTAGTCGAAAAGAGAATAGTGAGCCATGACTGTGGCTTGAAATAAAACAATGAACTAAAACAATTGTAATGACAAAAAATATATTTCGTTTAATAATAATAGTTACAATTATTGTTTTAGTTTATTGTTTTATTTCAAGCCACAGTCATGGCTCGCTATTCTCTTTTCGACTAGGTATATAAAAAAGTGCCCGCCATTTTACTTTTTAATAATGTAACATATGGATTATTTTACATGATTGTAAAGCAAATTTGATGCATTTTTCAAATTTGTAAAACAATATAGTATGGTCCATTTGAAATTTCAAAGTTGATACTAATTACTAATAAACCGGAAGTGGTATCATGAATGTACATCCGTCATCAAGTAGCTTACATGTTGCTTTATAAATCATGTTATATGAAGAAACATAACATCCTGTATACAGTGTGTTAATTAAAAATCTGGCCATAGGCGATTAACATGGGAAATTAATTTGCCTTGCGCAAAAGTTTCCAAATTATTTGAGACAAAAATACTTCAAATAAATGTTGTAGAGAATTAAATTCCATATACTATGATTTGTGAGACCCTATGCCTAGTTTACAAATATATAAAGAAAATTAAACAAAATTTATAAATCAAAAAGTTATTTTGAGTGGCCCGTTTTTCAGTATCACCCCGTATTTTTGTCACACAGATCCTTTAATTTAAGGTTGTACTCAACGCAAAAGTAACTGCCCATTTAAAAACTTCATCTTTACGCGACATTCTCCAAAAAAGTTGTAATAAACCCAAGTAGAAATTACAAAATGAGTAAAATCTTTCATTACGCATTCAAATAAGCAAGGGGTATAAACTTCATGTTTTATTACATAATATAGTAGCTGTATACCTACAGCATCGGTTCAGAATTACATACATAATTTTCCCTGATCCATTTCGATAAAAAAGTTATGCACGCACTTTAATTGCACGCAAAGGAATTATGTTGAAATCGTATCGTAAATGCCGTGAGACATATAAGGGAATGACGCTTAGTCAGGCAATAAAAAAGTCGTAAAATATTACTTACATTTTACTGGTATTCTGCTTTTAATACTGGGTTGAGGAATTTTTTTATGAAGCATTGTAGACTTACCTGTAACAAAAAAATATCAGTAAATAACAAAACAAAATACATGTAGTCAATACAACATATGAGGGTAACATAGATCAAATGTTAATTAAAATTATACATAGATAAAACAGAAAATTATGAACGAATAACAGGTAACCACGACTTATTAAGCTTAAAACCTGTATTTAAATTAACGTTATTTGAGGATTTCTTGATTTCGATGACTTCTCTAATTAGTCTTCTCATCCAGTTATTTTCTCTTCCTAAAATCTTCGTGTTTTTTAAATCAATTCCATGTAATTCTTGAATGTTCAGCAACAGCAGATTTATCTGGTTGATTTAATCTTATATGTCGTTCGTATTCTTGTAATCTTTTTGCTACAGTTCTACCCGTTTGACAAATGTATACTTTACCACATTAGCAAGGAATCTTATAAATATCAGAACAATGTAGAAAAACTATATCTTTAATATTACCAAGAAGATCGCTGTCGAAACGTCGTATAAATAAAAAAAAATCTGATGTGGACACCACATGACTTCCTTGTACGATTATTAAACTATACAAAATATTAATTTTAACTTCAAAACAGTAAGATATATAGCGACCATAATCTAACCCGGTTCTTTTTAAAGAGAGTTTGGATTACAACAAAGAAATATTTGATTACAACAATGAATATGACTAATTTCACAATAAAAATATAATATTTGTTATTGTACGAATCATAAAATTGCATGTATTTAACGTAATTTGACATAATTTTTTTTTTATTTTTTGTCCTAATCCATAGCAAGCTTTATTACAAAAACAAAAAAGTATATAATTTTTAAATTTACATATCTCGCTTATACAAAGGGCTATTTTAATAATACTTGATGTGCTAGACGCAGAAATTAATTCTCTAAAACTTTTATTTGAAGCATTTATTTCTAAAATCAAAATAAAATCATTTTATTCAAGAAAAACTGTTAACAACTTCAAGAAATGTACCACTTCCGGTTGGTCTATTTTAACCAAAATGTATTATGTTATTTCGATTGACATAAAAGGCTTGTATACCAAATTTGAAAACTTTTGGATTATATTTTAAAACAGGTTTTTATTAAAATGTATTATAGGCTTCATGTAAAGTGCCACTTCTGAAAATTGTGTAATAACCAGAAAGGGAGGTGCACAACTAGATGTTATAGGAGTCCTAAATATAAAATTTCAGCATTCTACGGCTTATCGTTTTTTAGTTATGCGAGATTCGTACGTACAGACGTCACGACGAAATTAGTCAAAATGGATTCAGGGATGATCAAAATGGATATTTCCGCTGAAATCTGAAAACCGGAATTTTTCGCGATTACAATACTTCCTTTACTTACGTACAAGGAAGTAAAAATTACGGAACTAAACAAAATATTGTTTTATTTTATTATATTGAGTTCTGAAAGCTTCTTTCAATGGATAAATAATTGTTTAAAATAATAGTATTAATTTTGTTTTCCATGACCTACTTGATTTTCATATTCTCAATTATTCTAGCGTGACCCTTGTATTAGCCGGTTAACCGTGCTTAAATCGACTAACCTTGGTTAATTACTTAGCTGAAATTTGCAGATTTAACAGCAAAAACTTGCTAAAGAGCCAAACTTTTATCACATTTTGTTGTCAATGTCTTATAACTATACATATTATTATTAATTAGATTATCCAATATATGTAAAACAATACTCGTGTATGTGTATGTTCGTGTGTAGTATCAGTGATGAAAAACGGTCTGGTTAGCAAGAAAATATGTTATTGTTTTCCTGCAATCTGTTGCATGCTTCATTGCAACACGAAAGCGCGATATTTTCACAAAAGATTATTATAATTTACATATGAATAGCATTATGATAATTACTTCATTTCTTAAAGGGGGAAAATTATGTTGTTGTAAAAGAAAAGAACAGGGCTTTAACATATTCTATGATAGTATTGTTTTATTTTCAAATAAAAATAAAGGTTGTGCAAATACGAAGGTCAATTTGTTGTGGCCAGCACAATACCTTCCGCCAATCCTGTGTATTATATATAAATTCCATACATAAATTTTCTTGCAAAAGATTCTAAATCTCTTTAGCTTTTCCCATTCGTTAGGGGTCGCTATTTTTTATTATCTTCTTCCACTCATTTCTGTTTTGCGGGTCGTCCTCATGCGGTTGCTTTTCTCTCAAGTCTTCCGTAATACAGTCCTTCCATCTTATCTGTGGTCTTTCTCTGTTTCTTCCACGTTCTTTTACTAAGCTATTCATTCTTCTTCCAATATATTTTTCATCTCTCCTAATGACATGTTTAAACCAATGTAATCGTCTCTTGTATCTTTCTAGAAACTTTTAATACTCGAGTTATTTCCCTTATTCTTTCATTCTTTGCCGTATCTTCTCCAACATATATTTCAACATCTTCATCTCTGCCACATTCATTTTCTTTTCATTGACACTGACATCTGTCAGTTAGAATTTTCTTAATATAGTAGCTGTTTCCATGGTTAGCATAGCTGGCCCACCCTGCAAAAACTCTGGCCCATCCATTGGCCCACCCGTTTAAAAGTCAAATGAGAGAAAACAGTTCACGCACATTATTTGAACTGCATTTCTCATTCCAAAACAATAATGGCATTTATGGTAAAGAAACAGTAATATTATTTTATTCACAATCATTATAGTTATATGTCGATTCCTAACCTTTTAGAGGTTGGGAAAATTGTCATAGATCCGTATAATAAAGGATGTTTTTACTTTAATTTATGAGTAATTACATATTAAATTATATGTATAAGTATTATTTTTATTTCTTAAACACATGTTTACAGAAACGGGTTCATTTATTTATCGAATTTCAAAATGCCAAAAAGAAAGTGTGTTTATAAAGAAGACGAATATAAAAAAGAAATGGGAAAACATGCAGCTTCACATCCCTTGAAAAATTGTAACTTTCGATAATAAGGCATTTGACCTTGAATGAAAAAAATTTTCGCGCTTATTTTTCTGGATACCTTGCTTCACCGAAGTTTTGGTACACAAGCCGGCACTGGTTTTACAATTCTTTAAAAAATGTCCCGGTTTTGCTATTTATAAATTTGGTCACCCTAAGTACAAAACTTTTCTTAGTGGCCCACCTAAAAAAATTTTGGCCCACCCTACAAAAATATACTGGCTACGTCCCTGGATATACTACAGGAATCCCAAAACACATTTCAAAAATATTAGATCGTTAACGATTTCGTTCATTAACGAAAACTGAGAGAATAAGTACTTAAAACGATAGTGCAAATTTTGTTTTGCCCGACCTATAAAGTATCAATAAAAATCTATTGCAAATATTATTTGATTTTATAGACCCATCCAATTTTAAATTTTAATTAAACCCACAAACGCATTTCAATTTTCGTTGCTGTTATATTCCTTTTATTGAACCCCACCACCAAATAGTCAATATCAACACCACCTTTGATCTCACAATAATGAATTTGAGTTACGAATGTCAAAAAATCGTGTGGAGAAGCAACAAGAGAGAACAGACAGCGAAAGAGGAACTGTTATTGCCACTTCGCGCAGAAAAAAAGCTCCGTTAGATAAGAGAAAATATAATGTAAGATGTGACAGTGTTCCCACAATGGGAGACGAGAAATTTTTAACTTTGTAGCGGAGATGGTATTAACATCTGTAATGGAAAATGGAACGAATGCTGGAGCTTAAAAGCTCAAGTATTGATTTATATAAAGTGAAACATGGATTTTACCGATTTGATAAAGCGGTTTATATAGATACACACAACGAAGTACAAATTGCGTGGTTTAAATAATTGGGTATTAACTTGCTTTAAATAAATTTTGCTGGAAAAATATATTTACCTCTCGCTAAAAGAGGTATTGGATTCATGTATCGCATATCCAGATTATAATGAATACGTTTTACGGTCCATACAATCCGATTTTAACATTTTTACGATTCTGTGTGTGTGTGTGTGTGTGTGTGTGTGTGTGTGTGTGTGTGTTGGAAGGACGATTTCTCAAAAACTATAAGACTTAATATCTGTTTAACTACATATTTCTCAATTGGACATTAATGGGAAGAGTTGAAAAAAGCTTTGGTAGCAATTGGACAACCCAAGTAGCAGATTCTTAAAAAAAAGTCTGATGTGGCCAGCACAATACTTTTCGTCAATCTTGTGAGTAGTGGGGGAAGGCCGTTTCTAGACCATCAGCCGCAGCAAAATGAATTGAGCGTGCATGTGTTTTTCTGTGGGGGTTTTATAGGTGGAATATTGTATGAGACGCCACTGAATGTTGTTGTCCATAGACGTAGGAATTATTTTTGTAACTATGTATACATTTTGTTGTGAATATTGCAAGAGACGACGCTGGAAACTGGTTGTGGGATACAAGGTGAGGTGATTGTTTGAGGCGTGCAAGAGACGATGCTGGAGCTGGAAACTGGTTGAGAAATTGTCGTAATTGGAAGTTTAAGGTTAATATCATTTCATATAAGTTCAGATTTTATAAGGTAAAGGTGTTTGACCCAACAATGAAACAAGTAACATGATTTAAAGAAGTCGGCAAAGAAACCACAAATTCCCACGGTAGACAAAATTTTCCCAGGCTGAACCGTCCCCATAACCGAGGCGTAGGAGCAGTGCCAGAGATGGAACTGGAAACTGGTTGAAAAATAATAAAAATTGTCGTAATTCGAAGTTTATTTGTATAAGATACAAGGTTAATATCATATTAAATACAAGTTTATAAGGTAAAGGTGTTTGATCCAACAATGAAAACAAATACATTTATTACAATAAATCATCCTTGTTTACAAAAGAATTAAATTTCTCGTCGAACCCCAACCACTTGACATAGTATCTGTTCTTATCTTTACGTAAAATTTTTTCTATGAGATATATGCCAGGATATTTTGTACGTTGAATTTCATGTTGATAGAAACCGCCAGCTATGTCTTGTCCATTTTCGTCCTGTAGTAAGTATGTTACCGGAGATGTTGCTTGTATTTTTCTAATTTTGAATATTTCTGTAGTCCAAGATGGATGATATCCTTTATCAAATATAGATTTGTATTTACTGATTCGCACGTGGTCACCAATTTTGTATTGCGCTGGTGCAGCAATTTTTATTCGATTATAAGCGACGTTTAATATTTTTTTTTCATTTTTTTCACTGACGTCATTCGGTTTCATACCAATTGTTCTATGTTTTGTATTATTGTATTTTGTTATTAAATTATCTATAATATTAAACCACTTGTATGATCCATTAAAACTAAATTCTTTCCACATTAACGATTTTAAGGTGCGATTAAATCGTTCTACAACGCTCGCTTTTTTAGTGCTGTATGTAGAATAATGATTTACTCTATGTTTTCTCAATAAATTTGTAAAGTCTTTATTATAAAATTCTTTTCCATTATCGGTTTGTAAATTCTTAGGAATATTACCATCATTGAAGATAGCACTCATCGCAATAGTAACATCCCTTGCAGACTTTGATTTAATTGGAACAGCCCATGCTTTTTTGGAAAACACATTTATTACTGTTAGTATGTACTTGTATCCTTTATTTTCGTTTGCATATGGTATCATTTCAACAAGATCCGCTTGAAATAAGTCATTTAAACCTTTTACTATGACATGTCGACGTTTAAAATTTTGTCTAGCAGCTTTGTGCAACTCATTCACAATATCTCTTTTACTCATATTTTAAATTGGTTTCCAATAAAATTTCCACAGAAAGTCTCTTCACAATTTTTTGTCCTTTTATTGGTAAAAATGTTAACTTATCATTCGCTGAAACACTTTGTCCCTCTAACGATAATGATTTGTCGTTTAGTTTAGTTTCAATTAATACTCGTTCAATGTTATATTGAATTTTTTTAACTGTAGCATTAAATGGGAAGACATAGAATGACTCTGAATTTCCATTTTCTAGTGTATACTTATCACCGTCCAATTTAAGTATTAAATTTATTAACAGTAAACTGTGTGACTTTGAAATTTTATCATCAACTTTATTTTCGAAAACAAACAGTTTCTGATGCATAAAATCATCAATTTTTGTTTTCCATGTAAGCTCTAAATCTGCAATAATTTTTGAAAGATATTTTAGATTTATAACATCGTCTTCATTAGTAGGAATTTTTTTAATGTTAAGCACACCTTCTTTAAATATTTTACTTTTAATGTATGCCGAAATTTTTTTCTTTACATGCTTATGAATACGATTACTAACATGAGTTCCAAACTTATCAAGAACCATTCTATTACTAAAATAATATTTATCTATCTTTCATTTATATTATTATTTGAGCATCTCGCAAAGCGTCTTCTATTCGTATTATTTCATCATTGTGTCCCGTATGACCAGCGAATTTTGAAGCTAATAATAACTTTAATCTTTGTACAAGTTCGTTAGGATCAGACCAGTATACATATTGAGTACGTTTGTTAGTAACATTTAACTCTGGATAACTTAAGTTTCCTCCTTCACCCAACATTTTTGATTTTGACCTAGTACGCACATGTGGAACTATATCTCTTATTATGTTTTTATACTTATACCCGTGATGAAATGATATAGGCCCTAATATGTTGTAGTGTTTTCGATGTGCATTTGTATTTTGCACAATTTCAAGATATGTTTTCTTTTCATTTTCAGTATAATCCGTTGGATGTTTTAAAGTTAAAAGTTCATATAGTCCACGCGTGCCTTCATACCATTTATCTCCAATTTTAAGATCATTATTATTTATTTCAACTTCAGAATCTCCCATCATAAATTTTTCCGTTGTAGGATCAAAACGAATTCCATACACATTGTCAAGGTTAGGACTATCAAGCGGATACTGTGCCA
Organism: Harpalus rufipes; assembly: GCA_951394225.1. Taxonomy (NCBI): domain Eukaryota; kingdom Metazoa; phylum Arthropoda; class Insecta; order Coleoptera; family Carabidae; genus Harpalus; species Harpalus rufipes. The sequence goes on from OX596276.1 coordinate 2,492,720, forward strand.
TATACTTGCCAGCAATATCACCCAGTATATCTTGAGTGTATTTTTCTATATCTTTTGTTTCAAATTGTTCTTTAATTTCTTGTGCAGGTGATATAGTCGGCGTTTCAATAAAAGATTCTTCGTCTTTTAAAAACTGTACCGGCAACCGTTTTCTTCTCTTTACTGGTGTCTCAAATATTTCACTGCTGTAGTCCGATTTCAATGCCGGGAACCGTTTTCTTCTCTTTACGGGTGTCTCAAATACTTCATCGCTGTACTCGTCTTCTTCTTTTGGTTCTGTTTTTGTAAGAGGCCATTGTAGTTTTCCTAATGACGCGCTCAAATTAGATAATGGCGTCACAATAGGTTTAAAAGTTTCACTTAATAATTGTTCTTTTTCTTCTTTGCCACGTTTAAGTTCTAGTAATTTATTTTTAATAATTTGTTTAGTTTTTATAATATCTTCTAGTGTACTTGTTTCACTCATCGTGACAAAATGATTGAAATTGCTACACATATAAAACTATATACTCTTCAAAAATTGATCGAAACCTCTCCTGTAGCGTCCATTAAATATGTCACAATCTTTATTTATCACAACAAATCCATAATTTTTCGACCAACAATTTGTACAAAAGTTTTTAAAATCGTTGAATGACATGTCAGTGTTCACATGATCGCTGTATATATGTTTCAGATTTAACTCGTCTTGTTTGAAGAGAATAATTAAGTTTGCATTATCACGTACAAGATGCTTACATACTCTTGTATACGTTTGAATAAGACAGAATGTATCTATCTGCCAGTGTCTTCCTTGAGAAAAATAACTGCGTAAATGTTCTTGTCGATCGGTTGAAATATCATCAAAAATGAAAACTGAATTTGGTATTATTTTATCGAGAGAAGTTGAATTTGTATTATCTGTATATGGAAAATAATTTATACCACTAATGTCTGTTAATATATTTTGCAACATTTGATATTTTGGTTGATGTAAAGATTTAGAATATACATATACGTTTTCAAATTTCAATCCATTTGCACTTGTAAGTAGTGAAATCATTAAATTCGTTTTACCACAGTTTGATGGACCACAGATGATACACCTTATACTATTCGGGAAAAGTGTACCATGTTTACTAAAACTTTCTTGGTGGTCACTCGGTTCAATATTCTGTATTTGAACAGTGTATTGTTGTGTTTCAAACTTCATCTTACACACACGTATGATTCAATAAATAAACTTTGTTTATATTTATTGTTATTAGTATAGTGAGTGTATTGCATACAGTAACAATGGAGTCACGTAAGAGTGTATTTCACGACGCTGTTCAGAATGCTAGAAGAGCATATTTAAAGGAAGCAAGGAGGGGTAATATAAGTAAACTAATTCCTGAAACTTTAAATGCTGCACGTAGAAGTGTGGAGAAACGTAAAAATGAACAATACGAATCACCGCGAGTTATACCGATACCGAAAACAGGTGGATTTTTACCAGCTCTTATTCCATTATTTGCCGGATTGTCTGCCCTTGGTGGTTTAGCTGGAGGTGCTGCAGGTATAGCGAAAGCAGTAAATGATGCAAAATCTGCCAAACAACAATTGCTTGAGGCTCAAAGACATAACAAATCTATGGAGGCCATCGCACTTGGAAAACGAGGGGACGGATTATATTTGGGGAAACATAAAAATGGATTAGGATTATATCTTAATCCGCGAATAAAAAAAAACTTCCAATGAGAGCGTTAACTGATATTGATTTACAAAAATATGCCAAAAGAATTCCATATTTTCGCGGAATTTATATGCGAGATAATTTACCAAAATCAGGTCCTTTACACAAGGAATCAGCAATTATAAATTTAGATAGTAAAAATAACATTGGAACACATTGGGTATGCTACAAGAAACGAAATAAATTAATACACTATTTTGACAGTTTTGGAAACTTAAAACCACCCTCTGAACTAACTAATTATTTTGGGAAAGATGTAAAAATAAAGTATAATTATCGACGATACCAAAAATTTAATTCATTTAACTGTGGACATTTGTGTTTACAGTTTCTTCTAAATAATAAAATATAATGTCGTTTACAATTACACTCACAGGACGAAGGTCTGAATTAAGTGCAGATTTTTCACCACCTTTACATTTATCAGCAGAAAGTGATAACGACGATAATAATGGTGGAGAGTGGGTTATAGGCTTTGTTGACTTTCAATCTTATAATTCAATCCCGAACATTCCCCATGGAAAAAATAAGTTTTACTACTACGAAGGAAATATTTTAAAATCTATAACAATCCCAATTGGAGCGTATGATATTGAAGATTTAAACGATTACATACAAAATACTTTGGGCGACATAGATGATGAGGATAAAAAAGATAAGATAAAGTTTCAACTTACTCCGAATAATAATACTTTGAAATGTCATATTTCATGTTCAAATAAAATAGACTTTACGAAAGAAGACAGCATTGGATCTTTGTTGGGATTTCATAAAAGAATTCTCGATGAAAATAAATTCCATGAATCTGATTCAATTGTAAACATTATGAAAGTGAATAGTATACAAATAAGTTGTAATATTTGCGGAGGATCATATCAAAATAATTCAAGTGAACATATATTACATGTTTTCTTTCCAACCGCAGCGCCAGGATATAAAATAGTTGAAGTGCCTTCAACCATCATTTATTTACCAGTAACCGTGAGAGTAATTGATAATATAACAGTAAGAGTTCTTGATCAAGACAAGGACTTTGTTGATTTCCAAGAAGAAAATATTACAGTTAGATTACATCTTAAACGAATTAATGGGTATTAATTTTAATAATAAAAGAGTGATTAAGGTGAAACGTGTTATCACTCAGTTACAGTCTTCTAAGAGGTTAACACCTAAGAATATAAAATTTCTTAAAACACAAGGCTACAAATTGAAAAATGAATAGTATTTTACAAATTGACGAAGAAATTTTTTATGAGGAGGCTATAACACGTTATGAAATACATTCGCATCAACCATATATTGCTACTACATTCAATAATAATGATGAAATTCGAATTCCTGTTCAAAAACAAGATCTTTTCACACTTCCTAGCGAAAGTTCTATCGCTATTGAAGGTGTGCTATTAAAAAAGGATGGATCGCCTCCAGCTGCAACATCTACTTTTATCAATAACGGCATCGCACACTTGTTTGATGAGATACGTTATGAATTAAATGGTATTGAAATTGATCGGACCAAGAATCCTGGAATAACGACCACCCTTAAAGGATACTGCTCATTTAATGAAGGACAAAAGAGAACACTCGAAAATGCTGGATGGGGCAGCTCTTTTATTACTGATAATAAAGGACAGTTTAATGTGCTAATACCTCTGCATATGCTTCTTGGTTTCGCTGAAGATTATAAAAAGATCCTTATGAATTCTAAACAAGAACTTGTTATCATTAGATCAAAGACAGACTCGAATGCATACGTTACACAAGAAGAATTAACTTTAAAAATAACAAAACTTTCATGGCGTATGCCATATGTCTATGTAAATGACAAAATAAAACTTAAATTTTTAAAGAAACTGGAAAGAAACCAACAAATTCAAATTCCGTTTCGATCGTGGTCTACATTTGAGTATCCAATTCTTCCTGTTGGTAGTCAAACGCAAACATGGACAATTAAAACATCTTCACAATTCGAGAAGCCTCGATTTATTATATTAGCATTTCAAACTGACAGGAAAAATCAAGATGCGAAGAATGCTGGTGAATTTGATCATTGTAATATTTCAAATGTTAAACTTTTTCTTAATTCCGAAAATTATCCTTATGAAAATTTAAACTTGAATATAAAAAATAATCGTTATGCTGTTTTGTACGATATGTACACACAATTTCAACCAGCCTATTATGACCAAGTACCAGAACCGCTTTTAAACAAAGGAGATTTTATTAATAAAATGCCACTCATAGTATTGGATTGTTCCAAACAAAATGAAAGTTTGAAAACAGCGCCTGTCGATGTAAGACTTGACTTTGAATCAACTGAAAATTTCCCCGACAAAACAACAGCCTACTGCGTTATTATTCATGATCGCTTGGTAGAATATAATGTGATGACCAGCTCAGTTAAAAAGCTTGTGTAATTTGAGTGGAATAGTTAGTTGTACAATGGAATTCATCGTAGACATCCAAGGTTTCACTGCGAATAATGGTGACTTTATTCCGAAAGAAATTGCTATTCTCTCGAGAAATGGTGAAAAATTACAACATTTTCTTCTTGAACCACCTTATGATTGGGGCCAGTTAAATAAGTCACGCCGGAAAGAATCACAGTGGTTGTTAGATAATTATCATGGATTATATTGGGATTCAGGATCTAGTGCCTATTCGCAAACACTAGAAAATATACAAGAAGAATTATCAAACGCTTCGAAAATTTTCGTTAAAGGAGCTAGGAAGAAGAAATATTTACAAAACAAACTGAACTTGTCTGCTGATGTCATCGACTTAGTGCAATACCCCAGTTTAAAAATTGCCAACACAATAAATTTCTCATGTTTTTCACATTCCCCACCTTTTATTTGTTCTTTACGAAATGTTTTTGTAATAAAAAATTGGTTAGATTTACTCACACCGAAATATTTTTTGTAATTTTATGAATAATAAATGTTTTTAAGTTTATATCAGTATTTATTTTTTTCCTGTATACAGAATATTTCCTAGTGCATTTCAGTTCTTATTTCCTAACTCATTACAAAGTTTTTTTCCTTTTACATATAATAACTCCTTAAAAGCTAATACATTTAAATTAATATCCTTATCTAAAATAATTTCTATACATTTTTCTGTACATTCACAATTATTAATTTTACAGTAAGTTTGTACACGAAACAAAACTTTTTTGTAAAATTCATTGAACTCTAATGTTTGTAGTAATTCAAAATTATGTAATAATAAATTACTCAATCTAAAAAGAGTTTTACTTGACTGCGTGTCCAAAACAAGATTGTACTCATTAGTATTCCATGTTATGGTCAAAATTTTTTTGCCTTTAATATTATTTAGTATAAATCCATGATCCCCACTTATATTCTGATATGACATTTCTACTCCATTTTCTAGATAGTTTAGAATTATACTTCTATAATTAAATAATTCAGCCCACTCCGTTTGAGTAAACTGAATGCCGGGAAAACAAGGTTTGCTTGTACTTATTTTAATAACAGGTATATAGTTCCTTGTAACACTCAATCCTATTGACACCCACTTGGTTTTTGATTTATTAAGTGGATAATTTGAAGACAGTAATAGATGATCATCTTTGTATAAATACTTGAAGATTTCATCGTTCTTGACTAGTTCAGCAAAGTCGTTGTAGAATACAACAGAAGAAGTCGAACTGCTCGAAGGACTTTGTTCTTGGAATAGTGCCATCTGAGACATACAATTTATAATATTAATTTCTGTCACAAATTTGTAATTATTATACTTACGGTGAGAACTTTTTCTTCAAGTACAATCAAGTGATTTTGGTGTCTTCTTGAGTTTGCGAATACTTATATATTATTTCCCCTCCCAACTGATTGAAATAGTGAAACCTGTTTTGAAGAATTCTATACCAAAAATGGTTGACAAACTGATTGCATGTGATTTGCTCTCTATCGCTTACAAATTAAATATTATAAATGAAGAAAAATTTAATGAATATTCGTCAAATTGGCAGAATCAAAACAACTATCGTTCTTTTATTCGCAAATATGTTTCCACTATATACATTTGCAAGGGGATAAGTGAGGATAAATTTATAAATATATTAGAATTGTTCCAAGGATTAGAGTTACAAGAAATTTGGATGAATTTACCATACAAATTCAAAGCCCACTTGGACATCATAAGAAGATTGCCGTGTACGGAACATTATAATTTACCAACACAGAGAGATCATATAGATGGCCCAGCTCCATTAATTAAGCATTGTTATATTTGTAAAAATAATGAACATTTGGTTAAAACATTTATTAATAAGAATATATTTTCTTAATTAGGTCCAATTAATATAATAAAAGTAAAATAATATTAATTTTGTTTTATTCTTTTACTTGTTTCCTCATATCCCGTTTCCTTATTTTTTTCCTTTTCTACGATCTACTAATTTTAAAAAAATAGTTAGAAAGTAATTATTTCAGATAGAAAACGTTTTACCTGTCCTTAGGATATTGTCCCCTAAAAAAAATTAGATTTTCAATTAATTTTATTCATTCAAAATTTGTTATTATCCTTACTCATGTTTAAAATTTAGTATTCTTTCAATCATTAGACTGAGAATACCACATACAGGGCAAATATTTTCTTCGCATTGTATAATCTGAAAAATAATTTGTATGTTTAATATTCCAAATTTTAAGAAATTATAGTACTTACATTCATTTTCAAGGAAAAATATTAATTTCAATTTACTTGGTTTAATATTTCCCTACATTTACCACATTCATTTTTAGTAATAATATTTATAATATAGTCTCCACACTTGAAACACCGTCTATGCCCATATGCTTCGTTTAAATCAAATAGTTTTATATTGTGTTGTTCCGAAAGATATATACTAATGTTAGAAAAATCGATCCTTATATCTAATAAATTCAAATAATAAGAACTTCGAGAACTTTCGTCAAAGCAATCCTTACAAATAATTTTGTAATTTAAATATCGATTTTGATTAAAATTTCTTGTAATAGGAATTCTGTTAATATTTAAACTTTCAATTTCCACGTAGTGATTATAAATGCATACAACTGTATTTGATTTTAGACTGTTCAAAAGTGTTTTTCCTTTTAAAATGTTATTTTGATTAACACCATTTACAATAGGCATTGCTATAGTGTAGCACTGAGCTCTTTTATTAAAACTTGCAATATTTATAAGTAAAATTTATTCACCCCCCATTCTGGGTTTACTTGTTATTTGTAAGCAGCACCATAAGAAAGGTCGTTACTTCCAAAAACATCCAATGTGTAGTTTATATTTTTAAAACTGTTATACTGATCAAAAGTTTATTTCGTTTCACTTATCTTAATAATTTTCATCTTTATATTATGTCAATCATATAAATTTATTTTGTGCTATTTACATATAACTGAAACGAAACGTATTTTTATTATCGTTATATACCATAATCGTTTCAAATATATTTTTAAAGAAACCAGTTTGGACATTGTGTCTGGTCAGTTACATTCATAACCAAAGGTCGCTACCTCCAAATACGTATGTTATGTTTACATTTTTAAACCTGTTGTACTAAACAAAAGTTTTATTTCATTTCGCTTAATCTTAATAATTTTTTACCTTTATATTATGTTAAACACCATATCATAAACGTTTCAAAATGTTTTTAAAGAAACCAGTTTGTGTGTGGTCAGTTACATTTGTAAGCTAATTGTATTATGTAGGAAGATAAAAAATTGTTAGTATAGGATTTTATTATGGAAATGTGTTTGAATATCTACATAAATTATGTATAAATATTTTTAAGACAATATTCTGGTTATAAAGGATATATTGTTAAAATAGTATGTTGGAGGAGGGGGTTAAACCTGTGTTATATAAATGAATAAATTCAAAGATCTCTGTTCTATATAAAAAATGGCGCTTAACCAGTTAAATAAACTCGCTGTTGGCTTCGAGTATAAAAAAATTTCTGATTTGACAGTGAATGAAAAATATTTAATAAAAAGTGCGAAAGTAATTAAAACAAAATACGGTCCAAGAGTTATTTTAGAACTTGAAGAGTTTACTATATTTCTACCCCAGAGATTCCAAAATATAACAGATCAACAAATGATAGAGTTGGGAGGGAAGTATATAACAAATATAACTACACCAGAAGATAGTTTCGTAAAATTTCGATTTGATAGGTGAGTGAACATTAATAATTATATAACTTTTTTCTAATTTAATAATTATATTTTAGTATGGAGCAAGAGGATGTATAAAATTCTGTAAAATATGAAAGTATCTAATTTTTTTAAAAGCTCTATAGTTAGATTAGTTGATTATTTATCAGAAACACATATTTTTTTTTGTGTTCAGTATGTGACACATTATAAAAACCGAAATAAATCAGGTGAAATATATTGCTCAGACTGTGCTATGATAACTGATTTTTGGAATTTAAAATTTGTACCATCTCATGAAGAACATATGCAAAGTTACATACAGAACGATTTTGAATACTGTATAATTTGTGAGAAAAGAATTAATATATTTGTTAATTACTCAAGGAAATGTTTAAAATGTTCAGTACTTTTTAGTCGAAGAGGTAGAAATAATTCAAGAAAAAACCTCAAACGTTATTTAGAAAACAAATCATTTAGAAATATAATTAACAAACAATATAAAATAAGGTTATAAGTAATTATGTTCTTATGCAAAGTCTGTGGTACAAAGTATAAATTAAAAAATAGTTTACAAAGACATATTAAATATAAATGTAACAAAAATTCAAATTTACTTTGTGAGTATTGCGGAAAGCAGTATAGTTCATTCTCATTTAAAAGACATTTGTTTAATCTCCATAATATAAAGGTTAACAACACTATGCAGAAAAGTGCCAACCAGCTGTCTCCTCATTCACCTAAACGAAGAAAATTGTCTCATGATTACATATATTGTGATTCATGTGAAATTAATGTAATCAAGTCTCTTTTCAATTCTCATTTAAAAACAAACAAACACAAGTTAAAAGCTTGTACTAATTGTGGACCTAATATTTCAATAATTAAGACAGCTTTCAAAAACAGAATAATATCTTTTAAAATTAGTAACGAAAATATTAAATCAGATATTGTAACATTCTTAAAACAAATTAAAAATCAAACATGTAAAATAATTGCAAATCAACTTAGTATTCATAACTCAATCAAGGTGAATATGGAATTATTTTGTCTATATATTTTACCAACGAAGGGAGACATAAATGAAATTAAATCGTTCAACACAAAATTTCAAGGAATTACACAGTCTACGGATATATCAGAAATTTATGACAACTACTCATCACGAATCATCGCAGACACCGAAGAATTTCAGGTATTATCTTTAAATTGTTTTAAAAGTGTCTCTATGAATATATGCTTACAGGAAAAGGATTCTGGTTGGAGTTTGGTACATGTGGAACATTTGGAAATAAATGTAAACAAATATAGTCCATTTTCGACATCCTCATACATCCCACTACCATCGGAAATAGAAAAGAAGAAAGCTTGTGTTAATGTACAAAACGGTGACGAGAAATGTTTCAAATGGGCTATACTGTCTGCGCTTTATCCTTCACCCGATCATGCGGATAGGGTCATAAAATATATACCACATGAAAACAAATTAAATTTTACACATTTAAATTTCCCAGTACGCATTGAAGACATTCATTATTTTGAGGAAATAAACAATGTATCCGTAAATGTATTTGGGATTGAATTTGACTATGAAAACAGAAATTATATAGTTGTAGGTCCGCTGCACTATACAAAAAATAGAAAGCAGAATCATGTTAATTTATTATATCTGGAGGATGAAGATAAAAATCATTATGTTTGGATTAAAAATTTATCACGTTTGGTTAGTAAACAAATTAATAAGAAATCACATAAAAAATGGATATGTGATAGTTGTTTAATTCATTTTACTACTGAAGATAATCTTGTTAATCATCAAAATAATGATTGTAATTATGTAGTCACTTTCTTACCGAATGAAAATGAAAATATTTTAGAGTTCACTCATTTTGAACGGAAATTAAAAGTACCCTTTATTGTCTATGCTGATTTTGAATCTTTACAAATTCCTTTCTCGTATTGTTTACCTGCAATGGATCATTCATTCACAAATAAGACACATGTACATAAACCATACAGTTTTGCGTACTTCATAAAATGTTCATATAACAATGAACTAAACAAATTCAGAATATATTCCGGTAAAGACGCTTCACATAAATTCGTTGAGTATATTTCAAATGATATTAGAGATATTTACGATCGTATTTTGAAAATTACAATGCCTATGATACCTCTAACAGATAATGAGTTGGACTGTTTCAATTCAACAGTTGTTTGTCATATCTGTGAACAAAAGGTAGAAATTTTTGATAAAGTAAAGGACCATTGCCACCTTACTGGAAAATTTCGTGGTGCTGCTCATAACTCATGTAATTTAAATTTTAAAATCCTAAAGTTTGTACCAATTTTTTTTCATAATCTTACAAATTATGACTGTCACTTATTCATACGACATTTGGCGTTTGACGATGGAAAAATAGATGTCATACCAAAAAATAAAGAAAAGTATATTTCATTTACTAAACATCTGTTAGTGGACAGAATTAATAATAAAAATGTTTATATAAAACTGAGATTTTTAGACTCTTATAGATTCATGAGTAAATCTTTAAGCAATTTAGTGCAGAATCTGAAACCAGAACAACTCATAAATACTTTCAAATACTTTCCAAATTCACGACAATTCAATCTTGTAACTAGAAAAGGCATCTTTCCCTACATGTATGTAGATTCACTTGAGAAATTATCAATAACTAATTTACCAGATAAAGAATATTTTAATGACATACTTAATAATAATTTTATAAGCGATACTGATTACAAACATGCTCTAGAAGTGTGGAATGAATTTAATTGTCAAACATTGAGTGATTACTCCGATATATATTTGAAAACAGATGTCTTGCTTTTAGCGGATGTTTTTGAAAATTTTCGAAATTTATGTGTGAGTATATATGACCTAGACCCATGCCACTATTTTACAGCGCCTGGTCTTAGTTGGGATGCGCTTCTAAAGACAACAAAAGTCAAACTGGAATTATTAACAGATATTGACATGTTAAATTTTATCAAAAAAGGAATCCGGGGAGGTATTTCACAGTGTTCAAATCGATTCTCAAAAGCCAATAATAAATATATGTCATCGAATTTATATGATGCATCTTTACCTTCAAAATATGTAGTTTACTGGGATGCTAACAATTTGTATGGGTTTGCGATGTCTATGTATTTACCGACAAATAATTTTAATTGGTTAACAGATGAAAAAATAAACAATTTAAACATTTCAAATATTCCTGAAAATTCAGATGTTGGATACATTTTTGAAGTTGATCTGAAATATTGTGATAGTTTACATGAGAACCATAATGACTTACCCTTTTGCGTTGAAACTATTTATCCTCCAAATTCGAAACATAAAAAATTAATTACAAATTTAAACAATAAATCCAGATATATAATACATTACAGAAATTTACAACAAGCAATGCAATATGGTTTAGAGTTAACTAAAATTCATAGAGTTCTAAGTTTTAATCAGTCGAACTGGATGAAAATTTATATTGATCTTAATACAAATATGAGAATTAAAGCAACTAGTGCTTTTCTTGTGTATTATGTATAAATTCCATACATAAATTTTCTTGTAAAAAATTATAAATTTCCAGTAAAATTATTAATTGCACTACACACTGACATCTTCTTCTTTAGTTTTTCCCATTTGTTAGGGGTCGCTATTTTCTTCTTCCACTCATTTCTGTTTTACGTGTTGTTCTCATTCAGTTCCTTTTCTCTCAAGTCTTCCGCAATACAGTCCTTCAATCTTATCTTTGGTCTTCCTCTGTTTCTTCAACTTTCTATTACTAAGCATTCATCCAATATATTCATTTCTCCTCATGATATTTTCAAATCAATGCAATCGTCTCTGTTGTATCTTTCTAGAAACTTGTAACATTAGAGTTATTTCCTTACCTATCTTTCCGTGTCTTCCCCAACATCTACTTCAACATCCTAGTCTATGCCACATTAATTTACTTTTTATTGATACTGACATCTGTCAATTTAAATTATATGAATGTATTAGTAGTTTCCATGTTTAGCATAGCTGGCTGATTTATAATATTTAATTTCTTTAACATTCTTTAACTCTATATCTATTGAATATGAAATATAAAATGCAATCAAATCGTATAGATAATAATATATTCTTTAAGTTATAATAACGTTAAATGTCAATAAATCAAATTTAACTGTTAAATCTTCAAATGAGACTACTTCCGGTTCAGCAATTCTAACCAAAATCTAATCAGTTGTTCTTCTGGATGTAAACTTGAGCAATACGAAAAAAATATAATTTTTGGAATCGTGGTATTGAAGTTATGCGATCCGAAACTTTCGTCACACACACACAAACTCATCATTGAATTTTTTGACCAAAGACAATACCTTCCTTACCTAAAGGTGACGGAAAAATATATCTTTTATTCCTTTAGAGATAAAAGAACATAATATATAAAAGAATCTGTTGTAATAAATCTCACAGCCCAAATTATGCCATGGAAAAAATTGAAAAATTTAAAATTTGTGTGAACCTGGGTGTGTTCGTGGGTGTGTGACTATAATTTCGGCTACTAGAATTCCAAAAATTACATTTTTTACGTATTCCTCTCTTTATATTCACATTACTTGTACATTTTGTTCCTTGTCTAAGAAATATAAACTGTATTTGTGCGCACTACTAAGTCATTGTGGTGAACTGTGAATATTAATTTTGAACACGAAAAACGCTACAATTAAAGCCAAGCCCCAACAATATTTTCCAAAAATTATACTGTGCCTACACACAAATTAGTCATAATCTCATAATATTATCAATAATATTTGTATTATTTGCAGTGTAATATAATTAATCTTATCTCCTTTGTACCTTGCCTAGATTTGTAATCTATACACGTATGCGATTATTGTTAAGGGAAACTCGTACGCAAGGCGTAGGCATATCGCTTGAACAAATTCACAATGGCTGTTGCTTTGAGCTAAGATAATAGTTGAACCTTTAATCTGTTTAATTAGCGTATAAGCCGTACCATTATTATCATAATGATTAATTACCAAGAATTAATAGTCGAGCCAAACTGCTTGCAGGCTAAATCATTATTTCATTTCATACTTTATCGCCTTAGAATTATATTCTATAAATAAAAGCATTACAACGATTTTGAAAACACTAGATTGATAAGAGGAAACTTCCATCAAAATATAGGTGCAGGCATTCTTTATATAGTACAGTTACAGAATTCAAAGTTCGGAGAAAACCAACTAATATTACTTGGTTGTGAAGGTAGTTGTCACTCGAGTGTACCTATTCAAAAACTTGTTCTATGTTCAAAATAAAAATTAAACTAATGCAGTTTATATTTGCAAGAACTTATATTTTTAAACATTATATAAACAGATAGCATCAAAATAGTTAAAAGCTAATATCAAACACTGTAACAGATGAATTTCTTTATTTTTCCGTAGAAAAGTTTTTTTTTTCTGTACTACTCGCACTAACCCATACACAAGTGTCGTATTTCATTGTTGAAGAATAACTGTGGCAACGTCGCACTTGGACATTTATTGGTGCATTCGGCTATAAAAGTAATAAAGTGTTTTGAGATACTAATTCTAAACTACAAATGGAAACTGCAAAACAAATTAATGTATTTCTTTCGTAAAATTACAAAAGTAGTATTATACTGTTTAAAGTTTTCATGCTTTTCACGTAAAATACCAATTTAAAATTCCTTCGAATGTACGTCTGAAATTCCTTTAACCAAAGATCACCTCTTATTCGCTCATACCAAGCGGGCGTTGTTAACTTAACTGGTACTCCATCTGGAACGCTTGTACATGGTTGTCAAATATAATTCTGCCTATTTATCGTATCTTCAGATTATAATTTTCTAGAGGCAATAAAATTAAATCTGGGTGGTAAATAATTTTCTAATTTTTACATGAAAACTATAATATAATAGTTTTTCGATTAAATGTCGGTATGGATATAAAAGTTATAATTTAAAATGTTGTGGTTATTTTGCCATTTCCTATTCTTCACGTGTTAAAAAGGCCAAATTTAATTGCAAATATCTCAGGTGCCGCGTGGTCAATTGTTTTAAAACTTAGAGAGCAGGTAGATTGTACTTCAGTTGAGATGTACTTAACATTTCAATTAATTCTGGGTAAAATGGTTTCAAGATATAACTACCTTACGACCCAGCATATAGCGACATCTTCTTTCTAGGATTCCAAACATTTTTGTGACACTGTTTCTCGCAAAAAGTATCTAGTCACAAGTTATTACATTTTAAAGTTTGAACGTTTCTACAAAAACGTCCTATAAAAATGTCTAATTATTATATAATTGCTCGTCAACAATTATTTTTCTATTTCTTATTATCCATTAAATAATTTTCTAAGTTAATCAAAATGTAATCAATTCTTCATATAGATGTAAAGAAGAGGTACACATAAGTATTATAATTTGTAGGATTGTAGTATTGAAGTTACCAACGAAGAAGTATTCGTCACACACATACACACACAGGGACATCATCGTAAAAATAGTACAATCGTTTTCTGGGGACCCTAAAATGTTTTTAATTGTTAAAAACTCACCATTGAATATTTTGACCAAAGACGGAAGGAAAAAATGGACTAAGGTTAAGCCAGGAAAGACATATGAATTACAATGACAAATTACCTCCTGTAGCTATTGAATTTCAATGCAATATTACTGCATCTAATTTACGGTTAATTACAATAGAGGAATTAATTGTCTCATATATCCAATATTGGAGGGAGGAATGCATAGACAGATACATAGTCAGGTGTGTTACGTCCAAACATCCTACATATACATATAGATCAGTAAAGCATTTGACATAATACTGATTATGCGTCCGGGAATTGGAGCAAAGATAAGACGCATTGTTATGACGTCATTGTACGGATTTGGGATTAGTGGGATTTAGCTTAATTGTAATACCTTGTAGTCAACTATAATAGAATTGCTATCATACAATGTTTAAGTAAAAAAAATATTTTTTTGAATTTTGCGAAGTATTTGTTATCAATTTGTTATTGTACCTGTCGCTAAGAGAGGTATTGGATTCATGCTAAAAATCGCATATCCAGATAATAATGATTTAGCACGTTTTAAGGTACATACAATCCGATTTTAATAATTTTACGATGATGTGTGTGTGTGTGTATATGTGTAGGGACGTTGGAAGTACGATTTCTCAAAAACTATAATACTTAATATCTGTTTAACTACGTATTTCTCAATCGGTCATTACTGGGAAGAGCTGAAAAGGTTTTGGTAATAATTGGACAACCAGAAGTAGCAGATTCTTGCTAGTATTAAAGAAGAGTAAATTCTCTATCTGATACATATAAATATTCTATTATATCTGTTATAGATTTAGAGATAAAGAAATATAAGGTATACAATAATCTGTTGTAATAAATCTCACAGCCCAAATAATGTCATGGAAACCAATTGTAAAATTAAAATGTTTGTAACTGACAGATAAATGTCAGTGTCAAAAATCCAGAGACACTACTGAAGATTTTTTCTGGGAAGTACATACATTATATTATTTTGTATTAATAGTTAAATATTTAAAATTATAGGTATATTACATATACCCTTCAAAAATACTGTCAATCCCGACAATGAATTGGAAACTTTTCGAAAAATTAGAAGAGTAGGACAAAATTTCTTCATAGAATGAATTTAAAAATAAAAAATCTAAATATAAAGAATAGATATAAGTATAATTTTTGTTATAATGATAGCTAGTATTTATGTACATAGATGTGTGATTTTCCAATTCCATGTGGTTTATTTTTCTCGACAATAAATTCCACACTCCTTGTGACAAATTAACTATGTACATAATTGCCAGTTGTCATTCTGACACGGGCCCTCATATCTGCTTGTCAAGGACAACAATGTCACATGACTGCTCGTGCCCTATACTTATGCAACCAAAAACGAAAGGGGAAAGGTATTGTGCTGGCCACAACAGATTTTTTTTTATTATGTTGGCACCACAATTTGTGAAGTGTATGCCACATTTCATTCAGACTGGACACGTAGAAAGGTTGCTGAATTGTGAGGAAACAGTTTTTGGATTTCACATTACGACAATTTTTTTTTAACAACCTTTGTAATTAACATTTCAACCATGTCTATAATTTCAGCATTTATACCCAAGACTAACTAACTATCTACTTACGATATAAGCGATCAGAAATAATTTCTTCCCAAAGGAATGATTAGATAATTTGATATTCAAGTACCCCATCGTCTGTAAACTTCTACGAGAACGAGACATCTGTCTGGAAGAATTTATTCGTAACTAGTAAGTTCGCTCAGACTATCTGGATATAAAATAAAAAAACAAGCCAAGCGAGTTCATCTCTCAGCGACAAAGTTGGAGAACTTCCAGAAGTAATTTTATATATTGCCAGGAAATTAAAACATATTCAGTTTTAGAGGCACAGATTGCAAAGTTGAAAACTATGTTTAGATATGAATCTTACATTAACGAATGCATTTTATTTAATATACGAGGGCTGTCTTAAAATTAAAGATACATAGGCTACCAAATATCATAACTTTAAATCTGACATTTTCACTCCCTGTGCCGGTGTTCCTCAAGGATCTAATCTAGAGCCGCTTATATTTAATATATTTATTACCTGTCGTCTCCTTTAGGTAAGGAAGATATTGTCTTTGGTTAAATAAATCAATGATGAGTTTTTAGAGAATAAGCATGTTTTAGGGTCCATATAATAGGATTTCACCATTTTTACGATGATGTCTGTATATATGTATGTTTGTGTGTGTGTGTGTGTGTGTGTGTGTGTGTGTGTCTATGTGTATGTGACAAAAGTTTCGGATCGCATGACTTCAATACCACGATTCCAAAAAATTATAATTTTTTCATATTCCTCAAGTATACATCCAGAAGAGTAACTGATTAGATTTTGGTTATAATTGGTGAACCGGAAGTAGCCTCATTTGAAGATTTAACAGTTAAATTTGATTTATTGACATTTAGCGTTAACATAACTTAAAGAATATATTATTCTCTATATTCCTTACAATCATATGCAGACTTGATTAGATCTTGATTATAATTGGTCAACCGGAAGTATCCTCATTTGAAGATTTTAACAGTTTTTCTTGAAAAACTCAGTTAAATTTTATTATAAATTAAAGAAAATATTATTGTCTATACGATTTAATTGCATTTTATACTTCATATTCAATAGATATAGTCAAAGAATTTTAAAGAAATTAAATTTTATAAATCAGCCAGCTATGCTAAACATGGAAACTACTAATATATTCATATAATTCAAATTGACAGATGTCAGTATAAATAAAAAGTAAATTAATGTGGCAGAGATGAGGATGTTGAAGTAGATATTGGGGAAGACACAAAAAGATAGGTAAGGAAATAACTCTAGTGTTACAAATTTCTAGAAAGATACAAGCGAGATGATTACATTGGTTTGAAAATGTCACGAGGAGAAATGAAAGATAAGATGGAAGGAATGTATTGCGAAGACTTGAGAGAAAAGGAATTGAATGAGAACGACACGTAAAACAGAAATGAGTGGAAGAATAAAATAAAAAATAGCGATCCCTAACGAATGGGGAAAGCTAAAGAAGAAGAAGATGTTAGTGTCAAGTGCAATTTGAATAATTTGTTTATGAAATAATTTTACTGGATATTTAGAATCTTTTGCAAGAAAATTTATGTATGGAATTTATACATAATATACAGGATTGACGGAAGGTATTGTGCTGACCACATCAGATTTTTTATCCATGCTACTAGTTTATCAACTTCACTATTTACTATTGCACATTGTTCATTTATGTATGCAATATACACATTACAATGTACTACATACTCCCAAATAGTTCTATTTAAAGCCGTCTAGTATTTTATCTCTAATAAAATAACAGTAAAATCCGGCTGAGTGCGCAATGCAATAGTGGAGGGTTTATTTGCATGTATTCTAACCCTCTTAATATGCAGGAAAACAACATAAAATAATGTGGTTTATACATAGGGACAACGACCCATTCGATCAAGTTTTAATTATAATGTGCAAATTACACCCTCATCATAGGGGATGTTACATTCATTACGCGTAAACAAAGTTTCTTCACCTCCTCGACGAAGAACAATTTACGCAAAGGATAATTATAAGGCATCACATTGTTATTGAAATTCTTGTTGTAGTTCATAAAGGGATACATGAAAGAAAATAACAAATATTGGAAGATATGTTTACTAATTTATTTGTGATGTCAAGACTTGTTTTTCAATGAGGTCCTCCCACATTTTCCAATTATTTTTTTTCTTAAAGTGTACTTCAAGTCATTTACCTAACTATGAAACAACAGACAAGCAACTGTAATATTTATATTTCGTTTCAAAATAAGCTGGAAGAATAGTAATGGATTTTTGTGGGTTCGTTCGGTATTTAAATCTGTCTAGCATATTGAGCAATCTGATCAATCTGATCACGTGAAAATTCAGTACTGAAGGCTTTTTCTGGGAACGATATTTAATATTTGTTATTGTATTATTAATTATATATTTAAAATTATAGATATATTACAATTGTAATGAAAAAAAATATATTATTTCGTGTAATAATAATAGTTACAATTGTTTTAGTTCATTGTTTTATTTCAAGCCACAGTCATGGCTCACTATTCTCTTTTCAACTAGGTGTATAAAAAAGTGCCCACCATTTTACTTTTTAGTAATGTAATAAACGGATTATTTTAAGCAAATTTGATGTACTTTTCAAATTTGTAAAAAAATATAGTATGTTCCATTTGAAATTTCAAATTTGATATTAATTATCAATAAACCGGAAGTGGTATCATGAATATACATCCGTCATCAAGTAGCTTACATGTTGCTGTATAAATCATGTTATACGAAAGAAATTACTAACTTAATAAATAAGCGAGATATTTGCTGGGTCCATTAAAATATAACACCATGTATATTTGTTGCTTATTCCCTGAAGAAGAGAGCAGTTCACATTGCCGATACGTCGGATTTTATAACAAAAAACGGAAATTAAATGCAACAATGATATTTAATAGCGTTTTTTCAAGAAAAACTGTTAAAATCTTTCTATACAAGTACAACAACAAAAGTAGAAATTAATTTTTGTACATTACAATAAATTTTTACATAAAATATTTCTGAATTGACAGTAATGAAGGTACTTTCGGTTGATCAATTATAACCAAAATCTAATCACATCGACATAAGGATGTAAAGAAGAGAATACAAAAAAAATGTATTTTTACCTCTCGCTAAGAGAGGTATTGCATTCATGCTAAAAATCACATATCCATATTTTATTGAATAAGCACGTTTTAAGGTCCCTACAATCCGATTTTCACATTTTTACGATGATGTCTGTGTGTGTGTGTGTGTGTGTGTGTGTGTGTGTGGATGTATGTGTGTGTGTATGTATGTAGGATGTTGGAAGGACGATTACTCAAAAACTATAAGACTTAAAAATTGTTTAATTACGTATTTTCCAATCGGACATTCATGGGAAGATCTGAAAAGGTTTTGGTAACAATTGGACAACCGGAAGTAGAAGATTCTTGAAAAAAAATCTTCTAAATAATATTTTATATATTCTATGGATTTAGAGATAAAAGAAATATAATAAATAAAATAACGTTATAATAAATTTTACAGCCGAAAGGATGCCATGGAAAATAGTTGACCAGTTGAACTGTTTGTAACTGACAGATAAATGTCAGTGTCAGAAATTCATAGATATTACTAAAGAGTTTTTCTGGGAAGTACATATACATTATATTATTTCTTAATGTATTAGTAGTTAAATATTTAAGATTATAGGTCTATTACATATATCCTTCAAAAATCCTGACAATGAATTGGAAACATTTCGAAAAATTAGAAGAGGACAAAATTTCTTCATATAATGAATTTAAAATTAAACAATCTAAATATAAGGAATAGATATATGTAAGTACAATTTTTGGTGTAGAATGTAGGTATACAAGAAATGTTAAATACAATAGGGCGCCTTGACAAGCAGATATGGGGACTCATGTCAGAATGATAGCTAGTAATTATGTATATAGATGTATCATAATTTCTCATTCTAAATTTAGTGATTTTCCAATTCCATATGGTTTATTTTCCTCGACAAGTAAATTCCACACTCCTGGTGACAAATTAACTACGTGTATTTAGAAAATCTTGAAATTCTGAATGAAACATACTGACTAATTATCATTCTGAAACGGGCCCCCACATCTGCTTGTCAAGGCCAACAATGTAACATGACTGTTCGCGCCCTATACTTATGTAACCAAAAAAGGAAGTGGCGAGAGGTATTGTGCTGGCCACAACAGATTTTTTTTAGTTGTAGCATTGGAGTTATTGGACACACACACACAATATACGCTGCACAAACAGCAGTATACTCGTAAAGTTCCCATCTTCTTATTAATCATGAAAAGATGATATGTACGGGAAAGGTGAAATTATGGTGTAAACCAGGGTTTCTCAACGTGGGCGATACCGCCCACTAGTGGGCGATTTCCGATTTTTAGTGGGCGGCAAAAAATATTAATATTTTTCTGTTAATTAGGAAATTGAAGAAGAGTAAATATTCGATTTTTTTAAATGAAATAAAACCAATTGTTTTATCCACAGCCGATATCATAAGGAAGCTATTTGGACGTTATTTGTAGGAACGTATGTTCATTTCATCCTTAAGGTATCGGTTTCTATTCACGACGGGACATAAACAGCTCCCTTACTTCTCTAAGCAGTTCCCTGACGTACCTACGTATTTTATAAAATACCAAAAATTAGATATTTTAAACTTGTTAATATTTGCTCATTTTTATAATTTATAATTTTGAATTATTTGTGAGCCTCATTGGTTGCAATAATTTTTATATTTTATTTCAAAATAAAGTGAATTAAAATGGTCGCGAATTATGTAGGTGGGCGGTAAGCAAATTGCGTCACTTTAAAATATGACCAAGTGGGCGGTATATAAAAAAGGTTGAGAAACCCTGGTGTAAACAATGGATTGAAGTTGGCCTAAAATTTAAGTTTAACACGAGAAAGCTTGCAAAATTCTCCATTTTCCCTTTCAGTTTTAGTTTCAAATTAATTGCGGTTGAAACTCAATATTTGTTGTAAATATTTTGTAAGTGATTAGACAGAGCGTCGTTAGCTTAATTGAGTGAAATATAAATACGACCTGGGCCTTGTAAACTAACTAAAACAGTTGGGAAAAATAAATTTATTCCGGGCCACGATGCACTCTGCTGCATTTTAAATATTTAGTTTTTTGTAACCGGAGAGTGCTTCATTATTTAATGGGTGTTACATTTTAAATAGTCACAGTGATTAATTATTCTGACACTTCCAACTTTCACATAAAAATTTTAAAATAGTATTTTTCTTTTCATACTTTTATTTATTTATATTTAAGTCGTGTATTGAATTATAATGTGAGGTGCGAAGTTGAAGCCTGAAGATAAATCAATAAGTATCCTCCCAGATAAGAAAATATCAACAGATAATGACCAAAAATGATTTATAGGACGACTATAAATCCTTCTCCTTAAATGTTTAAATTTTGGGGCTCCTACAGATTGTTGTATATATTTGTAAGAAAGGTACTGTCTTTGGTTATTTGATATTTGTATTTACGATGATGTCTGTATGTATGTGTCCCTATGTGTGTGACGAAAGTTTGGAATCGCATAACGTCGATACCACGACTCCAAAAATTATATTTTTTTTCGTATTCCTTAAGTTTACATCCAAAAGAATAGGTGATTAGATTTTGGTTATAATTGGTCAACCAAAAGTATCCTCATTTGAAGATTTTAACAGTTTTTCTTGAAAAAACGCAATTAAATATCATTTATTGACATTTAACGTTATTATAACTTAAAGAATATATTATTCTCTTTACGATTTGATTGCATTTATGCTAACCATGGAAACTGCTAATATATTCAGATAATTCAAATTGACAGATGTCAATATCAATGAAAAGTAAATGAATGTGACAGAGATGAGGATGTTAAGATAGATGTTGGAGAAGACACGGAAAGATACGATAAGGAATGAAAGAATAAGGGAAATAACTCTATTGTTAGAAGTTTCTAGAAAAATACAAGAGACACGATTACATTGGTTTGAACAGAGATGAAAAATATATTGGAAGAAGAATACACAGCTTGAAGAAATAGAGGAAGACCAAAGATAAGATGGAATGACTGTATTGCGGAAGACTTGAGAGAAAAGGAACTGAATGAGAACGACACGTAAAACAGAAATGAGTGGAAGAAGAAAATAGCGACCCCTAACAGATGGGAAAAACTAAAGAAGAAGATGTCAGTGTCAAGTGCAATTTGCATAGTTTGTTTATGAAATAATTTTACTGGAAATTTATAATTTTTTGCAAGAATATTTATATATGGAATTTATACATAATACACAAGATTGACGAAAGGTATTGTGCTGGCCACATCAGACTTTTTTAAAGAATCTGAGTGAGAACGACACGCAAAAGAGAAATGAGTGGAAGAAGAAAAGTTTTTTTGTCAATTTTAACGTGGATTTTATATTATTAATAATTTTAATAATTATTATATATTTTTTACGTCCAGTGACAACTGGATTAGAACTCATTTAGTAATAATATTTGGAACGTTTTTCTCAAAACATTTGATACATATGTTACGTTATCG
This sequence comes from Harpalus rufipes, assembly GCA_951394225.1. Taxonomy (NCBI): domain Eukaryota; kingdom Metazoa; phylum Arthropoda; class Insecta; order Coleoptera; family Carabidae; genus Harpalus; species Harpalus rufipes. Next base: position 2,515,401 of record OX596276.1, read on the forward strand.
TTCTTCATTGATTTATTTCTTTGGAAGTTCATAAATGTTTTATTATCATCCAGTGGCGGCTCCTGTTTTTTCAACTGGAAAAAAAAATAATAGTAATTTTTACTTACAATAAGCAAGTAGATGAAGAAATCACAAATTCCTTCTTAAAAGTAAATTCAGTTCTTCTGTCTTTCATAGATATAAATTATAAAATGGCGTGTAAATATTTTGTTCTGGGCTTAACCCTCATTTTTTACTCAATTTGTGTTAATTTTAAATCAGGCAATGATCTACCTAATTCTTAGCCGAAGCCGCAGCGTAATTGCGGCCACACAGCGCTTACTACACATGACAGTCCACGCTAGTCACACAAGAAATACGTCACGTAGTCATAGCAATGCGGGCCGCAGTACGCTGAGGGGCCAAGGCTTAAGCGCGATAGACCATCTCGCGTCTAGTTTAAGTAAGTGTTTTATATTTAACTACTAACTACTTACAATACAGAAAAACTACTTTTTTTATATTACTACCTAAAATGATAAAATTATGTTGTTGATTTATTATACCAAATACGAATTTATTTTACCGTTTTCTGGTAGGGGGCGCGCAGCCATGCGGCCTCATTAACGAGTCGCCCCTGTTGGCACCATAATTGATTAGTTAATGACATGAGTACGTAAAAAGTTAGTCAATAAAAAACTCGCCAACCCGAATAAAGATCAATCATGATTAATATAATTTTATGGTTCATGCTATGTTTACTTCAGTAACATATACATTAATCAATAAATAAATAAGTAGAAACTCATATCTGGGTCAATAAATTTACTTTTTTTAGAACTGTCCAAATATACAGTATTGACATTACATTGACACAAGTACGAAGGGGAATTTTAAAAATAAATTATGGGATTAATGGTCCCTTGAAACAAGTTTGTTCTACGTTAGCTTATATTGAATTTATAAAATTTATTTAATATGTATAACTTTAATTTAAAATTCCCTTTATACTTGAGAGTAATTGACAATTTTAAAAAGTTGCTATTTTAATGGGCAACTGTATATTTTCTCGACATTGTTTACAATTACTTTTCAGTCCAACAGATGTGAAAAATCTATTTTCTATATATCTTTTATATAACTTTTTCCATTGTGACATATTGCTCGTCCATATTTTGCTACAAAACCCTCTTCAGATTATTTTAAAATGTCCTGTGAACTTCTGCTCTTTGCTGTTGGTCGGGGACCCTTTTCATTTGATTCGCAGCTCCAATAATGGATCGGACGTACGGCCCTAGGCATTCACACTCGAAAAATATCCACATTTTTTGCTTTCTATTTACTAGACGCGAAATTTGATGGCAATGGCGACGATAAATAAATACGACATATGAAGGTTTCTGTCACTTTTTAAATATTACATTTTAAATACAGTTGTAATATATTTCCACACTCAACAAAGAATAAATTTGTCTACTGAAATTTATTTAGTCTATACGCTGTAGTGTAGTCGATATTTAAGTAATGCACCTTGCAACCTTTTGCATTTTAAGGGATGCAGAGATGCATTGATGTGGAAGTAATAAAGTTTACGGTGTAGTTAATGTCGAAACCATTTTATCTAGTGCGATTTAACTGCGAAATAACTGTATAATATAAAATCGCAAACAACGAATTACACAGACATGGCATAAGATTTTGTTACACTCCTGTACTTTTATATAGGTACAAAATAAATAAATATATAATTCTAGTAAGAGTTTTGATTAAATCCGTACTATGATCATTATGTGTGATGGCAAAATAATTGTACGAGTCTATAGGTACGTAATAGTTCAGTGGATTTACATTTTCAACAAACAAATTGTAAAATATTCGTAAATACTGAAAAGTTCTACAATTTTTATCTCTCGCTAAGAGAGATATTGGATTCATGCTAAAAAAATCTGTTGTGGCCAGCACAATACATTCCGTCAATCCTGTATATAATGTATAAATTCCATACATAATTTATCTTGCAAAAGATTCTAAATTTCCAGTAAAATTATTTCATAAACAAACTATTCAAATTGCACTTGACACTGACATTTTCTTCTTTAGCTTTTCCCATTCGTTATGGGTCGCTATTTCAGTTCCTTTTCTCTCGTCTTCCGCAATACAGTCCTTCCATCTTATCTTTGGTCTTCCTCTGTTTCTTCAACCTCCTATTAGTCAACTATTCATTCTTGTTCCAATATAATTCTTCATTTCTCCTCATGACATTTCAAACCAATGTAATAGTCTTTCTTGTATCTTCCTAGAAACTTGTAACACTAGAGTTATTTTCTTACCGTATTTTTCCGTGCCTTCCCCAACATCTACTTCAACATTCTCATCTCTGCCACATTAATTTACTTTTTATTGATACTGACATCTGTCAATTTGAATTATATGAATATATTTGTAGTTTCCATGTTTAGCATAGCTGGCTGAATTATAAAATTTAATTTCTTTAAAATTCTTTAACTCTGTATCTATTGAATATGAAGTATAAAATGTAATCAAATCGTATAGAGAATAATATATTCTTTAAGTTATAATAACGATAAATGACAATAAATCAAATTTAACTGTTTAATCTTCAAATGAGGCTACTTCCGGTTCACCAATTATAACCAAAATCTAATCACTTGTTCTTCTGGATGTAAACTTGAGGAATACGAAAAAATTATAATACTATACTCCAAAATTTGAAACAAATTCCTCATGTATAATACAAAATATATTCCTTTATTTAATACTAAATATTAAAAATAAAAACATCGCATTTTAAAACCAGCGTTAAGCAAAGGTTAGGAAGGTTGGCAGATAAGTGAACATAATGCAACATAAAGTTAACGATTTATGCGGCGTTACCGAGCCAGCGGTAATAACATTGTAACTCTGCTTCTTACGTTACGGGTCTAATAAAATCCTTTACTAACGGGAGTAGATACAACAGGAAGATAGCGTGCCGTACGTTAACTACGCAACAAGAAAAGATGAATAATACTATAAATTTCAAATTATTATTTTATTTTTCGTATCCAAACCATACATAGATATAGTTATTAAACACACATAATATTCATAATACATATTAAAAAATCTGTTGTAGTCAGCACAATACCTTCCGTCAATCCTGTGTATAATGTATAAATTCCATACATAATTTTTCTTGCAAAAGATTCTAAATTTCCAGTAGAATTATTTCATAAACAATTTAAATTGCACTTGACACTGACATCTTCTTCCTCTTTAGCTTTTCCCAATCGTTAGGGGTCGCTATTTTTGCGTGTCGTTCTCATTCAGTTCATTTTCTTTCAAGTCTTTCGCAATACAGTCCTTCCATCTTATCTTTGGTCTTCCTCTGTTTTTTCAACCTCCTATTAATAAACTACTCATTCTTGTTCAAATATAATTCTTCATTTCTCCTCATGACATGTTCAAACCAATGTAATCGTCTTTCTTGTATCTTTATAGAAACTTGTAACATTAGAGTTATTTTCTTACCGTATCTTTCCGTGTTTCCCCAACATCTACTTCAACATCCTCATATCTGCCACATTAATTTACTTTTTATTGATACTGACATCTGTCAATTTGAAAATATGAATATATTAATAGTTTCCATGTTTAGCATAGCTGGCTGAATTATAGAATTTTTTTTTTTTAATTCTTTAACTCTGTATCTATTGAATATGGAGTATAAAATGTAATCAAATCGTATAGAGAATAATATATTCTTTAAGTTATAATAATGTTAAATGTCAATAAATCAAATTTAAAGGGGACGGAAGATAAACATCTGTTGTGGCCATCACAATACCTCTCGCCTTTTCCTTTGTGGTATATATAAGTATTGTATTTAACATTTTTTGTACACACAAAAAAATCTAATTACACCTAATCGTTATATTTCATTCTTCCAATATATTCTTCATCTCTCCTCATGACATGTTCAAACCAATGTAATCGTCTTTTTTGTATTTATCTAGAAACTTCTATTATTTAAACCATGTCCCTTAGCCTTTTATTCCTTATTCTATCTTTCCGTGCCTTCCCCAACATCTATCTCAACATCCTCATCCCACATCCATTTACTTTTCATTGATATTGACATCTGTCAATTTGAATTATCTGAATATATTAGCAGTTTCCATGGTTAGCATAGCTGGCTGATAAAATTTTAATATATTTATCTTTCTTTAACTCTATATCAATTGAATATGAAGTATAAAATGCAATCACATCGTATACAGAATAACCTGCTCTTTAAAATATAATAATATTAAATGTCAATAAATGATATTTAACTGCTTTTTTTTCAAGAAAAACTGTTAAAATCTTCAAATTAGGGTACTTCCGGTTAAACAATAGTAACCAAAATCTAATCATATCTGCATATACATCTAAATTCGAGGAATACGAAAAAAATATAATATAACGATTGTCACATATATTCTCATACATACAGACATGATCGTAAAAATAGTAAATTCGTATTCTAGGGGCTTCACAACATGCTTATTCTTTAGAAACTCACCATCGATTTTTTTGACCAAAGACAATACTTTCCTTACCTAAAGGTGAGGGAAAGTAAAAACAAACATATCCTTTCTGATTTTTGTTCAGTATTCTGCAAAAAGAGAATCCTTGAAAAGGGTGTTATTTGTTAGAAGTGTGTATTAGCCTGAAGAGTTTTATTTTATTGCGTAGTAAAATAAAACATTACTTTCACAGTTACGGAAATGTCAAAGAAGTGCTGAAGGCTATAAAAACGTCGTTAATTTTTTCAGACTTTTATATCGGCCATCTATACAGGCACTGATCGCTGGTCTTTGTTGACGGTGAAGAGTTTCATATCTGAAAGTTCATTCTGTACTATAAGTTGAGCTTGTCACGACGATGACAACTTGCAATCTCCAACGAGGGTTATAAGCTTTTCACTTCAGAATGTACTCTTACTCACTAACTCCCTCAATGGTAAGCAGACAAGGATTTGGTATTCTATATGTTTTCGGAAAATGTGTTTCACATATTAATGTAATATATTTTCATATGTATTGAAAACATATTGATCTTGTACGTTTCAGTGTTAGCGAATCTTTTTCAAGGTGAAGAAAAGAAATACGAGCTTTGGTTTGTTCGTCCTCCTGTCAAATTTAGTGATATATATGGTGTTTAGATCTGCTTTTGTAGAATATAAATTCACTTTATTAGTTTGACAGTTTGAGAAAAGGCAATTCGTAAAATGACAGGGAAGAAGTGTAAATTTAACCATGTTAGCTATTATTATGACAGTTCCATACAAAACTTTTCCTATGTAAAAGAATTTACGAGTCCAAACTCATAATAATTCGGCCGGTATACATTTTCAATAAATTATAAAATCTATACAAATGGTTAGAAATTTCTATAAAATAAAAAAAAAATCTGTTGTGGCCAGCACAATACCTTTCGCCACTCCCATTTTTATTACATAAGTATAGGGCGCGAACAGTCATGTGACATTGTTGGCCTTGACAAGCAGAAATGGGTGCCCGTGTCAGAATGACAATTAGTAATCTCATCAAAAAAAATATTCTAAATTCACGTAGCTAATTTGTCACCACGAGTGTGGAATTTTCTTGTCAAGGAAAATAAACCACATGGAATTGGAAAATCACAAAATTTAGAATGAAAAATTATGATATTTGACATCTATGTACATAATTACTAGCTATCATTCTGACACGGGCCCCCATATCTGCTTGTCAAGGCCAACAAAGTCATATGATTGCTCGCGCCCTATTGTATTTAACATTTCTTGTATACCTACACTCTACACCAAAAATTCTACTTATATGAATGAATGCGATTATGAGTGTGGCCGAGGCGAAAGAAGTCTGCTTAGATAGGAATGTGTGGCGAAGGATGATTGTTTCCTAACTATTATTGTGATCCGGATGCGGTATTTCGCTACCGAAAATCGGTCACTTTAATATGTTTAAGAGTAAGTATTTGTTGTATGATGTTGATGTTGTTCTTATTGTTATCGGGTTTGTGCGAACCCACTAAGTGGGACACGCGTGATTTTATGTATGTATGTATGTATGTATGTATGTATGTATGTATGTATGTATGTATGTATGTATGTATGTATGTATGTATGTATGTATGTATGTATGTATGTATGTATGTATGTATGTGTATGTATGTATCTATTCCTTATATTTAGATAGTTTAATTTTAAATTCATTTTATGAAAAAAAAATTGTCCTCTTCTAATTTTTCGAAATGTTTCCAATTCATTGTCAGGATTGCCAGTATTTTTTGAAGGATATATGTAATATACCTATAATTTTAAATATTTTACTATTAATACAAAAAGAAATAAAATGTATGTACTTCCCAGAAAAAATATTCAGTAATGTCTCCGGATTTCTAACACATTTATCTCTCAGTTACAAACATTTTAATTTTTCAACTATTTTCCATGGCATTCTTTCGGCTGTAAAATTTATTATAACAGATTATTTTATATATATATATATATATATATATATATATATATATATATATATATATATTGTATTTCTTTTATCTCTAAATCTATAGAATATATAATAAAATATTTAAATTTTCTTTAATATTACCAAGAAAAATTTTCAAAAAATATTATTTAGAAGATTTTTTTTCAAAAATCTTCTACTTCTGATTGTCCAATTGTTACCAAAACCTTTTCAGATCTTCCCATGAATGTCCGATTGGGAAATACGTAGTTAAACAAATATAAAGTCTTATAGTTTTTGAGTAATCGTCCTTCCAACGTCCCACACACACATACATCCACACACACACGTAGAAATCATCGTAAAAATGTTAAAATCGGATTGTAGGGACCCTAAAACGTGCTTATTCATTAAAATCTGGATATGCGATTTTTAGCATGAATCCAATACCTCTCTTAGCGAGAGTTAAAAATCGAATGGACGATACTTTAAGGAAAATATATTATTGAATCTGTTTATTAATACAATAATCAACATTCATGTTAAAAACTCATGAAAAATAACAATTCGTCGTAAATACATCCATGATAGTACCATCTATCCATAATGTTACTGTTTAACTATTTTCACGTACTTTTAAAGTCATTTTGTAATAGTGAAAATATAGTTCTATTTCGTCAATAAAATAAAATTCTTATAGCTAATACAAACTTCTTTCTTACAACATCCCTTTCACGAATTCTATTTGCTGTATTCTAAACAAAAATCAGAACTTTTATTTCTTTCTCTCTCTATCTTATTCCTTTGGGAATAAGCCTGTCTTCGTCTCGTTCATCAACAGGACTGAGGTGGTTCATGTCTGTAAATAAATACGAAGGAGAGAAATCTTTTTACCTTTCAATATCTGAGCGAAATCAGCAGAAGCTGCAATGATAGCGATGGAACGCGGCCTCGTTCATCGATCGCTTACGAGAAAATTGCATTTCGTGAGAAGATACGCACCAGGGATGAGAAAAACGAAGCAGACAGGTGAGGTGATAGTGAAAGATGGATACACTTTCAAGGATAAATGTTTGTAAAATATTAACTTGTACAAGGTCAAAAGGTAATGGACATTTTTGTCAAAAAATATCATCTTTATGAAGATTTTCTTGTGCAAGAAAATAAATTCTGTAAAACTATTTCAACTTTTACTTTGACAGGGGTGGTTAAAAAAATCATAACACAAAAATGGGGACAAATATTTCAAATCTGTTTTGATTAGTAGATAAGGTTTGAAGAATATTTGAGCCAAAGGGCAAATTTGTAAACGGAATAAAAAGATTATTATATTTTTTTATCTTCCGTCACCTTTAGGTAAGGCAGGTATTGTCTTTGGTCAAAAAATTCAATGATGAGTTTTTAATGAATAAGCGGGTTTTAGGGTCCCTTTAATACGATTTTACCATTTTTACGATGATGTCTGTATGTATGTGTGTGTGTCTGTGTGTGTGTGACGAAAATTTCCCAGTTTACATCCAGACGAACAACTGATTACATTTTGGTTATAATTGGTGAACCGGAAGTAGCCTCATTTGAAGATTAGCAGTTAAATTTGATTTATTGACATTTAACGTTATTATAACTTAAAGAATATATTATTCTCTATACGATTTGATTACATTTTATACTTCATATTCAATAGATATAGAATTAAAGAATTTTAAAGAAATTAAATTTTATAAATCAGCCAGCTATGCTAAACATGGAAACTACTAATATATTCATATAATTCATATTGACAGATGTCAGTATCAATAAAAAGTAAATGAATGTGGCAGAGATGAGGATGTTGAAGTAGATGTTGGGGAAAACAAGGAAAGATACGGTAAGAAAATAACTCTAGTATTACAAGTTTCTAAAAAGATACAAGAAAGACGATTACATTGGTTTGAACATGTCATGAGGAGAAATGAAGAATTATACATGAACAAGAATGAGTAGTTTATTAATAGGAGGTTGAAAAAACAGAGGAAGACCAAAGATAAGATGGAAGGACTGTATTGCGGAAGACTTGAGAGAAAATGAACTGAATGAGAACGATACGCAAAAATAGGGACCCCTAACGAATGGGAAAAGCTAAAGAGGAAGAAGATGACAATGTCAAGTGCAATTTAAATAGTTTGTTTATGAAATAATTCTACTGGAAATTTAGAATCTTTTGCAAGAAAAATTATGTATGGAATTTATACATTATACACAGGATTGACGGAAGGTATTGTGCTGGCCACAACAGATTTTATTCGTATTCCTCCAGGTTACATCCAGAAGAGCAACTGATTAGATTTTGGTTATAATTGGTGAACCGGTAGCCTCATTTGAAGATTTAACAGTTAAATTTGATTTATTGACATTTAACGTTATTATAACTTAAAGAATATATTATTCTCTATCAATAGATGCTTAGTTCGTAGAAAAAGAGCATTCGGGTACGAACTTCAGCCGAAAAATTGGAGTTGTTTAAGAAAAATCCGGTCGATTTTAAAAGACGTTTCATAACCATGGATGAAACTTGCATACACCACTACACTCCAAAGACAAAAATTCAGTCGAAAGCGTGGATTGGATATGGTGAGCCGGCCCCGAAGAAAGCGAAGTCATTTAAATCGCCAAAGGCATTCTGCTAATTGATTATCTTGAGAAAGGAAAATCTATAACTGGACAATACTACGCTACACTATTAGACATGCTGAAAGCAGCAGTTCAAGAAAAACGCCCGAGAATGGCAAAGAATAAGATATTGTTTCACCAAGACAATGCACCAGCTCATTCAAGTCGTACTGCTCAACAAAAACTGACCAAACTGAGGTTTGGAATCGTCCCCCATCCATCTTTTCCCGAAACTCAAAACGTTCCTCGCTGGAAAGACATTTGGATCCAACGAAGAAGCCATCGAAGCAGTAAATGCTTATTTTGAGGACATCAAAGAAAACCATTTTCGGGAGGGAATCGAAAAGTTAGAAAAACGTTGGACCAAGTGTGTTGACCACAGAGGTGACTATGTAGAAAAATAATAGTAATATTTTTTTGCACGATCAGGTTTTTTTTAAACTTTACCGATAGGGTTTCCAAGGCAGTAAGTTTTGTTTACAAATTACTGATCAGTAAGTGATGTGGTACTGATCAGTAAGTGATGTGACTGACCGGTAAGTGATGTGACTACCTACCGATCTGGAGGCGGTGAAAATTACATAAATAAAAAATAAATGTACAATTTTTAAAACTTTAACGATAACAAAACAACGATCATAGCTTACTTAAAAATGACAACTAATTTTTTTAAAATGTCAAAATAATTTTTAAATAATTCTAAACTTTAATTTGTTATAATTGGAACGATCGTGTAAAAAATTAATAATAATCATTGCGGGCATTAAGTGCTTCTTATCGGTATCGGATGTATTGGAGATCGAGACGAAGTCGGAAGGTGCACTCACTGCCCTTAATACTTAAATAACTATTTCATGTCATTCCGGGAACTTTTCAATCTATCCTCGTAATTTAAGCATCTCATATTATCAGGCACATACCTTGTAAATCAATCTTGCTTCCAAGTATATCCCCATTCACAATTCAGACAGAGTATCAGTTTGCGTCTGTCAGATCTATTCGTGTATGGAATAATGTAGCTAGGTATAAGTGAGAGTTGTAGAGTCACGTGTTGTAATTAAGGTAAGTTGAGCTCTTTACATGAGCAGTAAATATCGTAATGTGTGGTAGAGTGTAATGTATCTCTCCTCCAAAGGGCTTACATCACCGTCAAGGGAATCGACTACAGAGACTGTCAAATGGAAACTAAATTTAGAAGTTACGTAGCAACTAATAACAATCTGAATTTATAAATATACATTTATTAAACATTGTAGAAAGGGTGAGAACGCAGAGAGGACAGCACATTTATCTGTATTTTATCGGTAGTAACAAATCTTTACACAAACATAGCTAGATCAGTTTTTACATTTCGTCATCTATAGGTAAGGAAGGTATTGTCTTTAGTCACAGAATTCAATGGTGAGTTTTTAATGAACAAACACGAATTTACTGTTTTTTTACAAATACTGCGTGTGTGTTTTCGGGGCGAATTTTACATTTTGGAAGCTAAAGGAGATTACTTGCCGGCATTTTATCAACGCCGCGTATGTTGGTGTGTGTTTGCGTGTGTGTGTATGTGTGTGTGTGTGTGTGTGTGTGTGTGTGTGTGTGTGTGTGTGTGTGTGTGTGTGGATGTATGTGTATGTGTGTGGGGAGGTTGGAAGGGCGATTTCTCAAAAACTATAATACTTAATGTCTGTTTACCTATGTTTTTCTCAATTGGACATAAATATTTTATTATATCTTTTATAGATTTAGAGATTAAGAAATATAAGGTATATAATAATCTGTTGTAATAAATCTCACATCCCAAATAATGTCATGGAACCCATTTGAAAATTTGAAATGTTTGTAATTGACAGGTAAATGTCAGTGTCAAAAATCCAGAGACATTACTAAAGATTTTTTCTGGGAAGTACATACATTATATTATTTCTTATTGTACTAATAGTTAAATATTTAAAATTATAGGTATATTACACATACCCTACAAAAATACTGTCAATCCCGACAATGAATTGAAAACATTTAGAAAAATTAGAAGAACACAAAATTTCTTCATAGAATGAATTTAAAAATATAAAAAGAGTGAAGGTATACAAGAAATGTTAAATACAAAAGGGCGCGAGCAGTCATTTGTCTTTGTTGGCCTTGACAAGCAGATATGGGGGCCCGTGTCAGAATGATAGCTAGTAATTATATACGTAGATGTCAAATATCATCAATTTTCATTCTAAATTTAGTGATTTTCCAATTCCATGTGGTTTATTTTCCTCGACAAGTAAATTCCACAGTCCTGGTGACAAATTAATTACGTGAATTTAGAAAATTTAGACATCTATGTACATAATTACTAATTGTCATTCTGACACAGGCTCCCACATCTGCTTGTCAAGGCCAACAATGTCACATGACTGCTTGCGCACTGTACTTATGCACCCTCTTAGGCCTAGAAGAAGATGCAAGAATGCACCGAAACGTCGTTGTCGTAAAAGTATAAATGCTGTTTGACTGAGATTTCGAATATTTGTTACCACCTAATTATTCAATAGCTACCGTGATAGGCTGAAAATCGAAGAAAATGTCTTTTAATGTCAATCTGCAAATATTTGTTCTATATAAATCTTCCACACCTTGTCTGGCTCAAAAAACTATTTCAGACGTCTGTCTCTTATCCTAATTGTAATATGAAACAAAACTAATAAAAATTCTTCACCATACACAATTTCATTTTCAATTTCCTTTCATATTCTCATAATTTGTGTGGGATCAAAATATTCTACAACATTTTCCGCAACGTAAACAAACTTCATGTTTGAATTTTACAACAGCGTATTGAAAATTAATGCTACAATATTGTATGGTAAAAAAACTTTTATTATTATTTTTCGTGTTTTTCTTCCAGGACGAGAATAAAACTGATTTCAATTTGGATTTTGATTATTATGAATTATAATGTAAAGTTTTTCTGTCAGAAAGTTTAACAATAACACTATGTTGTAATATAGAAATAACCAATGCTATTATTTCATAATATTGGAAATTATTATATTTTTAGTAGAGGGCTTTAAGCGCCGATCACTTTTGCCACTGCGATCTGTAAGATCTATTATAACATGGCCCTATTTTAGTTTTCTAGATGTAGTCCCAGAGTTCTCATGAAGTCACTTACTCCAGGAGTCATTTGCCGCGAAGTACGAGGGTCATTCAATAAGTAAAGAGACAAATGGGTATAGCTCAAAAACGGTTTATTTCAATCTTTCAAAATTAAGGCTATTTTTCAACATAATCACCCCCCACAGTTATGCACTTGTTCCATCTTTCTTGCAGCTTCCTAATTCCCTTGGCGAAGAATTCTTTCGATTTACCCCGAAACCACTTTGCACCGCTTCCTTAACTTCCTCATTGTTAGCAAATCTTTTTCCACGTAGGGCGTCTCTGAGTGGTCCAAACAGATAAAAATCAGATGGGGCGAGGTCGGGACTGTAGGCAGGATGAGGTAAGACCAACCCAATTCTTGAAGCTTATCACGGGTCAGCTGGGCTGTATGAGGGCGGGCGTTATCGTGCTGAAGAATGACTCCTTTTGACAAGAGTCCACGGCGTTTGCTCCTGATAGCTGGTCTAACTTTGTGTTCTAGCATCTCAGAGTAGTATTGGCTATTGATAGTTCGCTGATCTTCAAGGAAATCGCAATAGACTGGACCCTGTGAATCCCAAAAGATGGTCAGCACTGGACGTCCACATCGGGGTTCATCACCTACACTTGTTCGGCCACTTTTAAACCGATCAATCCACTTGTAAAAATTCGCACGGTTCATACAACTTTTACCGTACTGTATTAACATTCTAGAAAAAATTTCACTTGGTGGTTTTACACCTTCTGCGACTAAAAATCTAATGACTGAGCGCTGCTCTTCTAAGGTGCAATCTTCTAGTGGACTTGCCATGGTGAACTGAAAATTTTGAAGTTATGTTGACAAAAAATGAAACAGCTGATCAGAGCATATCCCAAGGTTGCCAACTAACACCCCTGAAAAGATTGTACACATTCATTGAATAGTTTTAAAATTATAGAATTTGTCTCTTTACTTATTGAATGACCCTCGTACCTTTCACCTAGATGGTTAAGTCTCCTTACGGCCAGAACTGGGCATTCCCATATAATGTGTTCCCAAGTTTTTTCGTCCTCTTCGCAGAGTCGACAGTTACTCTTTTCAGCTATACCAATCAATCTTATACGACTGTAGATTGAATCACACTTGGTTCAACGTTTTTCTAACTTTTCGATTTCCTCCCGAAAATGGTTTTCTTTGAAGTCCTCAAAATAAGCATTTACTGCTTCGATGGCTTCTTCGTTGGATCGAAATTTCTTTCCAGCGAGGAACGTGTTGAGTTTCGGAAAAAGATGAAAAACCAAGGCAGCCAATTCGGGCGTGTACGGTGAATGGAGGACAATTTCAAACCTCAGTTCGGTCAATTTTTGTTGAGCAATATGACTTGAATGAGCTGACGCATTGTCGTGGTGAAAGTGTGGCGTAGTATTGTCCAGTTACCGTTTTTTCCTTTATCAAGATAATCATTTAGCGGAATGCCTTTGGCGTCCCAAAACACTGACGCCATCACCTTTCCTGCCGACTGAACTGACTTCGTTTTCTTCGGGGCCGATTGACCATGTCCAATCCTCGCTTTCGACTGAATTTTCGTCCCTGGAGTGTAGTGGTATATCCAAGTTACATCCATGGTTATGAAACGGCTTTTAATATAGACCGGATTTTTCTCAAACTCCAAATTTTCAGCTGAATTTCGTGCACGAATGCGCTTTTGCTCCAAACTAAGCAAATGCGGCACCCACCTGGCGCACATTTTTCTCATGTCCAGCTCATTATGTAAAATATAACTACACGTTCATAACAGATCCCTATGGATTCCTCAATCTTACGCACTTCCATTTGGTGATCTTCCAGTACTATATCATGGACTTTATTCATAATCTCCGGTGTGCCAGCCGATTTTGGGCGACCTGGATGTGACTCGTAACAGGTGTGTTTTCGGTCACGCTTAAATTTCTATACCCAGAAACTCACCGTGGAAAACGAAAGTGAAGCATTCCCAAGGACAAGGATCGCACAAACTAGATTGCGTATCCCCTCAGTTTATGGAAACAAGCCCTTATATCACTGTTCCAATAAAATTTGTTTCTATTGAAAAATATATAATTCATCTTAGCAAACACTTATATTTCCAAATTTTATTAATATTAAATCCAGCTTTAAACTCAACATCCCAACATTGTCTTTCCCTCAGAATTTTATTTATTTACGCTTCCACTTTCCCTCACGGCTGAGCGCTTATAGCTTCCTGAAATATAATTTGAAAATCGCTGCAGTCAACAAAATGTCGCCGACTTCAGGATTACTCAGCAGTCAGCACACGGTTGATGGAAATTTTCAGCTGGAACTGAAATATAAACAGCATATGCTAACGACGTGTGCGTGGAGTTGTTCTATTCATATATTGGGGAATGGAATATGGATTGAACTGTTATTTCGGGGTTACATTCGTGTAGATAAAATTGGAGATCGATTTGTGATGTATTTGACAGGTGTGTTTCTCGATAATACAATATGGTGAATGGGGTACGGTTATGGATTTTACCTTCCGTCACCTCTAGGTAAAGAAGGTATTGTCTTTGGTCAAAAAATTCGGTGGTGAATTCGCAAAGAAAAAGCACGTTTTAGGGTCCCTACAATACGATTCTACCATTTTCACGATGATGTCTATATATATGTGTGTCTGTATGTGTGTGACGAAAGTTTCGGCTCGCATATCTTCAGTACCTACCACGCGTCCAAAAATTATATTTTTTTCGTATTCCTCATGTTTACATCAAGAAGAAGAAGAAGATTCTAACAGTTTTTCTTGAAAAAACGGAGTTATATATCATTTATTGACAATTAATGTTATAAAGAGTATGTTATTCTCTATACGATGTGATTGCATATTATATACTTCATATTCAATAGATATAGAGTTAAACAATAATAAAGATATTAAATTTCATAAATCAGCCAGCTAAGCTAACCATGGAAACTGCTAATATATTTAAATAATTCAAATTGACAGATGTCAGTATCAGTGAAAATAAAATGAATGTGGCGGAGATTAGGATTTTGAGATAGATGTTGGGGAAGACACGGAAATACAGGTAAGGAAATAAATGATAAAGGAAATGGCTCGAGTGATAGAAGTTTCCAGATAGATACAAGAGAGACGATTATAATGGTTTGAACGTGTCAAGAGGACAGATGAAAAATATATTTGAAGAATAATAAATAGCTTAGTAGTATAAGGTAGAAGAAACGGAAGACCAAAGAAGACTTGAGAAAAAAGGAACTGAATGAGGATGACACGCAAAACAGAAATGAGTGAAAGAAGAAAATAAAAAATAGCGACCCCTGACGAATGGGAAAAGCTAAAGAAGAAGATGTCAGTGT
The DNA here is from genome assembly GCA_951394225.1 of Harpalus rufipes. NCBI lineage: Eukaryota > Metazoa > Arthropoda > Insecta > Coleoptera > Carabidae > Harpalus > Harpalus rufipes. Next base: position 2,531,019 of record OX596276.1, read on the forward strand.
CAATTTGCATAGTTTATTTATGAAATAATTTTTCTAGAACTAATGGGATTTTTGCAAGAAAATTTATGTATAGGGCACGAAGAGTCACGTAACTTTGCTGACCTTGGCAAACAGATATGGGAGCCCTTGTCAAAATGACAGCTATTAATTATGTCCATAACTGACAAATGTCATAATTTTTCATTCAAAATTTCTTTTTTTGGTATTGTATAATTCCTTTTCTGACCTAGTTTAAACTAGAGGTAGGCCTGGTCTAAATTTAAACTAGGTCGAAGTAAACCGTTACTATGAATAAGGAAAAATTAATCCTGGTTTGAAATTACTATGAATACGGCTGCAAAAGTCTATTAGATGCTAAGTTTAAAAACAGAGTTTAAACTTTAAGTTGGCTGAGGCACACAACGATTTATTTGTTTAATATTTTAACTGTGTCGTCCATGTCACTCGAATAATTCCACACTAGTATAAATCTTGATTTGCATGGCTGGAACTGTGAGTATGAAACATGTACCATAGCCAAACATCCTGTCGTATTTCACTCACTCTGCCAACAGAGCACTGAAAAACAAGACTTGGCCTCCGGCTAACATAAATTGATAATTACACGCAGTACGCAGTGGTTTTTGCTAGTTACGTTGCCGAGAAGTTCCATTTAAGGCCAGAATATATTATTTATTTCACTCGAAACACTTTAGGGTTAAAGTTGAAAATGGGGGAATGAAATTGTAAAATTATGTTGTAGAAACGAAACAGGAATTATAAATAAATTATTTATTTGGTTATGACTTTTGTAATATTTCTTTCCCGATACAGATATTTTTCTATGTTTAGTGATGGAAACAATTGAAGAACTTTTAGCAAAAATAACCTTAGTCCATTTTTACCTCCCACTGCCCTTGATAAAAAAATCTGTTGTGGCCAGCACAATACCTCTCGCCACTTCCTTTTTTTGGTTACATAAGTATAGGGCGCGAACAGTAATGTTACATTTTTGGGCTTCACAAGCAGATGTGTGGGCCCGTTTCACAATGATAATTAGTAATTATGTACATAGATGTCAAATGTTAGAATTTTTCATTAAAATTTTTTAAGATTTTCTAAATTTACGTCAATTTATCACCAGGAATTTAAAATTTACTTGTATGCCTTAGATATTTAACATTTAATTCTGCTCCACATGGAATTGGAAAATCACTAAATTTAGAATGAGAAATTTATACATAATTACTAGCTATCATTCTGACATGGGCCTCCATATCTGCTTGTCAAGGCCAACAAAATCATATGACTGCTCGCTCCCTATTGTATTTAACATTTCTTGTATACTCTACACCAAAAATTCTACTTACGCATATATCTATTCCATATATATTTAGATTGTTTAATTTTAAATTCATTTTTGATGAAGAAATTTTGTCCTCTTCTAATTTTTCGAAATGTTTCCAATTCTATTAATACATTAAGAAATAATATAATGTATGTACTTCCCAGAAAAACTCTTCAGTAATGTCTTCGGATTTCTGACACTGACATTTATCTGTCAGTTACAAAAAAAAAAAATTTTCAACTATTTTCCATGGCCATTCTTTCGGCTGTAAAATTTATTATAACAGATTATTTTACATATTATATTTCTTTTATCTCTAAATCTATAGAATATATTATAAAATATTTAAATGTATCAGATAGAGAATTTAATTTTCTTTAATATTACCAAGAAAAATTTTCAAAAAATATTATTTAGAAGATTTTTTTTCAAAAATCTTCTACTTCCGGTTGTCCAATTGTTACCAAAACCTTTTCAGATCTTCCCATGAATGTCCGATTGGGAAATACGAAGTTAAACAAATTTAAAGTCTTATAGTTTTTGAGTAATCGTCCTTCCAACATTCTACATACATACACACACACACACACACACAGACATCATCGTAAAAATGTTAAAATCGGATTGTAGGGATCTTAAAACGTGCTTATTCAATAAAATCTGGATATGCGATTTTTAGCATGAATGCAATACCTCTCTTAGCGAGAGGTAAAAAGTATACAGAATGTTATATTTTAATGGACCTAGCAAATACCTACTTATTTATTAAGTTAGTAATTTCTTTCATATAACATGATTTATACAGCAACATGTAAGCTATTTGATGACGGATGTACATTCATGATACCACTTCCGGTTTATTAGTAATTAATATCAACTTTCAATTCCAAATGGAACATACTATATTTTTTAACAAATTTGAAAAGCACATCAAATTTGATTTACAATCATGTGAAATAATCCATCCGTTACATTATTAAAAAGTAAAATGGCGGGCACTTTTTTATACACCTAGTCGAAAAGAGAATAGTAAGCCATGACTATAACTTGAAATAAAACAATTAACTAAAACAATTGTAACACTGTAAATTATTACTGAGTATTTACAGGTTGACATTTACCGGAAATATATATTCTTTTGCAAGACACATCAGATTTTTTGACAGTTTTACCAAACTGTTTGACAGGCTTAAAAGTATATGTCGTCGTTTGTAACGATATTTACAATATGGTTGTTTTTGCCAAAGGCTCTTCTAGTACAATTTTTTCAAACAGAATATGAAATTGTTGCGTAATTAACAAACAAGTGTATAAATCCCTTTATTAAGCTACACAGTTGTGTTCAGTTATTTACTACATTCTCTAACTCTAACTGTATTTCAGTAATTTACCGTTGTGCTAATCTCTTCTAATCCATGGCAAATACCCAGGAATTACATTTCTGTTCTTACAGTTTGTAAAATACTTTTTAGAATAAAACTTATTTGCACAGGAAGTCGACTAAACTTCAAATATTAAGTCATTTCTTTCTAAACTTTATATGAAAAATGGTCTCATATCTTACCGACTGTGCCATAACAAAAATTTGTATCAAGTTGAAAAATAAGTGACATATAATACAATAAAATTAAAAATCTGTTGTGGCCATCACAATACCTCTCACCCTTTCTATTGTGGTATTCTTGTACACACAAAAATTCCTGATTACACCTAATCTTTATATTTACGTATTTTCTATAATTTTAAATTCATTCTATAAGCAAGTTTTTTCCAATTCATTAACGGGATTGGCGGTATTTCTGAAGGGTTCATGTAATATACCTATGATTTTAAATATATTTAGTACTACAATAAGAAATATTAAATATCGTTCCCAGAAAAAGCCTTCAGTACTATCTCTGAATTTTTGACACTGACATTAGTGACATTTATATGTGAATTACAGACATTTTAATTTCTCAAGTAGTTACCATGGAGATGTTTGGGCTGTAAACAGGCTGTGAAATTTACTACAACAGATTACTTTATAGATTATATATCTATATCTTAAAATATGTAGAAGAAGAAAAAATTAAATGTGTCGGATAGAGAATTTAGGTTTTTAATATTTGTAATAACATAAATTTTCAAAAAGTAATATAAATAAATAAATATTTCATCACGGCATATTACCCATTGTTGGGTATGCCAATCTGATTTGTACAGATATCGGTAATAAAAAGTAATATTAAGAAGATTTTTGTTAAAATACTACTTCCGGTTGTCCAATTGTTACCAGAATCTATTCAACTCTTCCCATTACTGTTAGATTGAGGGAATCCGTAGTTACACACACATACATACACACACACACACATACACACACACACATACACACACACACACACACACACACACACACACACAGACATCATCGTAAAAATGTTATTATCGGATTTTAGCATGATTCCAATACGTCTCCTAGCTAGAGGTAAAAATTAGCCCTAACCTTAAAATTAAGTAAAATTGAGACTACGTATTTCGAGGGTTAAGATAAATTAGGATTATTCAACATGTCAACAATGTCAGAAATCTTGGCAGCCTTTTCCTCAGAGATTTGTTAAGATTACTCAATATGGAATTCATGCCAGGGTCCTAACGTCTCTAAAAAGTTATTAATATTCTTATTCCCTTTGATTAAATAGAATACTAAATAATTCATGTGGCTATAAAGTTTTATGTCTTCCCCAAAAGCCGTTATATCATCAAAATCACAATTTATTCTTCAATATACATTGAATCCATTCACGGCGTTCTGGAAGACTAAAACTGGAATGCTGTTCAATACCTTCGTCATATTACATGCCCTTGCATTAATTAGTTCACATTATCGAGACTCTACTGTACTTACCTACACAGTCCTTAGTTCATAAAATTTGTTCAATCTTTGGCATTTCATTTCAGCCACGTCGTTAAAACATTTAACTGACTCAATGAACGTTTTATGTTACACTATATTTTGAGTTATTTGCGATGTTCCTAACTTTGGAATTTGTAATTTACACCTATATACGAAATACCTTCTAAATTTGAATGTAAATTAACAAATTTTGCGATGATTAAAATTTATGGTTTACTCATAATTACAATCTTAGCACAGATATAAGGAAAAGGAAATGAAACTTATACAACATAAATTGCTTGTATTAAATATTAACTTAATTTCAGTTTCTGCAGTTCGTTTGATTTTGCATACATTAAAATATGAATGTCATTTAAAATTTTCTGCAGAATTCCATGTTTTTTAATAGAAATTATACAGTTTCTAGAACTAGTTAAGTTAATATTTAAATAGAAATTTCACCACTAGCATTGTTAATACAAGAAAAATATTCATTTCAACTTAAAAAATCTGAAGTGGCCAGCACAATACCATCCGTCAATCCTGTGTATTATGTATAAATTCCTAACATAAATTTTCTTGCAAAAGATTCCAAATTTCCAATAAAATTATTTCATAAACAAACTATGCAAATTTCACTTGACACTAACATCTTCTTCTTTAGCTTTTTCCATTCGTTAGGGGGTCGCAATTTTTATTTTCTTCTTCCACTCATTTCTGTTTTACGTGACGTTCTCAAACAGTTTCTTCTCTCTCAAGTCTTCCGCAATACAGTCCTTCCACCTTATTTTTGGTCTTCCTCTGTTTCTTCAACCTTCTATTACTAAGCTATTGATCCAATATACTCTTCATTTTTAAAGCAATATAATCATCTCGCTTGTATCTTTCTAGAAACTTATAACACTAGTTATTTTCTTACCGTATCTTTCCGTGTTTCCCCAACATCTACTTCAACATCCTCATCTCTGCCACATTAATTTTTATTGATACTGACATCTGTCAATTTGAATTATATGAATATATTAGTAGTTTCCATGTTTAGCATAGCTGGCTGATTTATAAAATTTAATTTCTTTAAAATTCTTTAACTCTATATCTATGGAGTATGAAATATAAAATGCAATCAAATCGTATAGAGAATAATATATTCTTTAAGTTATAATAATATTAAATGTCAATAAATCATATGTTCTTCTGGATGTAAACTTGAGGAATACGAAAAAATTATAATTTATGCAATTGTGGTATTGAAGTTATGTGATCCGAAACTTTCGTCACACACACACAGACACACATACATACAGACATCATCGTAAAAATGGTAAAATCGTATTATAGAGACCCTAAAACATGTTTATTCACTAAAAACTCATCATTGAATTTTTTGACCAACGACAATACCTTCCTAACCTAAAGGGACGGAAGGTAAAAATAACCAGAATAAAAAGTAAGATCAAAAATTTTCAAATAATAATATTTAGAAGATTTTTTTAAGAATCTGTTATTTCCGGTTGTCCAGTTATTACCAAAACCTTTTCAGCTCTTCCCAGTAATGTCCGATTGAGAAATACGTAGTTAAACAGATATTAAGTATTATAGTTTTTGACAAATCGTCCTTCCAACCCCCCCCCCCCTCTCCCACACACACACACACACACACACACACACATACATCCACAGACACACACGCACTCACACATACACAGACATCATCGTAAAAATATTAAAATCGGATAATCATTAAAATCTGGATATGCGATTTTTAGCATGTATCCAATACCTCTCTTAGCGAGATTTAAAAAATAAAAATCCCTAGCAATAATTACAACTTGATACCCTGTTGTATCCAGCGCGTGCAACTTCCGTAAGTCCGGTCATCTGGTAAATTTAGTGAATTTATAATAGACAAAGTTGCCTGCCTGTTACGTCGCTGTTCTGCCGTCACTGCAGGGCTACCAACGGATGAATGTGAATCTAAACTGTTGCGAAGTGATAGAGGAAAAGTTTACACGTTCATGGATAATAGTTTAAGGTGAAGTTTTGTTCTATTTAGGGGAAAACATAATTTCAGTGTTGACAAGAAATCTAACGAGATTTTAATAAACATCTGTTTGTAAAGAAATGAGAAAAAAAGATTTTAAAAATATATTTCTTTATGTTAGCAGACACCTGATCTAATTAGGGAGTATTAAATTGTACAAAGCAAAATTTTCATATAAATTTTAAAAAAGAAATTAAATATGTGATATATTTTTTTAATGAAAGCTTGTTCGGGATTGTTAAAAAAATGCTAATCATTATTTATAATTTGTCAGCTTTGACAGATCTTAAGTCTTCCAGAAATTCATTTGAAAGCATTCCAAAAAACTCTGTTGTGGCCAGCAAAATTCCATACATAAATTTTCTTGCAAAAGATTCTTAATTTCCAGTAAAATTATTTCATAAACAAACTTTGCAAATTGCACTTGACACTAATATCTCCTTCTTCTTTAGCTTTCCCCATTCGTTAGGGGTCGCTATTTTTTATTTTATTCTTCCACTCATTTTTGTTTTACGTTTTCTCTCAAATCTTCCGCAATACAGTCTTTCCATCGTATTTTTGGTCTTCCTCTCTTTCTTTAACCTTCTATCTCTAAATTATTCATTCTTCATTCAATATACTCTTAATTTCTCCTCATGACATGTTTAAACTAATGTAATCATTTCGCTTGTATCTTTGTATAAACTTGTAACACTAGAGTTATTTCTTTACCTATCTTTCCGTGTCTTCCCCAACATCTATTTCAACATCCTCATCTCTGCCACATTAATTTACTTTTTATTTATACTGACATCTGTCAAATTGAATTATTTGAATATATTAATAGTTCCCATGTTTAGCATAGCTGGCTGATTTATAAAATTTAATTTCTTTAAAATTCTTTCACTCTATATCTATTGAATATTAAGTATAAAATGTAATCAAATCGTATAGAGAATAATATATTCTTTAAGTTATAATAACCAAAATCTAATCAGTTGTTCTTCTGGATGTAAACTTGAGGAATACGAAAAAAATATAATTTTTGGAATCGTGGTATTGAAGTTATGCGATCCGAAACTCTCATCACACACACCCAGACATACAGATACACAGACACACACACACACACACACACACACACACACACACACACACACACCCACACATACATATATACATACAGACATCAACGTAAAAATGGTAAAATCGTATTATAGGGACCCTAAAACATGCTTATTCACTAAAAACTCATCATTGAATTTTTTGACCAAAGACAATACCTTCCTTCCTAAAGGTGACGGAAGGTAATAAACAATGTTACATATTTAATACTATAATAATTATTTACAATACATTGCATTCGTCATAGCATCGAATTAAATAAATTATTGATGATTTTGTGGTTTATAGATTTCCATATTTTAAATAATTTCGTGGAATTATTAATATTATTCCTTGTAATACTTTTGTCAATTGTTTCCAACAGATTTTTAATTGTATTAAAGAGAATTTCATGCTGAATTCATATTTTGAAAAAGCATTGTCCTACTTTTAACCGCGTGAGAATGCTGAATGAAAAAAGAATTAATGAGCCAATTTCCATTTTTACTTCCAGTTTGATCATCCCTGAATCCATTTTGACTAATTTCGTCGTGACGTCTGTACGTACGTACGGACGATTAGGACAAAAAAATAAAAAAAAATATTCATGTCAAATTACGTTAAATACGTGCAATTTTATGATTCGTATAATAACAAATATTACATTTTTATTGTGAAATTAGTTATATTCATTGTTGTAATCAAATATTTCTTTGTTGTAATCAAAACTCTCTTTAAAAACTGCCTTTATGGTCGCTATATATCTTACTGTTTTGAAGTTAAAATTAATATTTAATAATTTATTTATTAAAAAAATCTGTATAGTTTAATAATCGTACAAGGAAGTCGTGTGGTGTCCACATCAGATTTTTTCTTCCTGTGTATGTATTCCCTGGATGCGTATGATCGCTCATATGTTTTCTATCGCTCTCTAGTTCTTTGTGATATGACATGATGTGATATGATATGATAGGCCTGATCGTCAGGTATAAATGATGTCGTCATGTCATTCTTAAAGTGCTTGCCGCTCGACCGCTCCGATCACGATCCACCATCATCCGTGATGGATGTCAATACATCCAGTAAAGTACAATCTGAAGCTGAACCGATGCCAAGTGAATAATGGATAGTACAGGAATACCAACTTATAAAAATACGCAGAGAGACGGAAGCAATGTAGTTTTGCTATTTTGACAATAAAATAATTCGTTCTTGAATTACTTATTATTTGTAGCTTAATGTAAAAACAACCAATAGGAACATATAATGTAAAAAAAATTGATGTGGTCAATACCTTCCGTCAATTCTACGTATTCTGTACAAATTCCACACAGAATTTTTTTTTATCGAAGGACAATTTTTTTTCACACACACAAACACACATACACATACAGACATCATCGAAAAAACAGTAAATTCGTATTGTAGGGACTCTATTCGTACTTATTCATCAAAAACTCACCATCGGTTTTTTGACTAAAGACAATACCTTCCTTACCTATAGGTGGTCGGAAAGTAAAAAAGATACTTTCAGAGTAAATAATACTGTGAATCTTGACATTCTGCACTATTAATGTTGAATAAAAATACCACTAAGGTCCAGTTTTACAATCTCCGGTTATGAGAGAACATGTTTAGTAACTATGTATGAAATATGCAGTAACAATAATAAATATAAGTAGCGCGAAAACGTACTTACATTACTAGGAAGAACTGCGAGTAGATAAATTCTTGTAGCGACTTACCTATAACAAAAATAAAATAGTATTAAAAACAATATTTATAAAAAAATGATGTATTACTCTAAACACACATTTGGACATCATATTATAGTAACTATATTAAGCTCTATACATTTGTTCATTGATCAAGAGTTTCATAAAAATGCCTCTCGTATTACAAATTGTAAATACACAAAAATATACAAGTAGCTGTCAAATATTCGGTCATTATAAATCACACCCTTTTTTCAAACATGAAAACCATTCAACTAATGTTCTCCCTATACATTTGTTTTTAATCCCTTTTGTATTTATCCTTGCTGTGTGCAATACTAACTGTTACAGGATTACAGAGCAACCAAATGACCAAAGCAACTACTACTGTAAAATATTTATCAAAATTGTTGTGTACTGCCCGGGCACATTGCCGTTTTTGTTGACATGTGTATGGTAAAGCAAATTTCCATAGCCGGGGGTATACGCAATAATAGCTCCTATACAAAATATCCTTCATTATGAAACTGAAATTTAATATATCACAAACAGTAATGTCGACAATAATACAAAACAGCGGTTTTAATAATAGAGATATTATTGGATATTTGGTTTCGACACAATGATACAATTTTGACATATTTTATTCATCAAATTCAAAGGGATTTAATGGACGTATTGTATTCAAAATTGTAAACCTTACAAATGTATAAGAATTTATTTTTTTAAAACCAATAAGACCAGAACAATTGCTAATTCAATCACACATCTAATATCCGTTAATTCAGTGTATTATCTTTGAATATATAATACATATAAGAATGGCAACGTAATGTATTTAGATTAAATATTTCGAGAGAAGGTGCCATCTATCTCTCCATATACGAATTATTTCTGAGTTAGTTCAAAAAATACATAATAGGTGGATGTTGCACAGTGTTGCCACGTAGCTAGAACAGCAAGTTAAGATTTTATAAAGGTTTTTAAGTTTGCTACTGTAAAACAAGTATACATGTACATTGAAGATTCAAAATATATTATCTGGTTATTATGAAACAAAAATTTTGAATTATTGATTATTGAATACCTCTAACAAATAGTATCTGGCAATGCTGTCAGCACGATTTACCGTAGTTCATAGTTTTGTGGTAGGAGTCACTAGCTATCTATAATAATTTTGTGAATAAAAAGAGACAGATATAGTATGTTGCTAGGCCATATGCGTTGTCATTCTTATATGTATTATAAATTCAAAGAATATACTCTTAAATTTAGACAAGGAGTCGCCAAATATGGCAATGTCAATAGTACATGATACACTGTTATATGCTAGAGTTGTCTTATTGGAGATTTCAATTCATAATTAGTCCTAGCTGTTTTACAATGAAATGGTACTTTATTTCTTGACGTGACGCGTGGAACGTGAAATGGTATTAGCTCAAGAATACATGGGTCATCAATACAATTATTTATTAATTTGTAAAAGTAGAGAGATAATTGTATTTTTTTTCTGCTACTTAATGGTACAGAATAATCATGGGTAAAGTTATTGTCCATGTATTTTAAAATAACAATATTTGATGAATTTATGCTGGACAGACTCAATCTTAGATATATATTTATGATATATTGGATTCCAGACTTGTAGACAATATTCTAGCTTAGAGCGGACAAATGCACAATACCAGATTTTTACCTCTCGCTAAGAGAGGTATTGGATTCATACTAAAAATCGCATATCCAGATTTTATTGAATAAGCACGATTTAAGATCCATAGAATTCGATTTTAACATTTTTACAATGATGTCTGTGTGTGTGTGTATGTGTGTGTGTGTGTGTGGATGTATGTTTGGTTGTTAGAGGCACGATTTCTCAAATTCTATAAGACTAAAGACTGTTTAACTACGGATTCCTCAATCTAACATTAATGAGGAGAGTTAAATAGGTTTTGGTACCAATTGGAAAACCGGAAAAAAAATCTAAATATTATTTTTTTAAATTTTTTTATTATTGGTATTAAAGAACGTAAAATTCTCTATTCGACACATTTTAAAATTTAATTATATCTCCTATAGGTTTGGATATATAGTAAATAATATAGAATAATCTGTTGTAATAAATCTCGTTTCCCAAAAAACTCCATGGAATCCAGTTGAAATATTTATATGTTTGCAATTGACAAATAAATTCAAAATGTCAGTGTCAAAAATCAGCATTAATGGAAGATTTTTCTGGGAGGTACGAGTACATTTAATATATATTATTGTATTATTAATTAAATATGTTTTTAAAATTATACGTATGTTAATATTACATATATCCTTAAGAAATACCGCTAATACTATCAATGAATTTGAAGAATTTTGAACATATTAGAAAAGTAGGACAAAATTCCTCATAGAACGAAAGAAGAGATACAATTTCAATTATGTGTATGTACAAGAAATGTTAAATTCGTTACTTATAGGGCGCAAGCAGTCATGTGACCTTGTTAGCCTTGGTAAGTAGATATGAGGATCCGTGTGAGAATGACGGCTAGTAGCTTAGATCCACATGGATTTCGAAAATCATGATGTTTTAAATGAAAAATTATGATACTTGACACCTATGTACATTATTACTAGCTGTCATTCTGACACGGGCTCCCATATCTGCTTGCTAAGGCCAACAAAGTCACAGGACTATTCGCGCCCTGTACAACATAAAATGAAAATGGCGAGAGGTATTGTGCGGGCCACAACAGATTTTTAGTGTAGTTGTTTTACAGAAAGACCGACAATTTCTAATTTCAAATCCAAGATTTTTGTAGGATGATCTTACGGTAGTCTCAATGTGTATATTAAATGTTAGTTTTGTATGAAATATAATCCCAAGATCCTTAAAATGAGTTACTTTCTCAAGCGAATTAGTTTCCATGTGATATGCATAAGTGTAAACGTATTATGTGTTTTATTGATGTTCATTTTATGTACAAATTTACTATTGAACTTCGTACACCTGCCCAAATTATATTACACATAGAATAATTATCATAAAGTTGGCAACACTGCATTTCCTTGAAATCGTATAATGTATTTAATGACGATTTTTGTGCTTTTTAGTGCCGTTCTCAAATAAACTACATTATTTAATAACTGTATTAATAATTTTAAAATTAGAGCAATATTACGAACATATTTCAGAAACAATTTTTTTATTCGATCATAAAATTGAATTACGACTGTTACTCGCTGTATTAAAATTGTAAAACATGATATGAAATTTTCATTATTAAATTTTAAAACAGTTTAAATTTACAGTACAAACTTTACGATATAAATAAATAAATACGATGTTGGCAGAAATAATAAAATATCAAATTCAATTAAAAGATACATAGTTGATTGGTTTAATTTCACTGAAACGTTTTATTGACATTTAAAAATTAGTACTGCTGTAAAATTTTATTGTCCGTAATGTTATAAAATGTCACCATCTCAATTCAACATTATTTGCTATGCTACACTGAATATTTTCATACACGAGCTGAAATGATTGCTACTAGAATATTCATTTCACATTTCAAATAGTGTACGCGTAATATTTTGCACTAAAATTTGTCATTACTAATAGAATAATATGTCATATCACTTTACAAACAGACATCATCGTGAAAATGTTAAAATCGGATTGTAGGGACCTTAAAACGTGGTCATTTACCAAAATCTCTATATGCGATTTTTAGCACCTATACCTCCCTTACTAAGAGTAGCGGGAGGTAAAAATATAGTTAGTATAACTTCGTAGAGACTCTAATAACAGTTTCCATAACCTCGCAAAAAATAGTTGTGCATCTATCGTTGCCCTCTCTGTATTATATGTAGCGAACTTTTCAATCTACTCTCGTACAAATTTGGTAAACTTATCATATTTTCCTGGGTGAATCAGAAATGACCGACCTATATTGTCTCCCTTCATACTGTAGTTTAAGAGATAGGCCGAATGGAAACGGGGCATTAGGAAACGTATAAACAAATGTAGGACTAGGGGCCGGGTGTATGAAATGGGATATTGTGGCAATTTGTTACCAGATATCTAGGGATGGAAATGTTACATCCACAATGACCAAATCATATTTTACAACGGGAAATGCCCTTTTTGCTGACGGAAGACAAAAGATTTCGAAAAGGATAATGCATATTATACTTATCTGGCATATTTCAAAATATTTTTATTTTATCCAAAATAAGATTGTAATATATTTTATTCACAATCATTATAAATAAATAAATATTTCATCAGGGCATATTACCCATTGCTGGGTGTGCCAATCTGCTTTGTACAGTCGGTAATGATGGAATATTTGTAGGGGTCAATTTTGTGCCATTAAAATTCGATGTAATTTTTGGCGTCGGTCGGGATCGAACCCGAGTCCCCAGATTCGCGACCAGACACTCAGGCACGCGGCTAGAATAATATGTTGTAATAAATCTCGTTGCCCAAAAAACAGTTAAGATATTTAAATGTTTGTAATTGACAGATAAATGCAATATGTCAGTGTAAAAAATCTGATGTGACCAACACAGTACCTCCCGCCATTTACCTATGTATATAATATTTATATTACTTTATAAATTTATCCATACAATATATAGAAAAAGTATTAAAGCAAACTTTAGAAAATGAAATAATCTTTAATTTTTATAGTAACAAATTGAGAAAAAATTACATTTTCAACTATCTTGAGCTTCAAGTAAACTGCCATTTCTGGTTATCCGATTGCCACCAATATCTAATCAGATATTTCCATATTAGAATAAGGTAAAAATACATGGTTTCAAAACTTTCTGAATGATAGTATTTGAGTTAGAGCGTATACACTATACAGGATCCACACATACATACATACACACAGACATCATCGTGAAAATGTTAAAATTGGATTGTAGGGACCTTAAAACGTGGTCATTTACCAAAATCTCGATATGCGATTTTTAGCACGATCCCTATACCTCCCTTACCAAGGGTAGCGGGAGGTAAAAATCAGCTGTTTTAATAACATTACTGGAAGATTTTTCTGGGAGGTACGAGTACATTTAATATATATTATTTCGCATTCCTCACGTGTTAAAATGGCCAATTTTAATTGCAAATATTTGAAGTACCGCGTTGTCAATTGTTTTTAAATTAGGAGAGCAGTTGAGATATACTTTAAATTTCAATTAATTCTGGGTAAAATGGTTCCACGATATAACTACCTGTATTTTGTATTTGCAACGTTGCTGAGTGTTAAGATCTGATTCCCGATCCTTGATCCCTTTGATGTGAAATGTGGCAACATTGAGAACTTTCCGCAATGTCCAATCAACCGAAAGCAATTTTTCTATGCCTACGAATCCAAAATACATTTCAACACATCAAAGTTACATTGAAATTAAATCATTCGAAAGGATATTGGTATTCAGTTTTAGTGTAAATCTCATACTTATTATCAAAGTGATCGCAATGAATACGTAAATGCCTTCATAAGTAAATAAAATAGAATTTAAAATATATTTTATTATACAACCTATCTTCTACTCTTTGAAAACATGTATACGGCTTTAAAATCTTGTTATTATATTTTTCATTGTTGTATAAACTCCTTATCACTATACTTTTATGTTATGTTCCATAATATTTTCCATTTGTATCCAATTTCGTGGAAACAAATCCCAATAGTGTGCCAAGCTTCTCTCAGAATCCTGCATTTAGTATGTGATTCCTGCCGCCTGCTATGGAAGCAGGAGTATAATGGAATATGTATTTTTCCGTTTCTGATGACACTATTAACATAACACAAAAGTAGATGGGTTACTGGTTCCATCAGTATTGCAGGAATTTAACAAAGAAAAATATGCGGGAAAATATACAGTGTGTTAATTAAAAACCTGGCTATAGACGCTTAACATTTTCCTTGCGCAAAAGTTCCCAAATTATTTTAGACGAAAATACTTCAAATAAATGTTGTAGAGAATTAAATTCTGCACCCGGGATAGTAATAAAATTTTATTTTTGACTTTTAATAACCATGCAACTCAAACAAAATTTGTCCACCATTTTATAATCTGAAGCTTTTCTTCATGAGAAAACTTCCATACTTTCAAAGAATTATTTTATTGAAAGAAAAGCACAAAACAAACTTTTTTGACAGTTAAGATGGCATACAATTGTTCGTAATTTTGTTTGAGTTTCATGGCTACCGCTATAAATTACCTATGTGCAGAAAAATTTAAAATTGATTTTCTCGATTAAAGTTTATTATTATTATTATTATTAATTAACACACTGTGTAATATGTTCTTGAGTAGTACGCGAAACCGTCAAATAATGAGTTTTTCAATAATATTTTTTTTACCTTCCGTTACCTTTAGATAAGGAAGGTATTGTATTACGTCAAAAAATTCAATAGTGAGTTTCTAATGAATAAGCACGTTTTGTGGTTCTTAGAATACGAATTTACTATTTTTAGAATGATGTCTGTATGTGTGCGTGTGTCTGTGTGTGTGTGTGTCTGTGTTTGTGTGTGTGTGTGTGTGACGATCGTTTCAGATCGCATAACTCCAATACAACGATTCAAAAAAATTTTTTTTTCGTATTCCTCGAGTTTAGAAATGTATTATACATGTAAAAAATTATATATAGATTGTTTTAGATAAGTAATTTTTTGATGATGTAATAACTATTATGTTAAATAAATAACTATTATTATTATTATTATTATTATTATTATTATTATCATTATTATTATTATTATTATTATTATTATTATTATTATTATTATTATTATTATTATTATTATTATTATTATTATTATTATTATTATTATTATTATTATTATTATTATTATTATTATTATTATTATTATTATTATTATTATTATTATTATTATTATTATTATTATTATGCAGACATGATTAGATTTTGGTTATAATTGGGCCACCGGAAGTACCCTCATTTAAAAATTTTAACAGTTCTTCTTGAAAAAAACGCAGTTAAATATCATTTATTGACATTTAATGTGTGCCTGAGTGTCAGGTCGCGAATTTGGGGACCCGGGTTCGATCCCGACCGACGCCAAAAATTACATTGAATTTTAATGGCACAAAATTGACCCCTGTGGTGGATTCTCCACGCCAGCTATGAGTGCCTGTGAGGTGACGCCTGGTAAGCGCTCACATGGTACAAATAATCCATCATTACCGATATCTGTGTACAAAGCAGATTGGCACACCCAGCAAAGGGTAATATGCCGTGATGAAATATTTATCTATTTATATTTTAAAGAATACCTTATTCTCTATACGATGTGATTGCATTTTATACTTCCTATTCAATAGATATAGAGTTAAAGAATTATGAAGATATTAAATTTCACAATTCCGGCAGCTATGCTAACCATGAAAACTGATAAATATATTCAGATAATTCAAACTGTCAGATGTCAGTATCAATAAAAAGTAAATGAATGTGGCAGAGATGACGATGTTGAAGTACATGTTGCGGAAGACACGGAAAGATACGGTAAGGAAATAACTCTAGTGTTACAAGTTTCTAGAAAGATACAAGAGAGACGATTACATTGGTTTGAACATGTCATGAGGATAGATGTTGGAAGAAGAATGAATAGTTCAGTAACAGAAGGTTAATGAAACAAAGGAAAATCAAAGATAAGATGGAAGGACTGTATTGCGGAAGACTTGAGAGAATAGAAAATGAATGGCGACACACAAAACAAAAATGAGTGGAAGAAGAAAATAAAAAATAGCGACCCATAACGAATGGTAAAAGCTAAAGACGAAGAAGATGTCAGTGTCAAGTTCAATTTGCATAGTTTGTTTATGAAATCCTTACGCAAGTTGATTTGCTCTAAAATCCGTTCGAGGATACTTCATTGTTTCGTTGTAACGTTAGGTTAAGTTAATAAATTTGTAAATATAGATATTGCATTAAATTTAAAATTAAAATACAATTTCCCGGAAAATTAATAAAAGAATATTATTGTCTCTCTGAATTAATTTCTTCGTTGAATGAAAAGCAATTAAAATGATTTCTCGCCAACTATTCCCGTAAATTTTAGTTTAATATCGTTTAAGAAAACAAGAATAAATATTTATGTTTTCGTTAATTAAAGCATCTGCATCCCAACAATTTCGAACTTCTGCTAGAAGTTTGTACATGACTTCAGAGTACAACAATGGTATAGTTTCCGGACGCAGGAGTGTGTTCCAAACTCCTTTGTAGAATTCTGGAATTCTCGAATTACACCGAGCGATAGACATGAGATCATGACAGATCAGAATAGGGCTATTGTGAGGATCTTCTAAGTATTCAATTTTTGAAAATATTATTCTTTAA
This sequence comes from Harpalus rufipes, assembly GCA_951394225.1. Taxonomy (NCBI): domain Eukaryota; kingdom Metazoa; phylum Arthropoda; class Insecta; order Coleoptera; family Carabidae; genus Harpalus; species Harpalus rufipes. Next base: position 2,548,443 of record OX596276.1, read on the forward strand.
ATAACCTCAAATTTGAAAATAACACAAAATATCCAATAGATATTTTACAATTATTGACATTCGTATAATATTTTGAAAAAGTTACTTGATTTGAAACAGAATGTGCAATATTGTTATTTAAAAACATGGATTATTGTTTAGCACAGATACAGACTTTTATCCGCATTATTGGTGTCTTAGGGGTCTCGTGGCCGTATTATTGTATGAATAGTTAAATATTTAAATTATAGGTATATTACATATACTGTTTAAAAATACGGTCAATTCCGACAATGAAAAAAAATAAAAATATTTCATCACGGCATATTACCCATTGCTGGGTGTGCCAATCTGCTGCGTACACAGATATCGGTATTGATGGAATATTTGTACCGTGTGGGCGCTTACCAGGCGTCACCTCACGGGCACTCATTGCTGGCGTGGAGAGTGCGCCACAGGGGTCAATTTTGTGCCATTAAAATGCGATGTAAACATTTCGAAAAATCAGAAGAGAACAAAATGTCTCCATAGAATGAATTTAAAATAAAAAAATCTAAATATAAAGAATAGATGTAAATAGAATTTTTCATGTAAAGTGTAGGTATACAAGAAATGTTAAATACAATAGGGCGCAAGCAGTCATGTGACTTTGTTGGCCTTGACAAGCAGATATGGGGGCCCGTGTCAGAATGATAGCTAGTAATTATGTACATAGATGCCAAATATCATAATTTTTCATTCTAAACTTAGTGATTTTGCTATTGCATGTGGTTTATTTTCCTCGATAAGTAAATTCCACACTCCTGGTGACAAATTAACTACGTGAATTTAGAAAATCTTGAAATTTAAGGTCTGTACAATCCGATTTTAACATTTTATGATGTCTGTGTGTGTGTGGATGTATGTGCGTGGGTGTGTGTGTATGTGTGTGGGACGTTGGAAGGACGATTACTCAAAAAACTATAAGACTTAATATTTGTTTAACTACGTATTTCTCAATCGGACATAAATGGAAAGAGCTGAAAAGGTTTTGGTAACAATTGGACAACCGGATGTAGCAGATTCTTGAAAAAAAAATCTTCTAAACATTATTTTTTGAATTTTTTCTCGGTAATATTAAAGAACATTAAATTCTCAATTTGACATTTAAATTTTTATTAAATCGCGTATAGGTTTGGAGATATAGTATATAATAATATAGAATAATAAATCTCGTTGCACAGAAATCTGATTTTGCTGGGAAGTACATTTAATATATATTATTGTATTATTAATTAAATATGTATTTAAATTATAGGTATGTTAATATTACATATATCCTTAATAAATACTGCTAATACTGTCAATGAATTTGAAGAATTTTGAACATAATAGAACAGTAGGACAAAATTTCTCATAGAACGAAGGAAGAAATACAATATCAGTTATTTGTGTGTACAAGAACTGTTAAATTCTTTACTTATAGGGCGCAACCAGTCATGTGACTTTGCTGGGCTTGGCAAGCAGATGAGGATGTTTATTTGTCATCAATAGTATGGAATATACTTGACGAGGTAAATAATCCACATGGATTTGGAAAATCATAATGTTTTGAATGAAAACTTATGATACTTGACATTTATGTACATTATTACTAGCTGTCATTTTGACACGGGTCCCCATATCTGCTTGCCAAGGTTAACAAAGTCACATAACAGCTCGCGCCCTGTGCAACATAAAATGAAAATAGCGAGAGGTATTGTGCTGGCCACAACAGATTTTTTTTATCAAATCTTGAATCTGTCTGTTTATAAAGAATAAAATAGTTCATCTACCGTAAAGCTCCAAGAGTGAAATGTCAAATCATATGTCGTGATGTCCTGCCCTAATGTCTATTTGCCTGCGCGTATAGAGTAATGTGTGAGATAAAATTTGATTGTTAGTTGGTGTAGTATAAGTACACCAACATTCAAGCAATAAGGATAAACACTATCTCCGCATTACAGTTGCGATTAAAGGACTATTGCACTCAAATGTAGACTTTAATCGTAAAGCAGCAAATATTACTTAAACAAATTACCAGCAATAAAATTGATAGCAATTACAAAGGTTGCCTTTTAAGTTTTTACAAAACGTGAAACAGAAACGAACAAGTTCGAGACAAAGTGTTTTATTGCTTTGCGAAATATTCACGGCATCTTTTGTTTGACAGTGAGCCAAGTCATGGCCATACCCTGTATATAGAGGTACCCTAGATGCCACTGGGGTACAGTAAAATTTTTGAAAGATGTCCGATCAAGGTTGTCTACGAATTGTATGAATTCAGATTTTTGCTCCGCCCATCATGACAAATTCAGTAGTGTCGTTTGCTTAGTTTTTATGAGGATACTACTGTTATGTTATTATTATAAAAATATATATTACAGGAAAAGCATTCAAAATTCAAAAATAAGTCAACTAGTAAGTTTATAAGCAAATGTAAAACCAAATATGTTAAAAATAAGATACTGACACAATGTCAGTGTCAGTGACTCTGACAGAATATAACGTTATACGTACGGCTATGAATCCAGGTAATGTATCTGAATTAATAAATAAACTTATGTTACAGCAAAAGTACTATCAACAACGAGCATCGTTTATAAATGGAATGTCCTAACTTACTCGAAATTTCTACCCACTCTATACAGAGCTTGTGGATACAATGCCTAATAGAATTAAAGCTTGTATTGCTAATAATGGCGATGTAATCCATCCTAATCCATATAAATAAATAAATAAATATTTCATCACGGCATATTACCCATTGCTGGGTGTGCCAATCTGCTTCGTACACAGATATCGGTAATGATAAAATATTTGTATACCGTGCGGGCGCTTACCGAGCGTCACCTCACGAGCACTCAATGCTGGCGTGGAGAGTGCACCACAGGGGTCAATTTAGTGCCATTAAAATTCGAAGTAATTTTTAACGTCGGTCGGGATCGAACCCGGATCCCCAGATTCGCAACCAGACACTCAGAATATTCTATTATCAACACGATTTGATTTCATTTTATATTTCATATTCAATCGATATAGTTAAAAAAAAAATAAAGTAATTAAATTTCATAAATCGGAAGTGATACTTTACTTAAAGCTCATTGCTATTCTAAACTTGGAATTGGCGGGAGGTCATGTGCAGGCCACATGACCTCCCTATGTTTATATTTCTTGATACTATTTATAGACGCTACTTCAAATGCAATATTCTTTAATAATGGTTTAACCCCATTTTTAACAAATATTTGTTAATTGTAAAAGTAAAGATAACATATGTATTTTCTAATTTTAAAAATGTGCACACAATTTTAAATTTATAAATGGATGTTTGTACTAATACTTTTAAATTTAAATGAATGCAGACAAAAAACATTTTTCTACAAATTAAACAAATATTTGATCTTCACGCTACTGAGTTTATTTTCTCAAAGCCAAGTAAGCCAAGTAATATACTACAGAATGTCCTAAAAGGGTACCGGGTGTTTTATAATTCAATAAGACAAAAAATAAAAATAATCAAAATGGTTGTTTATTTTTTAATAGTCAGTAAATTGGAAAATTATTTAACATAGTTAATGTCTAAATGTTGACTTTTACGCTACTATTATTCCTCTAATCTCTAAGGAAGATTGGCTATTACGTTTAATTAAAATCTAACAGCACGTCTGAATATTTAATTATGCAAATGGAAGATTTATGTTAGTCAAGAATAGAGGATAAAGGAATGAATGAAGAAAATAAATACGCTTCCAAATGTAGGGCCGCGTAAAAATATTTGTTTTTGTGATTTTAATTAGTTCATATGTTTGTAATTAATTAACCCTGTGAACAGTACCACTATTAATCATCTATTGAACAGGGAATAAATTAAATTACTAAATATAGATGAACTATTACCAGAACTCATCTATACATGTCAAAAGATAATAATAATGATGAATATGATATATGTATATTCAAGGAAGAGGCAGAAATTTCACTTGTATCTATTCTAAATTCTAATAAATTTACTTGTAATTTAAGCTGTGGACTTCACCAGGATTTGAACCCAAGGGATTCTCATTGTCTACTAGCATGTTCTACCTTCTGAGCTATGCATTCCAAGTAAAAAAATTGACATTAAGAGGTAACATACTTTCAAAAATTAATCGGTACTGTGAACAATAAAAATCTGGTGTGGCCAACACATTACTTTCCGTCAATCCTGTATATTATATACAAATTCCATACATAAATTTTCTTGCAAAAAATTCTATATTTGCAGTAAAATTATATTATAAACAAACTATACAAATTGCATCTTTAGCTTTTCCCATTCGTTAGGGGTCGCCATTTTTTATATTCTTCTTCCACACATTTCTAATTTACGGGTCGTCCTTATTCAGTTCCTTTTCACTCAAGTGTTCCTCAATACAGTCCTTCCATCTTATCTTTGATCTTCCTCTGTTTCTTCAACCTTCCATTAGTAAGCTATTCATTCTTCTTCTAATATATTCTACATCTCTTCTTATGACATATTCAAACCAATGTAATCGTCTATCTTGTATCATTCTAGAAACTTCTCACTCAAGCCATCTTTTATATCCTTACATTCATTTTCGTTTCATTGATACTGATATCAGTCAATTTGAATTATCTTAATATATTAGCAGTTTCCATGATTAGCATAGCTGGCTGGTTTATGGAATTTAATATCTTTATAATTCTTTAACTCTATATCTATTGAATATGAAATATAAAATGCAATCAAATCGTATAAAGAATAACATATTCTTTAAAATTTATAACATTAAATGTTTTTTCAAGAAAAACTGTTAAAAGTTGCAAATGAGATAACTTCCGGTGGACCCATTATAACCAAAATCTAATCATTTCTATGGAATCTTAGGAATCGTGGTATTGACATCATAGTAAAAATAGTAAATTCTAGGGACCCCAAAACGTGATTATTCATTATTGAAATGTACCACCGACCCGATTGCAACGAGCGCCAATTTCAAATGCGACCTCGACCAACAACTTATTTTATTTATCATTTATCATATATTTAAATTATGTAAATAAATAAATAAATAATTCAGAAAGTTTTGAAACCATGTATTTCTACCTTATTCTAATATGGAAAAAAGCCATTAGATTTTGGTGGCAATCGGATAACCGGAAATGGCAGTTTACTTGAAGCTCAAGATAGTTTTTCTTCAAAAAATACCTTTAAATGTATTTTTTTCGCAATTTGTTGTTATAAAAATTAAAGATTATTCCATTTTCTACAGGTTTGCTTTAATACTTTTTCTGTATATTCTGTGGATAAATTTATAAAGTAATATACCCCATAGGTAAATGGCGGGAGGTATTGTGCTGGTCACATCAGATTTTTTTTCTTTAAAATCCCCCCCCCCTCCTGCTGGCCCCCATTTTATCAACAGTCATTTGTATAGTTTTTTGAAACATTTGTATCTTACAAACTAAGTTGGCTACTGGTTTTCGAACCGAGGTTCTATTATATCCTGATGCGAGCATAACATGCAATATTCCATCATATTGACATTCTTGCCTATCGTTTCGGACTAGAAAATTGCTTCCATGTAATTTACTAATTTCAGAAATGCAAATGAGCTCCACTTTTTCTTGTTTCATATTTTGTTTAATTAATTTTTGAATAATGAAGCCACGCGGGGTGAATATAAATACGATAATAGTTTCATTTCTAGCAGAAATGTGTTCTAACTTAACCTGAATACTAATCGCATATTTTTATTAAATTTTCTATGCAGATTTTGATAAATTTAATTGAAAATTTAAGTGGTGGTATAATAGCGCATACGAGCAAGGATTTTTAAAATGTAAATAAATATATCATCACGGCATATTACCCATTGCTGGGTGTGCCAATCTGCTTTCTACACAGATATTAGTAATGATAAAATATTTGTACCGTGCGGGGGGTTACCAGGACTTACTCATAGCTGGCGTGGAGAGTACACCACAGATGTCAATTTAGTGTCATTAAAATTTGAAGTAATTATTGGCGTCGGTCGGAATCGAACCCGGGTTCCCAGATTCGCGACCAGACACTCAGGCACACGACCACGAAACCGGAATTATGCAATAATGGCTCGGAATACCAACAACAGTAACAGACAGGACGATGTTAACATCATCCAGAAACAAATGAGACAAGGTAATATAATAGTCCCCTATTAGTGTTGTAAAATTAGATTTCTTATTTCCATAGTTTATAGAAACAACCCCTTATGTCAACATTTCAAAAAATTTGATGTGGCCAGCACATTACCTTCCATCTATCCTATGTATTATGTACAAATTCCATACATAAATTTTCGTGTAAAAGTTCCTATATTTCCAGTAAAATTATTTCATAAACAAACAATGCAAATTACACTTGGCACTGACATCTTCTTCTTTAGCTTTTCTCATTGGTTAGGGGTCGCTGTTTTTTTTATTTTCTTCTTCCACTCATTTCTACTTTGCGTGTCGTTCTTATTCAGTTCCTTTTCTCTCAAGTCTTCCTTCCATCTTATCTTTGGTCTTCCTCAGTTCTAGACACTTTATCACTCGAGCCATTTCCCGTACCTCTCATTCCTTACTCTATCGCTCCGTGTCTTCCCCAATATTTATCTCAATATTCTAGTTTCTGCCACATTCATTTTCTTTTCATTGATACTGACATTTGTCATTTTGAATTATCTGAATATATTAGTTTCCATGGTTAGCAAAGCTGGCTGATTTATGAAATTTAACATCTTTATAATTCTTTAACTCTATATCTATTGAATATGAAGTATAAAATGCAATCAAATCGTATAGAGTATAATATATTCTTTTAAATTTATAATCATATATAATATCCTAGGTGGTAAATTTTTGCCGGAAAAATTTTCAAATTGTTACGAGAGCTGGTTGCCTAGCAATTTAAGCAATCGGAAAAAAATTCCAAGATAAAATTTAACCCTGAATGGTATTCAAAATAAAAGTCAGGTAATAATTTAGTTTTTTGACAAAAATCTATAAATTTTTATTGTGTTTTTAGGTTTTATATTTAAGATTGTGTTTTCAGTGTACTGAAAAGATTCCTGTTCGAATCGACTTATTTTTAATAAAAACTGAAAACACTGAAAATATACGCATTTTGGCAGGTATATAAACAATATGTTTCAAGGTACTCTTGAAACTTCAAAAAAATTTCGCTTATCAAAACTCACTTGTAAAAATACTGTATCTTATTGGCTCGAAGGATACGAATTTTTTTTATAATGCTGTGCTGTCGAAATAAAACGTGGTAACTAGGTAGAATCCTTAATTTGCAATGGTTTATAAATTTATGAATGAAATAGTCATCAATAAATGATATGTAACTGCGTTTTTCAAGAAAAACTGTTAATACGTAATACGTAAAAATTGTAATTTTTGGAATTCTAGTATTGGAGATATCGCAGCCGAAATTACAGTCACACACACACGCATACACACACCTACAAACATCATCGTAAAAATAGTAAAACCCTATTGTAGGGACCCTAAATCGTTATTCAATGAAAACTCACCACCAAATTTTTTGACCAAAGACAATACCTTCCTTACCTAGAGGTGACGGTGACGGAAGGTAAAAATTCTTTCTATTTTATAAAGAGGTCTCAGTTTTTCTCAAAACTTTTGTTACATACGTTATACTCAAAATTCCTAAAGAACCGTCTCAGGCCTGCCATCAGAACCACAAGGCATTGATTTTTGAAAACTGACATTGTTTTGCAGCCACATACTTCACGGTCAACGGTGGCAATCATCCAAGATTTGAAGTTCCGGTGACCGCGCCCCAAACGATTATCATGTTTTTGGTCCACTTAAAGAAGCATTAGATGACTAATCAGAGGGCAGAATTAATTAAATTTTAAACGAATTAAATATAGGGTCTAAACCCTACCTAACCAACTCTAATTTCTTACGTGAAATGAATTATAGGAGTAGTCAAATCATGATTAATTTCACAAATGCTAATGGTTTGTGCAGAATATAAATTGATTTAACAAGATTCGTTGAAAATAAGAAATTCAACAATATCAAGTACATTAGTTGTGACTTAGATTTACAAGCGTTTCTTAGAATTTGGACAAAATTAATTGATTTTATTTTACATTAGAGTACCTACACGAAACGTGTAACTATTCCAAGACAAAAAATCTGTTGTGGCCAGCACAATACCTCTCGCCACTTTCGTTTTTGGTTCCATAAGTTTAGGGCGCGAGCAGTCATGTGACATTGTTGGTCTTGACAAGCAGATATGGGGGCCCGTGTCAGAATGACAATTAATAATTATGTACATAAATGTCAAATGCCAGAATTTTACATTAAAATTTCAACATTTTTTAAATTTACGTAGTTAATTTGTCACCAGGAGTGTGGAATTTATTCGTCAAGGAAAAGAAACCACATGGCATTGGAAAGTAACTAAATTTAGAATGAAAAATTATGATATTTGACATCTATATACATAATTACTAGCTATCATTCTGATTTGGGCCCCCACATCTGCTTATCAAAGCCAACAAAGTCACATGACTGTTTGCGCCCTATTGTATTTAACATTTCTTGTATACCTACACTCTACATCAAAAATTCTACTTATATCTATTAGATTTTTTAATATTAAATTCATTCTATAAATAAATTTTGTCCTACTCTTCTAATTTTTCCATTTCATTGTCAGGATTAACAGTATTTTTGAAGGGAATGTTTAATATACCTATAATTTTAAATATTTAACTATTATTAATACAATAAAAAATAATATACATATGTACTTCCCAGACAAAGGCTTCAGTAATGTCTCCGGATTTCTGACACTGACATTTATCTGTCAGCTACAAACATTTTAATTTTTCAGATAGTTTTCATGGTATTATTTCGGCTATAAGATTTATTACAAAAGATTATTTTATATTGTATATCTTTTATCGCTATATCTACAGAAGATCGGATAGAGAATTTATTTTTCTTTAATATTAGCAAGAATAAAAAAATTCAAAAAATAATATATAGAAGAATTTTGTCAATAATATGTTACTTCCGGTTGTCCAATTTTTACTAAAAACCTTTTCAACTCTTCCCATTAATGTCCAATTGGGTAATACGTAGTTAAACAGATATTAAGTCTTATAGTTTTTGTGAAATAGTCCTTCCAACATCCCATATACACACATACACACACACACACATACACACACGAACACACACACACATACACACACGAACACACACACACATGTAATTCGTCTCCAGAATCTTACCATAATTTTATTTTATGATGTGACGTTAATTTCTATTCAATTACGAACCTATGAAAATTGATTTATTGATTAGATATTTTATAAATTCATATTTTAACATTTTCTTCTTAAAATATTAGCATTATTAATTTGAAATGATTAATTTGTAGACAGTGGCACTTATCTGTTAGTTACATAAATTAGAAATCTGAACTGTGTAACCCAGGAGATATATTTATCTTTAAAGCATAGACTCCGGAATTTTTAAAATAAATTATTTTATAAATTCATTCATAAAATAAATAGACAAAGTGTTAATGCATATCTGTAGAAAATTGAATAAATGTAATGTTTTTCGTAGACACGCACACACCCAGACACACACACACACACACACACACACATACACACACACATATATACACAGACCAACAGACATCATCGTGAAAATGTTAAAACCTTATTCTCGGAACCTTAAAACATGCTCATTTATCAAAATCTCGATATGCGATTTTTAGCACGATTCCTATACCTCCCTTACCAAGGGCAGCGGGAGGTAAAAAGTTTTTTTATGTTGATATACTATTTTAATAACCCTGTACTTGTTTTTATGTATGAAAAACATTCTTACCATTGTTGAAAGACGAGATGAAACCGAATTCCTTGGAATAAATAGGTTACCAGGTGATGGCCAAGAAATATGTTGTAAATGTTTATAGGTTATTGTTCATTTTATATTTCAAACACTATAACACTTTTTAAAATCACTAAACACTATCAAAATTATAAGAAAAACTATAAAACAATATACATTGCTTTAAAAATTGAAGGAGTAATATCAAAAGGCCTTAATTGAAAATTAAAATAGCCAAATAAATATTTTGAACAAACATATGTTTTTGACTTTGGTAATATCACAGAAAGAAACTTACATATTAACAATTTAATAAAATAGGTTATGTTTAAATAACTAAACGTCAAAATAATAAAATTATTTATATTTGTGTGTAAACAAAGCAGAACACTAGTCAATTAAAAGCTTAAATTTTACTAGACACACATTGAATTTACTCATATTGTTTAAAAGCAAACAATAATATTTCTGTACATATATTCACAACAAAAAGCAACAAACTAACAGAAATGTACTTGTTATTAAACAAATTAACGATATGCTACGAGTATTACCGAAATCTCACGAAACCGTTTAGCCGGCGAAATAAACAATATATTTAATTATTTATAAATAAAACAACATTTTTTAACAAATTTTAAGCATAAATACACAATATTTACACTAATATCTTATAGATTTTTATAAAAGATCGTTTACAATAAACAACAGTTACTTAAGTATTAATATCAGTAAGTGCTTCCTACCGGTTCAGGATCGGTAGAAGAGCACTTACTGACCGTAATGCATATTATTTTATTTGCACAATCGACGCACAAAATTAAATAATTTGAAGTGGCCAGCACATTACCTTCCGTCTATCCTATGTATTATGTACAAATTCCATACATAAATTTTCTTGCAAAAGTTCCTATATATCCAGCAAAATTATTTCATAAACAAACTATGCAAATTGCATTTTACACTGACATCTTCTTTAGCTTTTCCCATTCGTTAGGTCCTTCCATCTTATCTCGGGTCGTCTTCAGTTTCTTCTAGCTTCTATTACTAAGCTATTTTTTCTTCTTCCAATATATTCTTCATCTCTCCTCATAATATATTCAAACCAACGTAATCGTTTCTCTTCCAACACGGGAGTTATTGCTCTTATTCATTCATTCCTTACCGTATCTTTCCATTTCTTCCCCAACATATATCTCAACATCCTCATCTCTGCCACATTCATTTACTTTTCATTGATACTGACATCTGTCAATTTGAATTATCTGAATATATTAGCAGTTTCCATGGTTAGTATAGCTGGCTGATATATGAAATTTAATATTTTTATAATTCTTTAACTCTATATCTATTAAATATGAAGTATAAAATGCAATCAAATCGTATAGAGAATAATATATTCTTTAAGTTATAATAACGTTAAATGTCAATAAATCAAATTTAACTGCGTTTTTTTTTTCAAGAAAAACTGTTAAATCTTTAAATGAAGGTACTTCCGGTTGACTAATTATAACCAAAATCTAATCTCTTCTTCTGTATGTAAACTTGAGGAATATGAAAAAAATATTTTTTTTGGAATTGTGGTATTGAAGTTATACAATCCGAAACTTTCGTCACACACACACACACACACACACACACACACACACACACACGCACACACACACACACACACACACACACACACACACACACACACACACACACACACACACACACGTACACACAAACACACATCGGACATCTTTCAAAATTTTACTTTAAATAACAACAGTATTATTTTTACTTTTTCAGTAACATAGCAACTAATATAGGTAACTTAGATTGAAAGAAAATAATAATATACATATATCAAACAGGCTGTATTTGAAAAATAAGCTTAATTCGCTGATAGCGCGAAAAATATAATAAGCAACACGGAATGTACACACATCTTAACATCCTTAAAAATTACTAGTCGAATATGAAGACGTACTTGTATTCCTTATAACTTAAATAAGTATTAATATAGTTTTCATTTGAAGTTGCAAACTAACAAAAGCTTCTCGTATGAATTTCCATATTCGACTCCAGATTGGAGTTCCATTACTATTGAAGTCGAACTCCATCAATCCTCGTTCCGGAACAACCCGGAAAAGTGAGTAGTTATAAATCAACGCCTGCTTCAAGAAATGCGATTTTAAATGGAAACAAATGCTCAACGCGACTTCACATCAAAATGGATTATGACCTGATTTATTTTTACCAATTTTTTAAAGGTAAAAAGAGAACGAAAAAATAATTGTTTTAAATTCGTACAAGACAGATAAATGGAAGCAATTTATTTTGGAAATGTTTCATGGAATTATGGGACAGACAAGATGAATTATATATTTCAAAATTTAAATACATGATTATTACTTGATACGTTTAATGCCATGTTTAACGCGGAGTATACACGTGTGGCTAGATTTAGGATTGGTTTTCTGTAGCGCTAAAGTATAGTTTAGCCAGCACCTTAATTTTCAAATTTTATATTAACAGAAATTTTGGTATAATTAATAAATATTGACGTAGTATCATGGAACATTTAATTCTGAATAATTCTCTTCAAATAAACTTTCTTTAAAATTTTATAATAAAGCCAAGAATTAATGTTTTATTTATCAATAAATCCAATACAATATCAGTATGGCCATCTATAGCATAAAATTATAAACAATCACTGACATTTGTTAATATTTATATAGGTATTTTCAGAAACTAATATCACAAAACTCAGGCATTAAATCGAAAAAAGTTTCAAATAAAATTTACTCAAAATAATATATTTTAGTTAATAATATATTTATTCTACTTATTTAGTTTTTATTTGTAGAGATATAAATGCACAAATAAATAAATCATTTTCTCAAAAACAAAATATGAATAAAATAAATTATTAGCTAAAACATATTTAAAATTAAAAAATAATAGAAGTTTATTTAGAAAATTTTGTTGTATAAAATTTTCCCCACATATAATAAACAAATTTTAGTTCTACTCATTATCTCTGAAACAAAAGCGAAAATAAAGAAAAGCTTCAACAAAACCCGCCTTCATTTTTAATTATAAATATTTTTTATATAACAATATTTGTCGAAAAGTCGTTAGTTTAGTCAGAAAATGGATTTTCTCAAATTGGTTTATCCAAAACGAGACTACTACTGTAATCTATGATGATAATTATGAACTATTGTTTAATGTTTTGTTGTAACAAAGTACGTTGTTGTATCGTGTAAATGGGAGAAAATCAATACCACGATCAATCGATTGACCAATCAGATTCAAAGAAATGTGCAAATGGAAGCCGCGGGATAAAAAATTGTTTAAACTAACGTCATTTGATTGTTAATCAGCTGTTAAGTATAAAAAGTATTAAATTTATTTATTTTGAGTTAATAAATTGTTGAAATATTGATTGTTATATGATTTTATGTATCAATTCCATTAAAATAGAAGTATTTGTTGTAAATATTATTTATTTATCATACTATATTTGTTACAACAATAATGAAAACATTGTTGTGTACTAATAATATGTTAGATCCGAGGTGGAATTATATTTCATTACAGATTACAGCTAAAAGTTTCAAATAAAATTTACTCAAAATAATATATTTTGGTTATTAATATATTAATTGTATTTGTATAGTTTTTATCTGTAGAGATTTAAATGCATACATAAATAAATCATTTTCTCAAAAACAAAATATGAATAAAATAAATTATTAGCTAAAACATATTTTAAATTAAAATATAAAAGTTTATTTAGAAAATTTCGTTGTATAAAATTTTCCCAACAAATTTTAGTTCTACTCATTATCTCTGAAACAATGGGTAATATGCCGTGATGATATATTTATTTTTGTTTAGATAAACTAAGTCAAATTATTGAAATGTAGAACTTAGTCTGAATCTAAAAGCTTCAATTTATGCAATATTAGCAATGACCTTTGACCCCATAATTTCACATTAACAAAACCAGTACTCCAACGACCCCATCCGTCCCATTTTGATGATAAATTCCGCATCTCCCTCACAGCCATAATTTTTTGCGTTGACATACATCTGTCAGGTTTAGTTACACGAAATACGTGTTCTTCCTGCACTCGTAAAGGGATTAGAAGTGACACTTTTATTCGGTTTCGGTTTCGAATGAAAACAAATTTGCAGGAGGGTGGAATTTACCGTTGTGTTGGTAAACAGAACTAGGAGCGAGATGTTGTGCTGACGTGATGGGAGGAATTTATTTACCTCATAATATCGCGCTAGTTTTTATTTGCTTTTTCAGATAAGCTAATAAAACTTTAATTTGAAATTTTGCTTCATTCGTATGTTTTGCATTTTACGGTATTTAATGTGCTAGCAAAAAGAAAAGTAGTAATTTATGCAATATTGCTGAAATCGATATTATTAAACAACTCGTAAATGTACATATTATGCATAATAATTTTGTTATAGTTGTAGTTTATTTACTCTGAATTCAATTAAAAGTTTGCAAATTTACTTTTTATATTTTACAGTAAATATTTTCTGATTGAATATGCAAATACTGTAACAAAATGTTCAGTTTACCAATATAACTATATCCCATTAGTTTTGGCACATTTTTTTTGTAATAAAAATCTGATGGAGAGAGATATTGTGCTAACCACAACAGATTTTTTGAAAATATATCTCGGCACGTTAATTTCCTAATTTAAATTTTTTATGTTAACAGAAATTTTGATATAATTAATAAATATTGACATAGTATAATGGAACATTTAATTCTGAATAATTTTCATCAAATAAACTCTTTTTTAAAAATTAATAAAAAGCCAAAAATTAACGTTTTATTTATCAATAAATCCAATACAATATTAGTATGGCCATCTATTGCATAAAATTATAAACAATCACTGACATTTGTTAATATTTATATATGTATTTTCAGAAATTAATATCACAAAACTAAAGCATTAAATCGAAAAAAGTTTCAAATAAAATTTACTCAAAATAATATATTCTAGTTATTAATATATTAATTCTATTTGTATAGTTTTTATCTGTAGAGATTTAAAAGCACACATAAATAAATCATTTTTTCAAAAACAAAATATGAATAAAATAAATTATTAGGGTAAAAAAGTTAAAATACAAACTTCACAATAATATTTTCAGAATCTACGGGTCAAATTATGTATTAGTTGGCTTGGAATACACAAAATTAACTCTTTTTTAACTGAACAGCTGATTAACAGGTCAAGTGACATATGTTTAAACATTTTTTTATCCCGCGTCTTCCATTTGCAAGCTTTTTTGAATCTGATTGGTCAATCGATTTGTCGGTATTATTGATTTTCTCCTATTTACACAATACAACAACGTACTTTGTTACAACAAAACATTAAAAAATAGTTCATAATTATCATCATAGATTACAGTAGTAGTCTCGTTTTGGATAAACAAATTTGAGAAAATCCATTTTCTGACTAAACTAACGACTTTTCAACCAAAAATTGTTATATAAAAAATATTTATAATTAAAAATGAAGGCGAGTTTTGTTGAAGCTTTTCTTTATTTTCGCTTTTGTTTCAGAGATAATGAGTAGAACTAAAATTTGTTTATTATATGTGGGGAAAATTTTATACAACAAAATTTTCTAAATAAATATTCAATAGATATAAACTTAAAGAATTTTAAAGAAATTTTATAAATCAGCCAGCTATGCTAAACATGAAACTACTAATATATTCATATAATTCAAATTCAAGTGGCAGAGATGAGGATGTTGAAGTAGATGTTGGGGAAGACACGGAAAGATAGGTAAGAAAATAACTCTAGTGTTACAAGTTTCTAGAAAGATACAAGCGAGATGATTACATTGGTTTGAAAATGTCATGAGGAGAAATGGAGAATATATATTGGATGAAGAATGAGTAGTTTAGTAATGGGAGGTTGAAGAAACAGAGGAAGACCAAAGATAAGATGGAAGGACTGTATTGCGGACGACTTGAGAGAAAAGGAACTGAATGAGAACGACACGTAAAACAGAAACGATGAGTGGAAGAAGAAAATAAAAAATAGAAGAAGATGTTAGTGTCAAGTGCAATTTGCATAGTTTTTTATGAAATAATTTTACTGGAAATTAAGAATGTTATGCAAGAAAATTTATGTATGGAATTTATACATAATACACAGGATTGACGGAAGGTATTGTGCTGGCCACAACAAATTTTTAATTTTGACAATATTCTGCCTCACAGATTAAGAACTCTAACTGCACTATAACTGATTTAGAAGTAATTTCCATCATATATTCCAAGTGGGACTTACAAATTTTTAAGAAAACCTAACAAGAGCTAAATCCGTTGAAAACTTTTCATAAATCTTTTCACTCATCTTGTTTGTTGTTTCAATATTTCCATGAAAAAACATTTTCAAATTTTTATCTTATAAAATTTCATATTCTTATCTTCAACGTATAAAAAATCTATTGAAATAACCATAGCTACCAGCAGAAAACAATAACCGGCGCAAATACATTTTGCATATATTTCCATAGGAAACATATGTGTTGGTCTGCCGTACGCATCGTATTGCTGACTTCACTGGGTCACAGCAGGCCATGAAAGCACAAGATGCAAAAAAAGAACAGCAAACAGGTGCGCTTTCAAAACAAATGCAAGACTGCAACAAATGCAGGTTTTGATGTTTTCAAAGGCTAAATTGAATAAATTCAAAATTGCAGACGTGCTTTTAGAATATTTATAAGAACAGAATAAATAAATGTAACAAGTTTTCTACAATCTAAAAATAATTTTCAATACCAAGTATTTTCTTTTATGCGAGGTCACAAATCAGGCAGGCTGTGGAAAAAAATTACACATTATTTTAAACAGTTATTTATCTGTAATTGCAAAAGGCTTTTAAAATGTCATATTGTAATTTCATAGACAAATTAGTAATAAATAACTTTTGTTAAAATTACTCTGTTGTTGTTTATAATAACACAACAATAGGTGTTAACCATTACTCAAAATTAGCTATATATCTGTTTTGAATTTTTTACCCTTCTTCATTACAACCATATGCAGATCTGTTTAGATTTTGGTTATAATTGGTCAACCGGACGTACCCTCATTTGAAGATTTTAATAGTTTTTCTTGGCAAACTCAGTTAAATGTTATTATAACTTAAAGAATATATTATTATCTATACGATTTGATTGCATTTTATATTTGTTATTCAACAGATATGAGTTAAAAAAGAATAAAGATAATAAATTTGATATAAATTTCATTATTCAGCCAGCTATGCTAACTTAACCATGGAAACTGCTAATATATTCAGGTAATTCAAATTGACAGATGTCAGTATCAATAAAATGTAAATCAATGAAAGAAAAAGGGAAGTAACTCTAGTGTTAGAAGTTTCTAGATATAAGAGAGACGATTACATTGGTTTGAACATGTTATGAGGAGAGATGAATATATTAATAGAAGGTGAAAGAAACATAGGAAGACCAAATATAAGATGAAAAGACTGTATTGCAGAAGACTTGAGAGAGGTATTGGATTCATGCTAAAAATCGCATATCCACATTTAAATGTTTAAGCACGTTTTAAGGTCACTACAATCCAATTTTAATATATTTACAATAATGTGTGTATGTGTGTGTTGATGTATGTGTGTGTATCTATGTGTGTGTGTGTGTGTTTGTGTGTGTGTGTGAGTGTGAGTGTGTGTGTGTGTGTGTGTGTGTGTGTGTGGGATGTTGGAAGGACGATTTCTCAAAAACTATACTACTTAATATCTGTTAACTATACGTATTTCTAAATCGTACATTACTAGGAAGAGCTGAAAAGGTTTTGGTAATAATTGGACAACCGGAAGTAGCAGATTCTTAAAAAAAATCTTGTAAGTATTATTCTAAGAATAATTCATTATGATTTTTATTTAAATTTCGTGTCGACCAGTGAAACTATACAGATCGGCTCTTAACAGACAAGTTCGAGCTAATATTAAGACCGGTGTTTGTTGTTTATTATTGCTGTCTTTTGTCAGTGTATTTGTTACCTACAAATGGGAATGTCTTCTGCTCGTATTAAGTGCAATTCTCGTGAAAAACTTTTGTTGGGGGAGTTAAAATAGTATATATTTGTTTCTTTTATTGTAAAACTAACTTTCGTGATATGAATTTTTAATGTGTGATGGTTTTCAGTGGACTAAATAGTGAGATAATTGAAATTTTGTCCCAATAAACGTTCCTAGTAGTAGTGATAGCTGATTTCCTGAGATGCTGAGATCTTCGATGCCTCTGTTGGCCAAATTGGATTGATAGTAGGCGAGGTTGGTGCAACATTTATTTCATTTTATTTTATAATTCTTCTACAGCTTATTAATATATGTCAATAATAATAGATTGCCTCACCGAGTATAGATAATAATTATAAAAATATATGATCAATTTAACAAAGTTTATTTGTCTCAAATAATTTAACTATGTTTAAAAATTATTTGAAGTAACATATATTAATACTATGAACTATGTTCAACATAATACTTGTAGGTATACAAGACCCGTCCCATATCAGTTGGCCTACCCTCTTTAATTTCATTATAGCAAGTTATGTTTTCTAAAATATTTTGTTTGAATATACCTACTCAGCAATGGGTAATATGCCGTGATGATATATTTATTTATTTATATATTAATATTTTGTACGGATATATATATATATATATATATATATATATATATATATATATATATATATATATATATAAATATTTTCTAACCTATTATTAACTAATTGTTATGTACGTTTTTCTTTTAATTTAATTCGAATTTTCGCGGTACTAAAATATCTCAGCTCAAACACACCTGTTTGTCCTATAGGTGTTAAATAGATAGTGAAAAAAATAGCTATTTGACTCTGCATATTATTGATATGTATTTACGATTATATATAGTATATCAAAATAAATTGCATATTGGATTTATTAACAAAAGAAACATCGCGAAATCTCGACGAGATTCTCGGCCGAGACGAGACTCCATTGTTCGAGACGACAAAAAATCGAGACAAGACTTAATTTCTTGTCTTCTAAATGAGACGAGACGAAACAATGTAGTTTCCTGTCTCGATAGTCTCGTCAGAAACACTAGTGATTTTCCAATTCCATGTGAATTATTTTCCTCGACAAGTAAATTCCACACTCCTGGTGACAAATTAAATACGAGAATTTAGAAAATCTTGATATTTTAATAAAAAATTCTATGTACATAATTACTAAATAATGTCTCATTACTGCTCGCGCCCTATACTTACGTAATAACAAACGGAAGTGGCGAGAGGTATTGTGCTGGCCACAACAGATTTTTACTTCAGCAAAAAAAATTGTGTACACCTATAGGTATAGAATTCTTAGGGAGTTAAAATTGAGTAAAAATTAACACCGTATTTCAGGAAGAAGTAAAAAAGTGATTATTTTACGTCAAGTGCAAATTAAACTGAGTCTAAATCTAAAATATTTTGAATGTACCTTTATTCTCAATAATTCTAGAGTAACTCTGGCAAAATAGGTACAATTTAAATTTATTCATATTCAAGTAGGATCTATAATTTAGTATTTATACTTGCATATTCGATAAATCACCAATCCTATTTCCATATTTGAAATCCATACATGCCTTTTATCTTTCTGATAGTTCAGATTTTAAAGCACATTTCCAATATTCGGTTTCCAGCGTTAAATAAATAAAAATCAGTGTGGAATGTAGAAAGATAAACGGTCTTAGAAAAACAATAATATTATTTGAGAAAAGTCATGCAATGTAGCATGTATGTAATTGGTTTGAATGTATAGTTACAGTTCTACTTTCCGAACGAATTATACAAAATCAATTTTTATTACGTGTTCCCAGTTTTCCTTACGGCGGCTAACAATCGCATTCGGAGATTTAGTACAGAACAGAATCCCATTCCGGAAGTATTCAATAGAAGGAGGGATTTAAATAATACGAGGGTCATTCAATAAGTAAAGAGACAAATGGCTATAGCTCAAAAACGGTTTATTTCAATCTTTCAAAATTAAGGCTATTTTTCAACATAATCACCCCCCACAGTTATGCACTTGTCCCATCTTTCTTGCAGCTTCCTAATTCCCTTGGTGAAGAATTCTTTCGATTCACCCCGAAGCCACTTTTGCACCGCTTCCTTAACTTCCTCATTGTTAGCAAATCTTTTTCCACGTAGGGCGTCTTTGAGTGGTCCAAACAGGTAAAAATCAGATGGGGCGAGGTCGGGACTGTAGGCAGGATGAGGTAAGACCTCCCAACCCAATTCTTGAAGCTTATCACGGGTCAGCTGGGCTGTATGAGGGCGGGCGTTATCGTGCTGAAGAATGACTCCTTTTGACAAGATTCCACGGCGTTTACTCCTGATAGCTGGTCTAACTTTGTGTTCTATCATCTCAGAGTAGTATTGGCTATTGATAGTTCGTTGATCTTCAAGGAAATCGCAATAGACTGGACCCTGTGAGTCCCAAAAGATGGACGTCCACATCGGGGTTCATCACCTACACTTGTTCGGCCACTTTTAAACCGATCAACCCACTTGTAAAAATTCGCACGATTCATACAACTTTTACCGTACTGTATTAATATTCTAGAAAAAAATTCACTTGGTTTTACACCTTCTGCGACTAAAAATCTAATGACTGAGCGCTGCTCTTCTAAGGTGCAATCTTCTAGTGGACTTGTCATGGTGAACTGAAAATTTTGAGGTTATGTTGACATAAAATGATGAAACAGCTGATCAGAGCATATCCCAAGGTTGCGAACTAACACCCCTGAAAAGATTGTACACATTCATTGAATAGTTTTAAAATTATAGAATTTGTCTCTTTACTTATTGAATGACCCTCGTATAAATAAAATAAATAAATACCACTGTCTGCCTAAATCCGAGTTCTGTGCGTTAGGTATCGTTTCTGTCAGCTGTTTTTATATAAGTTGCATGCCCATACTGTATGTATAAATAGCCGCATCCTTAAATAAAATATTTCTAATTTTTTAAACTGTAACAAAAGCCAATGTTTTGGAATATGGTAAAAGCACTATAAGAATCTTTTTGACTGTCTATTTTCTTGTTACTCTGAGATGATTTACATGACAAGTCCACACCTCTTGATATGTGAATCCTCGGTGACATAACCTTTAGCAGCCGTCGGAAAGGCTCGTGAAAGCATTTATTTAGGAGAGATTGTGGGTAGGATTGACAAGATTAATGATTTTTGTGAAAATGTAGGTTACTACTTCATCCGGATATGAAAAGACTTATGAATCCAAATAAGACAAAGACAAAGGTGAGGAGAAAGTGACAGAATTAAAATGTCTTTTGGAGCATTTTGCAAAAGAATTTATCTTCACCTAAAATAAAATCTCTGGTGCGTGGGCAAAAGAGTATAAGTCAAATTTTGGTCAAAATGAGCTAATTGTGTTACTAGGTTTAATAATTCAGTATCTTTAGTGTGGTTATAACAGTATGAGTAAAGCTTGCTTGTTTTGACCGTCAGGTTATGTGATCTTTTAAGTCTATGTTGAAACGTATTATTCACTAGTAACCAATAGAGTATAAGTGGAGTTGTACTGTTTTTACCAGAGATTTTAAAAATTGGTCCTAATAGTAAATATATGTACTTATACTGTTAGAATCACTGCATTAAATTTCCAAATGTTCATTTGTACTATTTTACATGTAGCAACATAATCTAAAAGTTTGTAAGTGGCGTCTGTGAATATTGTTTTTAAGCGTTTTCACGTGTTTTTACACATTCCCGTTCCAGTATGTCAGTTTTGTTATACTTTGTTGGTTAATTTAGTAGAAGTCATTTGTTAAATGTATGTTTCTGAGATCAAAGTAGTATAAGTCACTTATTTTTTAAAAATATGTATTTTTTTTCAAAATTATGGTGTATATTTGTTCTTGTGCTGTTTTACAAACAATAATCATTTATAATTTTATTTTTAGTCTTATCAATGATCTTACAAGACACGTTAAACATTCAAACCTATCTCCTGCGAAATACAGTTTTTGTACTTATACTCTTTTGCCCCCGCACCAGAGAAATATAAATAGATGCGACAAAGTAACTATAGTATTGTGAATCGCAGGCCGTAACGTACACTGGCTTGCAAAAAAATCGCGTACACCTTAAAAATCAAGCAATAAGACTTTTACATTTTCTAGTTATGTAAATATATTTTTACCTCCCGCTACCCTTGGTAAGGGAGGTATAGGGATCGTGCTAAAAATCGCATATCGAGATTTTGGTAAATGACCATGTTTTAAGGTCCCTACAATCCATTTTTAACATTTTCCCGATGATGTCTATATGTATGTATGTGTGGATCCTCTTTACGCTCTAACTCAAATATTATCATTCAGAAAGTTTTGAAACAATGTCTTTCTACCTTTTTCTAATATGGAAAGAAGCCATTAGATTTTGGTGGCAATCGGAAAGAAATATATATAAATATATTATCGCGGCATATTATCCATTGCTGGGTGTGCTAATCTGATTTGTACACACATTTCGGTAATGATGATGACATATTTGTATTGTGCGGGCGTTTACCACAAGGCTTAATTTTATGTCATTTAATATTCGAATTATTTGGCGTTGCTCGGGATCGAATCGGATTTCCCAGAATCGCGACCAGACATCAGGCTCGCGGCAACGAGACCCCATAGGTAAATGGCGGAAGGTATTGTGTTGGTCACATCAGATTTTTCATATTGATGACGTGAGTCCTCTGCCTAATTATTTCCACCATATGCAAATATGTATAAAAACGATCATTTCCCTTAATTTCGGAGTTAGTCAATATGAACTTGTTCAAGTGAATAATTATCTATTAATTAAAATTAATATTTTTTTCTTCAAACGTCAAAAAATGTAGCATCTTTTGTGACTTGATTCACATGGTAGAAATAAAATAAATAAATATCCATAGAAACTATACAGAATCAACGAATAAGAAGAAACTTTAATAAAAGAAACCTGTAATATCACCCTAAATGTCACTATAACACGCTAGGTAACCTAAGAATAAAGTTACTAAATACCATCAATAGCTGTCAAATTTAAATAAATAACCTATGAATTGAAATATAAACAGAGTTTACTTTTGAGGAAATAACATATTAAAGAATAGCAAACTCACAGATTACAATTACAGGGATGGTAATGAACATAAGAATACTTAGAATTAAAGTGATAAGAAGAGTTTATATTGTTTTGCAGTGATTCCTGGACATATCTTTCAGCCACACTGTTAGATATCCATCCAATTGAACAACTTCAGGGGGCGTATAATATAATACTTCAATTTCCGACATAATTGCACACAAGGAGGATATAAAATTGCACAGTTTTTATTTAAACGTCAAAACGTGAAAATTTTCACTTCAATGTTTATAACAAAAAGTGAACAAATAAATATCCATAGCTACAGGGCAATTTAAATCGCAAACGTAATTTACGTAAAATATAACGTCAGTAGCATATATTTTTCTTTAAATATCTACGTTTGAAGAAAAAATATAATGTGTCATTTGGAGTAAAAGTGTCTTGGTGTGCCTTGGGGGCAATTGTCCGACTCGCTTCGCTCGGCGTTCAAACCTCCATGCTCGCCACACAAAGTATCACTTTTACTCCTAATTACACGATATACTATTTCACTTTAACAGAAATTACAAATAATAATAAATTAACCTAGCTTGACAGATAAATCGCTAACATTTGTTAATTTTTAGTTTCAATTCCATGGCTATTGCTATTTTTGGGGCCGTTATAGAGCATGCAAAATTAATTTTGTTTATTGATTCCGATGCAGAATTTTATGCTCTACAATATTTATTTAAAGCCTTTTTACATAAAATAATTAGGGAAGCTTGTTAAAGTCCTATGTGTCGGTGTCGCGGTCAACACCCTCCACTCTGTATATTATTTTCTCTATTTCATATCACTTTACGTAAAAAATTGCGTCTCAGTTCATGATATATATTTCTCAGCGACACACTGTTACCATATCCCGCATAGAATTACAAAAGAAGCTATACTTTAAAAAATCATATTGGAATTCCTGACGCCGTCAAATAGGATCGCGTCACTTTCAACCTAACCTAATTCTTTCTCTTCAGACGCTGAATCTAATATGTTGAATGTCAAAAACCTCACTTGTATTTACATATTCCTTCGGAGAGCTCAACATTGTAACATCATGCGATGTAATGCTACACCGGAAGATTCCAAGCTAGCTGGAAATATCAAATATTGACAAGCAAACGTACCTGAAGGCAAAATGGCGACCGGATGGTTTTATTCCACGACAGCACATGTTGTTTTGTTTGTGTTAAATGCTTTTGGTTTTATTTCTTCTGAAATATTTATTGCTCTACAGATGGCAAAATCAATATGTGATCTTGTTTTTATAGATACACCTTTAAATGTAAAACATTTGTAGGTTATAGATTAGCTTACATTCTTCTCTTTTTGGAAAAAGGGCAAACACGTGACACTTTTGCTTTAGCCAATCATAACTTCATCAAAAGATTTTTGTGCGCAATATTAGAAAAACAAATGCTTTATACTTCTTTCAGAAGAAAAACGAAAAACCTTTTTACCTCTCGGTAAGAGAGGTATTGTATTTATGCTAAAAATCGCATATTCAGATTTCAATGAATAAGTACATTTTAAGATCCGATTATAACATTTTTACGATGATGTCCGTGTGTGTGTGTGTGGGGGGGGGGGGTTGTTGAAGGTACGATTTCTCAAATTCTATAAGACTGAAGACCTGTGTAACTACGGATTCCTCAATCTAACAGTAATGGGAAAAGTTGAATAGGTTCTGTCAACAATTGAACAACCGAAAGTGGTAATTTCTAAAAAAAAAATTATAAATATTATTTTTAGAAAATTTATTACTACAAATAATAAAGATAAATTAAATTTAATTTTTTTATTATATTTCGTATAAGTTTGGAGATATAGTATATAATAATATAAAATAATCTGTTGTAATAAATCTCGTTGCCAATAAAAGAGTTGCGGTATTTAATTTTTTGTAATTGACAAATAAATGCAAAATGTCAGTGTCAGATTTTTCTGGGCGGTATGAGTACATTTAATATATATTATTGTATTATTAATTAAATATGTATTTAAATTATAGGTATGTTAATCCTTAAGAAATACCGCTAATACCGTCAATGAATTTGAAGAATTTTGAACATTTTAGAATAGTAGGACAAAATTTTACATAGAACGAAAGAAGAGATATAATTTCAATTACTTGTTGTATACAAGAAATGTTAAATTCGTTACTTATAGGGCGCGAGCAGTCATGTGACTTTGTTGGCCTGGGCAAGCAGATATGAGGATGCGTGTCAGAATGACGGCTAGTAGTTATTTACATAGATGTCACAGTTGTCATATGTCATAATTTTTCAATCAAAATTTTAAAATATTCTGATATTTATTTGTCATCCATAGAATGGAATATACTTGTCGAGGAAAATAATTCTCATGGATTTGGAAAATCATAGTGTTTTGAATAAAAACTTATGGTACTTGACACCTATGTCATTCTGACACGGGTCCCCATTTTTGCATGCCAAGGCCAACAAAATCACATAACTGCTTACGCCCTATACAAGATAAAATGAAAATGGCGAGAGGTATTGTGCTGGCCACAACAGATTTTTACTTCCTTGTACGTAAGTAATGGAAGTATTGTAATCGCGAAAAATTTCGGTTTTCAGATTTCAGCGGAAATATCCATTTTGATCATCCCTGAATCCATTTTGACTAATTTCGTCGTGACGTCTGTACGAACGTATCTCGCATAACTCAAAAACGGTAAGCCGTAGAAAGTTGAAATTTTGTATTTAGGACTCCTATAACATCTAGTTGTGCACCTCCCTTTATGGTTATTACACAATTTCCAGAAGTGGTACTTTACATGAAGCCTATAATAGATTTTAATGAAAAACTCTTTCAAAATATAATCCAAAACTTTTCAAATATGGTATACAAGACTTTTATGTCAATCGAAATAACATAATAGATTTTGGTTAAAATAGGCTAACCGGAAGTGGTACTTTACTTGAAGTTGTTAACAGTTTTTCTTGAATAAAATGATTTTATTTTGATTTTAGAAATAAATGCTTCAAATAAAAGTTTTAGAGAATTAATTTAAGTATTATTAAATTAGCCCTTTAAATAAACGAGATATGTAAATTTAAAAATTATTTTTTTGTAATAAAGCTTGCTATGGATTAGGACAAAAAAATAAAAAAAATGTTCATGTCAAATTACGTTAAATACGTACAATTTTATGATTCGTACAATAACAAATATTATATTTTTATTGTGAAATTAGTTATATTCATTGTTGTAATCAAATATTTTTTTGTTGTAATCAAAACTCTCTTTAAAAACTGCCTTTATGGTCGCTATATATCTTACTGTTTTGAAGTTAAAATTAATATTTTGTAATTTATTTATTAAAAAAAATATGTATAGTTTAATAATCGTACAAGGAAGTCGTGTGGTGTCCACACCAGATTTTTTGGTGTAGCAATGAGCAGATTCAATATACTTCCTTTAAACCACAATACCGTCCATTCAAATTGTTTCCAAACACTTATGTTATATATGTTGATTATTTCTTCTCATTTTCCAAAAATTCATAATCTATTTCGCTCGATTTATAATATAGATAAAAACATGCAAAAGGTAATATGTTGCCACATATTTTTTCTCTCGATTTTCTGCATTTAACCTGAACAAAAGAAAAGTTTCCACCGCCTTCTGCAAATTACAAATCGCAAATTCAGTCCAGGGATTACTGAAAAGAATTAACCATTATTCCCTCTACAGTTTCGCTTTAATAGCAATTTATCGACAAGACCGCGGCTGTATTTTTACTGCTTCTCCTGTTTTGTTGATGAATCCGGCAGAGAATTTAATTTCTAAATGGAAACCACGGAGAATGGAATGCAGCTCAGTTAGACCATAACAAATGTTTGCAAATTATGTTCTTTGTCAGTAGTTTGTGTAATTGGAACTAGGAAGTCGAGAGGTATATTTAAAAAGTAGTAAAGTTTTAACGGTACAGCAAAAAAAATCAAAGAGAATTTGGGAAAATTGGCGGTGGAATAATCAAAAGATTTTCACAAGTTTTACCCTTTCACCCAGGCACGCACACACCCGGTCTCAGGGTCCAACGATAGTTAAAATTTATATTATTTCTGTATCAGAAATATCGCACAGTATCTTTATGCGAGACTATTAATACAAGCTATGTACAGTAAAAATTTTGAAAGATGTCCGATCAAGGTTATCTACGAATTGTATGAAATGAGATTTTTGCTCCGCCCATTCTGACAAATTCAGTAGTGTCGTTAGCTTAGTTTTTATGAGGGTACATAAGATACTACTGTTATTTTATTATTATAAAAATATATGTTCCAATAACAGCACTCAAAATTCAAAAATAAGTCAACTGGTAAGTTTATTAGCAAATGTAAAACCAAATATGTGAAAAATAAGATACTGATTAGATTACTGACAGTGTCAATGTCAGTGACACTGACAGAAAATAACGTTATTCGTACGGCTATGAATCAAGGTAATGTATCTGAATTGATAAATAAACTTACGTTACAACGAAAGTATTATCAACAACGAAGATCGTTTTAAAATGGAATGTCCTAACTTAGTCGAAACAATATGAATTTTTGAAAGACAAGCGTGTTATATCCATCCTTATCGCACACGCTTATAGCCTTTGTAAAGGAGAGAAATAAGTGTATTCCGATTTGTTAATTCGTTCATGTTACAGAAGACCTTGATCGGAACTTTACTGTATATTACCTATTTTATCAAATATTACGGTCTGTGAAACCGATGCGTTCTACAACGATATTAATTCTTCAATAAGTTTATATAAGAAAAGATAAAAAAATAGCTTCATATTTATAAATTTAGATATTATGTTGCCTTATTGTATAGAATCCGACGGCCATCCCAAAGTTAAAGACACATAAGCTACCAAAATTCGGAAAAAGAAATTATTTTCAAAAGTCTTACAGAAGGTAAGGAAGGTATTGTCTTTGGTCAAAAAAATCGGTGATGAGTTTCGAAATAAATTAAGAAAGTGTGAAAAGATAATTTCAGCCACATGGATTTGAACCATGGACCATTACTTTGCCGGAGTTGGTAGAACGTTACTCCGGCAAAGTAATGGTTCATGGTTCAAATCCATGTGACTGACAATATCTTTTTACACTTTCTTAATTTATGTTGACAACTTGACTTTTGAAATGAATAATGATCAGACATACGTTTTTTTGTTCATAGCCAGATATTGTAATAAAATAAACAAATGAATAAACTAACAATTGATTGCGATATTTATAAAATGACTTTCGTATATCACAATTTGTTTGAGTTTTATAATTTGTTGAAAATGTAAGCTGGCCGAACTATTATTATTATTATTTTACTTATTCTCCAGTAACAATTTTAATCTGCGTCTACTCCTAATGATTTCCACGTGTGTGTCCTTGTCTGTGTTTTTTTATCCTTTATTTATCCTGCAGATATCAGTCCTGATATCCTCTGTTTACTGCACAATACAAATCTCCTGTCGGTGCACCACATGTACTGGTATATTGTATCGAAGTGTGCTTCGTCCCACCTCAAACACAATAGAGTAGAAAGCTGCCGAGTACGTCCCATACTCATTAAATGAGAATTACTGCACTGGAGAGACGTTGGAATCATGATAAATCGAAAGTACCTGCATATGGAGTTACATCGTAGTTTCGTAGTTGTAATAAGAAAAATCTGTTGTGGCCAGCACAATACCTCTAGCCATTTCCATTTTATGTTGCGTAAATAATCGAATTTAACATTTCTTGTGCATATAAATAATTCAAATTAATTTATTCTTTCGTTGTATGAGGAATTTTGTCGTATTCTTCTAATATGCTCAAGATTGTTCAAATTAATTGATGGTATTAGTATTTTTACCTCTCGCTAATAGATGTATCGGATTCAAACTACAAATCGTATATCCAGATTTTGTGTGTGTGTGTGAGTGTGTGTGTGTGTGTAACAACGAATTCCTCAATCTAACAGTAATGGCAAGGGTTGAATAGGTTCTGGGAGCAATTGGATAGTGGTAAATATTAATTTTGAAAATTTATGTTACTACAAATAATAAAGATAATTAAATTCTCAATCTGATGCATTTAAATTTTTATCTCCTATAGGTTTAGAGATAAAGTATATAATAATCTTCTGTAATAAGTCTCGTTGCTCAAAAAACAGTTGATATATTTAACTGTTTGTAATTGACAGATAAATGCATTATATCAGTGTCAAAAATTAGCAGTTTTAAAACATTACTGGAAGATTTTGCTGGAAGGTACGAGTACACTTAATATATCTTATTGTATTATTAATTAAATATGTATTTAAAATTATAGGTATATTAATATTACATATATCCTTAAGAAATATCGCTAATACCGTAAATGGATTTGAAGAATTTTGAACATATTGGAAGAGTAGGACAAAATTCCTCATAGAACGAAAGAAGAGATACAATTTCTATTATTTGTGTACAAGAAATGTTAAATTCGTTACTTATAGGAGGGTGCGAGCAGTCATGTGAATCATGAAAAATTATGATGCTTGACACCTATTCACATTTTTACTAGCTGTCATTCTGATACGGGCCCCCATATCTACTTGTCAAGACCAACAATGTCACATGACTACTCGCGCCCTATACGTATGTAAGTGACGAGAGGTTTTGTGCTGGCCACAACAGATATTTTTCTTGTATGTATCTTTATTATTTGTAATAACATAAATTTTCAAAAAATAATATTTTTTAAGAAATAACTACTTCCGGTTGTCCAATTGTTAACCAAACTTTATCAGCTCTTCCCATTAATTTAGATTAAAGAATCCGTAGTTAAACAGGTCTTAAATCATACATACATACACACATTCGGACATCATCGTAAAATTGTTATAATCGGATTCTAGCTTACCATGAAACAAATTTGAATAAATTCAATTATTCAGTTAAAGTATTTCTTATTCATAGCGCCGTCACGCAGCGCGAGGAACATTTTTCGACATGTCCAAATGTTCACTAACTTTTCCAAAAAGTTTCAATAATGTGTGCCCGCGGTGGTAACAAAAGTTTGGTTTATATTTGTCTAACCCTCGTGAAATCAACAAACATTGTAATCCAGATTACATTCAGTTTATGTTTATTTGTATTGCCATATTGCCAAAAACGCAAAATCTGAATGTCAATATTGGCAAGAAAATCCGGATGAAGCAATATGCTAAAAAATAATTCATCATCAATAAAATCATGCTTTGTTTATGCTTTGTTATTTCATCATTCGTAACGAGTGTTTTATTATTTCTTTATAAAAAATCTGTTGAGACCAGCACAATACCTCTCGCCACTTCCTTTTTTTGGTTACGTATAGTATAGCGAATTAGTTTCCATGTGATATACATAAGTGTAAACGTATTTTTTAACAAAGTAACTAATTATTTTACATTACTATATTACTAATATTAAATGGCGGAATACTTGAATAACATATTCAGTTTTTGCAAGTTCAATATCTATATTTTAAACTAGTCGAAAGAAATTTCAAAATTTTCACTATTTGCGTAGGTTTTATAAATTATTTGATGAAATTTTCCTATTGACAAAACAAACAAGAAATGCCGTTATAATTAGAACAACGATGATTACGATAATAATTTATTTTCGTCCTAAACACGACACAATAAATCAGATCCCAGTTTAAATCCCTAAATTTATTTACTCCATAAATATTCCCGTAATGTCAAGTCCAAATGATTGTCCTCGACGCCCAAACAATGCTATCGAAAATTTTTTGATCATTAGTCCAAGAGAATGGCTCGCGCCTTCTCTATTCAAATAAATTTCATTTTCTTTTCTGTGGAGGGCGAAGCCACTGTAGGGCCCTACGCCCTGTCCCTTGTGTCAAGGGCCCCATCAATTCCATAGATGAAAGAAAAGATAATTTAGGTCAATGAGACCTGATCCTGGCATCTTTTATACATGACACAAAAAATCCATACATACCTCTTAAAATAAATGGAGTTGAGCGTGTATTGTTTATAAAAGCAGGGATGATAAATGGAAAACGAAAAAATTCTTAAAAAAATTATAATTGCTTTTTAAAAACATGAAACAATTAGATGAAACAGATTTTCAATATAACATATTACAACAACAAAAAATTATATTTTTACCTCCCGCTACCCTTGGTAAGGGAGGTATAGGGATCGTGCTAAAAATCGCATATCGAAATTTTGGTAAATGACCACGTTTAAAGGTCCATACAATCCATATTTTCACGATGATGCCTGTGTGTATGTGTGTATGTATGTATGTATGTATGTATGTATGTATGTGTGTGTGTGTGTGAAAGTTTTGAAATCTTATTCTAATATGGAAAGAAGCCATTTTGGTGGCAATCGGATAACCGAAAATAACAGTTTACTTGAAGCTCAAGATAGTTTTTCTTCAAAAAATACCTTTAAATGTAATTTTTTCGCAATTTGTTATTATAAACATTAAAGATTATTCCATTTTCTACAGGTGTGCTTTAATACTTTTTCTATATATTTTATGGATAAATTTATAAAGTAATATAAAAATTAAATTTCGGAGCTTATGCTTTAAACACATCTCGATGGTTACATAGTTCAGCTCAAATGTATGTAACTGACAGATAAATGTCACTGTCAAAAAAATAATCATTTCAAATTCATAATAGTAACGTTATAAAAAAAAAAAAATGTAAATAGAACAATATTTTTATGGAAAGGAACTTAAAATACATATTTTCTAGCATTAGTAAATATGCAGGTATGTATTTAAGTAAAGAAACAAATAAATATATTGTCATGGCATATTATCCATTGCTGGGTGTACTAATCTGATTTATACACACATTTCGGTAATGATGATGACATATTTGTATTGTGCGGGCGTTTACCACAAGGGTTAATTTTATGCCATTTAAAATTGGAATTATTTGGCGTTGATCGGGATCGAATCGGATTCCCCAGATTCGCGACCAGACATCAGGCACGCGGCAACGAGACTCCATAGGTAAATGGCGGGAGGTATTGTGTTGGTCACATCAGATTTATTTTATTGAAATTACAGTATCTATATATTTTTTACCTTTCGTTAAAGATTCATTAAACTTGTGAACAATTATTACGATGCCTTGATCTAACCATCTCAGCTACTGAATGTGTTTCCATGATTACTATTTTTAAAGTATTAACTTACAAATAACTCTTCCATGCCAAATTAAATAATCTTTCTAAGCATATCAAAAACTCTTGATAAACGCCTATGTCACGAATTTCAATGCTCACCTGTATATTCTAGTTAAAGCTAATTAAACCTTTAAAATAAAACGCAAACTTCAATCTCTGCCGTGTTCTAGTTTTCATTTTCAGTAATTAATATAAACGAATGCAGCATCTTCATCTGCATCTAGTGCTGTTTGGCAACGTCGCCTGGTTGCTGAGAGAGCGTCGTTGCCATGGAAACGGCCTCATAAACACGATTAGTCCGTCGCACCTGGTCGAGCGACGCGATGATGTTTGCATCCATGAGAAATGTCGCGGTGATCACAACATGCATTTTGCTCATCAAGTAAACAAACTCACACACTAATATACTCGTGGCCAACAAAACGAACACTTAAATAGTATATTGAAAGACAAGTATTACAATGATTCTTATTGTAATACTAGTACAGTTTGTATAATCGAACCGTAGGCGAGTTACGCAAAGTACGAGTATTACAAATGGGCATTGTGTGTATATACGAGTATATAGGTAATTATCGATATTTTCATACCTAATTTCTGGCGTTACAAGGCATACAAAATTAATGTTGCTTATTGATGCAGCATTTTATGCTCAACAACTTTTATTTGAAGCATTTTTACCTAAAATAATTAGGGAAACAGGAAATTAAGAAAGTATGATTTTACATGTTAAAGGCCTATGTTCCGGGGTCGCGGTCATCACCCTGTATAATATATAATAATACAGAATAATATGTTGTAATAAATCTTCCTACCCAAACAACTCCATAGAAACCAGTTGAGATATTTAAATGTTTGTAATTGACAGATAACTACAATATGTCAGTCAAAAATCAATAGTTTTACAGACATTACTCTTGCTGAAAATCAGGTACATTTAATATTGATTATTATATTATTAATTAAATATTTAAAATTATAGGTATATTAATAATATTAATTTAATAGTACATAATATATCCTTAAGAAATACGGCTAATACCGTCAATGAATATGAATAATTTTGTACATATTAAAAGAGTAGGATAAAATTCGTCATAGAACGAAAGAATAGATACAATATACAATTGTAATTATTTGTGTGTACAAGAAATGTTAAATTCATTAATTATTTAACATAAAATGGAAATGGCGACAGGTATTGTATTGGCCACAACAGATTGTTTTATTTTCTAATCTTACTTCATATCAGTTCATATTTTAATACAAAAATTACAAATAAACTTTATAATAAACCCATATTTCGTTTGTTACAAGTCGATGTGTCCGGTTTTTTTTCCAAGTGTATACAGGGTGTTTATTAAACATACGGCAAAAATTGAAGGGGTTATTCCCTGGACCATTCTAAGATTTTTTAACAGTAACATACGGAGATCGCTGGATTGGTCGAGGTGGATCTCACTTATGGCCTGCTCGATCCCCGGACTTAAACCTACCTTCTACTCCATTGGCAAATTTGGAAGATTTAAGACATCGGATAATTGCTGGGTGTAACTCCATAAGAAACAACCCTGGTGTTTTTGAAAGAGTTCGGCAATCAATGAGAAGATTGGATTCTTGCATGGTAGCTGGAGATACTCATTTTCAACAGTTCTTGTAGATTAAGAAACTTTACATGTAATTTTTGGTATTAAATGTTGTTATTGTCGTTTTTTTTTGCCCTGTATCTTCGAAACGAAGCGGCTTTTCAAAAATCATCAAAGAACAAAATATTCTTAGAATAGTCCAGGGAATAATCCCTTGAATTTTTTCCTATGTTTAATAAACACCCTGTATTATATGTATATAATATTTGTTTATTATTTTTGCCTGACGCCGAAACTTAATAATTTCACTTATAAGTGATAATAAATAAATAATAATAAATACGACGCAGAAACCCTTACAGCTTGATAGGGATATTAAAAACAATATAAATATCAGAATCTAGCATCTGGTATTCTAAATACCTACATATTTACATTAAGTTGTTTTTAATGTTGCACGTTCTTGTATTTACATGGTGTACTGAAAAACATCGAAGTATTTTGTTGTGTACATTGGATAGGTTTAAACTTTCCAGCCACGTCTCGCGTTAAACGTTAACACGTTCAATCCGACATCAGCCGTCAAGACACACGATCTGAGATCCCAGAACTGATCCCCGATCAAGAGTGGGAACCGATTTCAGCTACTTTCCACTTAGTGTGAACCGATAAGGAAAACTACAGTGGAGATTATTAGAGGGAAAATCTGATGTGGCCAACACAATATCTCCCGTTTAATTTAATTTTTATTCATGTAAATAAAATTAAATTTAAATATCGGGTTCGATCCCGACCGACGCCAAATATTTCGAATTTCAAATTGCACAAAAATGACCCCAGCAATAAATGCTCGTGAGGTGATACCTGGTAAACGCCAGCACGGTACAAATGTGTCCTCATCTGTACCGATTGGCAGACCCAGCAATGGGTAATATGCCGTGATGATATATTTATTTATATACTTACATATATTCATTGCTGCCGTGGAGAGTGCACCACAGGGGTCAATGTTGTGCCATTTCAAATTATAAAATATATGGCGTCGGTCAGAATCGAACCCGTTCCCAAGATTCGCGTGTAGTAACACCTGGTAAACGCCTGCACGGAACAAATATGTCATCATTATTACCGACATCTGTGTACAAAGCAGATTGGCACACCCATCAATGGGAAATATGCCGTACAATACATATGTTTTTATTATCTTACCTATATTTTTACTTATGCTAGAAACGTTAATATTATTATTTGAAATGATTAGTTCGTTAATAGTGACATATATCTGTCAGTTATAAACATTTGAGATTTGAATTGTGTAACCATGTGTATGAGTTGTGTTTAAAACGTAGGCTCCGGGATTAAAATTATAGACAGTTTTATAAAATTATCCATAAAATATATAGAAAAAGTATTAATGCAAACCTGTACAAAATTTAATAATCTTTAATTTTTATATAACATAAATTTCGAAAAAATAACATTTAAAGGTATTTTTCGAAGAAAAACTATTTTGAGCTTCCAGTAAAGTGCCATTTTCGGTTATTTGAGTTACTCCAAAATCTAATGGCATCTTTCCATATAAGAGTAAGGTAGAAATACAATGTTTCAAAATTTTCTGAACGACAGTATTGGAAAAAATGTTAAAATTGGATTGTAGGGACCTTAAAACGTGGTCATTTACCAAAATCTCGATATGCGATTTTTAGCAGGATCCCTATACCTCCCTTACCAAGGGTAGCGGGAGGTAAAAATTATGTTCTTTTCAGAAACACTGCGAGGCAATTGTTCTTAAATATACCCACAATTATTCATGCTAACATCTGTCTAGTTGAATACGTGTTGAATTAGTGAATTTAACACCGGACATACATATTCCCGACAGCACTGAAGTCCGACGCTTCAGCGGTACTTCAACTTCAGTTTCAGACGCTGACATCAGTGACATCACTTCTCTGTCAGCAATACATTCACATCAACGACGAGCGACCACATAGGACAGAGATCGATAGCTAGAACACTCAGTTCATGTAAAGGTTATAAGAATTTGTGACCCTGATTTGAGAAATGAGAGGCAATTACTAATGCTTAACTAGGCCTCAAATTAGACAGAAAGTTATGTAGAATAACATTTTTTTAAACAGGGAACGACTATATTAATGGCTGCGATTTATATAGATAAAGGCTGATGTCAAAATTTGAGACCAAGCATTTTTCAAGATCAAAACTGTTAATCGTTAGAAACATTGTTTTTTATTTCACATTTAGAAACACAGTAATATTACTTTCATCATTCATTATTTGAGTTTTCTAAGTTGTTTGTATAGAATTGTATCATCATGAATCGTGAACTATGTAAATCATTTTTACCTCTCGCTAAAAGTGCGGTATTGGATTCATGTTAAAACTCTCATATCCAGATTTTAGTGAATAAACACGTTTTAATTTCCCTAGAATCCGATTATAACATCTTTACGATGATGTCTGTGTGTGTGTGTGTGTGTATGTGTGTGTATGTGTGAGGACGATTTCTCAAATTCTATAAGATTAAAGCCCTGCGTAACTACGGATTCCTCAATCTAACAGTAATGGGAAGAGTTGAATAGGTTCTGGTAACAATTGGACAACCGGAAGTAGTTTATAAAAAAAATAATCTAAATATTATTTTTTCAAAATTTATTACTACAACTAATAAAGATAATTAAATTTTCAATCTGACAATTCAAAATTTTGATTATATGTTCTATAGGTTTGGAGATATAGTATAGTAAAAATTTTGAAAGATGTCCGACCAAGGTTATCTACGAATTGTATGAATTCAAATTTTTGCTCCACCCATTCTGACAAATTCAGTAGTGTCGTTTGCTTAGTTTTCATGAGGGTACATAAGATACTACTGCTATTTTATTATTATAAAAATATATGTTACAGTAAAAGCATTCAAAATTCAAAAATAAGTCAACTGGTAAGTTTATTAGCAAATGTAAAACCAAATATGTGAAAAATAAGATACTGACACAATGTCAGTGTCAGTAACTCTAACACAAAGTTATTCGTACGGCTATGAAATAAGGTAATGTATCTGAATTAATAAATAAACTTACGTTATAGCGAAAGTATTATCAACAACGAACATCGTTTTAAAATGGAATGTCCTAACTTAGTCGAAACAATATCAATTTTTGAAAGACAAGCGTGTAATATCCATCCTTATCGCACACGCTTATAGTCTTTGTAAAGGAGGGAGATAAATGTATGCCAATTTGTTAATTCGTTCATGATACAGATGACCTTGATCGGACATCTTTCAAAAATTTTACTGTACATAATAATATAAAATAATCTGTTGTAATAAATCTCGTTGCCCGAAAAACTCCATGGAAAACAACTGAGATATTTAATTGACAGATAAATGCAAAATGTCAGTGTCAAAATTTAGCAGTTTTACTAACATTACTTAGAAGATTTTTCTAGGAGGTACGAGTACATTTAACATATATTATTGTATTATTAATTAAATATGTATTTAAAATTATAGGTTTGTTAATATTACATATATCCTTAAGAAATACCGCTAATACCGTCAATGAATTTGAAGAATTTTAAACATATTGCAAGAGTAGGACAAAATTATTTGTGTGTACAAGAAATGTTAAATTCGTTATTTATAGGGCGCGAGCAGTCATGTTAATTTGTTAGCCTTGGCAAGCAGATATGAGGATCCGTGTCAGATTGACGGCTAGTAGTTATTTACATAGATGTCACAAATGTCTTGTCATAATTTTTCATTCAAAATTTCAAAATATTCTGATGTTTATTTGTCATCAATAGTATGGAATATACTTGTCGACGAAAATAATCCACATGGATTTGGAAATGAAAAATTATGATACTTATGTACATTATAACGAGATTGCTGGCTAAAAGATTTAACTGGACCGAGTCTCATATTGTCAGGACACTAAGAAATAAATGCAACATCAGATTCACAAAGAAAATTGTCATCCTCGAGAGAATTGAGGATCAAAAGCAATAAATTTGTTCAAGATATTGGCGATTGCCGGAATTTTTCTCCGGAAAATGTTTCATTTGGAATGATGAAAGCTATTTTACTTTAAGAACTCTGATAAAAATACAA
The DNA here is from genome assembly GCA_951394225.1 of Harpalus rufipes. Classification (NCBI taxonomy): domain Eukaryota; kingdom Metazoa; phylum Arthropoda; class Insecta; order Coleoptera; family Carabidae; genus Harpalus; species Harpalus rufipes. Next base: position 2,586,526 of record OX596276.1, read on the forward strand.
ATGCAGGGTTTTACTTTAGGCGTTTTCGTAAAGTCAGTCGGAGCTAACGATGGATATGTTCGTTGACGTCACAGATATTCTTATATTAGGTCCATCATTATCGAAGCCTTTACGATCAGCATATAATTTTGACGTTTAAATTTGAGGTTATGGAACAAGGTTAACTTGTTAAAATGGATAAGAAACTTTGGTAGTGAGTTTCTAATGAATAAGCACGTTTTGGGGTCCCTAGAATACGAATTTGATAATTTTATTATGAAGTCTGTATGTGTGTGTATATGTGTGGGGACGATTTTTTCCTATTCCTCGAGTTTAGATCCATATGTAGACGTGATTAGATTTTGGTTATAATTAGTCCACCGAAAGTACGCTCAATTACAACTTTTAACAGTGTTTCTTGAAAAAACGCAGTTAAATATCATTTATTGACATTTAATGATTATATATTTTAATGAATATATTATTCTCTATACGACTTGATAGCATTTTATACTTCATATTCAATAAATACATACATAATTAAAGGATTATAAAGATTAAATTTCATAAATCAGCCAGCTATGCTAACCATGGAAACTGCTAATATTGAGATAGATGTTGAGGAAGACACGGAAAGATAGGGTAAGGAACGAAAGGTAAGGGAAATGCCTCGAGTTTGTAGAAAGATACAAGAGAAACGATTACATTGGTTTGAACAAGTCATGAGGAAAGATGAAGAATATATTGGAAGAAGAATGAATACCTTAGTAATAAAAGGTGTAACAAACTGAGGAAGATCAAAGATAAGATGAAAGGACTGTATTGCGAAATACTTGAGAGAAAAGGAACTGAATGAGGACGACACGCAAAACAGAAATGAGTTGAAGAAGAAAATAAAAAACAGCGACCCCTAACGAATGGAAGAAACTAAAGTGCAATTGCATAGTTTGTTTATGAAATTTACTGGAAATATAGGATCTTTTGCAAGAAAATTTGTGTATGGTATTTGTACATAATACACAGAATAGACGGAAGGTAATGTGCTGGCCACATCAGATTTTTACCTTCCGTCACCTATAGGTAAGGAAGGTATTGTCTTTGTTCAAAAAATTCGATAGTGAGTTTTTGATGAATAAACATGTTTTAGGGACTCTATACGAATTTACTTTTTACCTCTCGCTAAGAGAGGTATTGGATTCATGCTAAAAATCGCATATCCAGATTTTATTGAATAAGCACGTTTTAAGGTCCCTACAATCCGATTTTAACATTTTTACGATGATGTCTGTGTGTGTGTGTGTGTGTGGATGTGTGTGTGTGTGTGTGTGTGTGTGTGTGTGTGTGTGTGTGTGTGTGTGGGATGTTGGAAGGACGGTTACTCAAAAACTATAAGACTTAAAATTTGTTTAACAACGTATTTCCCAATCGGACATTCATGGGAAGATCTGAAAAGGTTTTGGTAATAATTGGACAACCGGAAGTAGAAGATTCTTGAAAAAAAATCTTCTAAATATTATTTTTTGAAATTTTTTCGTGGTAATATTAAAGAAAATTACATTCTCTATCTGATACATTTAAATATTTTATTATATATTCCATAGATTTAGAGATAAAAGAAGTATAATATATAAAATAATCTGTTGTAATAAATTTGACAGCCGAAAGAATGCCATGAAAAATAGTTGATAATTTAAATTATTTGTAACTGACAGATAAATGTCAGTGTCAGAAATAATGAGTAATGAATTAAAAATGTACTTGGAGAATCCCTTAGTTCTTGATCTGTGACTATTATGGAGATGACAAGTCTAGGTTGAAGGACTTAAATTTGTTTCAAACATTATGGGACAATGTACACCAGTACTGTAGACTAGAGTAACTTTGAATTGCGAAAAAGCTATCAAATTCTTCTCAAGTAAGTTGTAAATATTGACAAAATCGGAGTGCAATCTATCCGTCACTTTATTAAAGGGAATTAAGGTTATTTAGATATAACAAGTATGAAAAAATAAAATGTAAAAGAAGATATATAAGAATAGATGCACAATCCAGATATATACATTTTAGACCGCCCAAAATTAATGTTTTTACTAGAAGAATATGAAGAGAAAGTAAACAAAGTTGTTCGAATTGAAAATTGCTGTTACCAGCCTAATATTTATATATGGTAAACTCTACTTTGTAATTTATTGTAACATAATTTATGGTAAAATATCTTCATGTTGAGACATGCTATTATTGAATAATAAAGAAGTTTATACGTCATAGATTTATATGAATATATTATTTGTATTTATAAAAATAATCTTTGCTTTATGCATACAGCCAGGTAAAATATACGGCGAGAGGTTATGTGCTGGCCACATCAGATTTTTTTACGATAATGTCTGTATATATATATATATATATATATGTGTGTGTCCTTCGATAACTCCAATACTTCAATTCCAAATGTTATAATTCTTTCATATTCTGTTTCGTACGTCCATATGAACAGTTGATTAGATTTTCATACTCTCAAAAAATAATCAGACTACCATAAATAATAATCAAAATGAACTACAATTCCACAATAGATGTTAATACAAATTTTCCTCGTGTGTGTATACACCTCTATTAGTCTTGTTCCTTCCTTTTGTCGGTTTTGTTTTGCTGTAGGGCAGGTATGCGGTTTTAATAAGCCACACACGAATGTACACTTTAGGATGAAAGGCACGACACTAGCGCGTCAACAAGGCAGGCGGCAAATGTGCGAAGCTTGTCACATGAGTTAAACACCCACACATACACACATACAAACCAAATTGTGGAGTATGCATACTACGTACTTGGAGTGAAATGTACGTGCATAACACAGATTCATTGCTAGCAAAGCTAATGAATTATGTTACAGGAAGAAAGAGTAAACAACTATGATTTGTTGCATTGTGCTGCATTTTTCGAGATTTTAATTCAATAATAATACATTTGTAAATATTAAATTAAATTATTCTAAGTAAGTAGATCGAAGTGGTGAGGCTAAGATTTTATTGAAATCGGTATAGCAGATTTTGAGATTACCCATAATGCCTTAAGATAGTATTCGTGCTACAATATGTGCAAAAATCTGTTGTGGCCAGCACAATACCTTCCGTCAATCCTGTGTATTATGTATAAATTCCATACATAAATTCTAAATTTCCAGTAAAATTATTTCAAAAACAAACTATGCAAGCTGCACTTGCCACTGACATCTTCTTCTTCTTTAGCTTTCCCCATTCGTTAGGAGTCGCTATTTTTTATTTTCTTCTTCCACTCATTTCTGTTTTACGTGTCGTTCTCATTCAGTTCCTTTTCTCTCAAGTCTTCTGCAATACAGTCCTTACATCTTATTTTTGTTCTTCCTATCTTTCTTCAACCTTCTATTACTAAGCTATTCATTCTTCATTCAATATACTCTTCATTTCTCCCAATGTAATCATCTCTCTTGTATCTTTCTAGAAACTTGTAACACTAGAGTTATTTCCTTACCTATCTTTCCGTGTCTTCCCCAACATCTACTTCAACATCCTCATCTCTGCCACATTAATTTACTTTTTATTTATACTGACATCTGTCAAATTGAATTATTTGAATATATTAATAGTTCCCATGTTTAGCATAGCTGGCTGATTTATAAAATTTAATTTCTTTAAAATTCTTTCACTCTATATCTATTGAATATTAAGTATAAAATGTAATCAAATCGTATAGAGAATAATATATTCTTTAAGTTATAATAACCAAAATCTAATCAGTTGTTCTTCTGGATGTAAACTTGAGGAATACGAAAAAAATATAATTTTTGGAATCGTGTTATTGAAGTTATGCGATCCGAAACTCTCGTCACACACACACAGACATACAGACACACAGACGCACACACACACACACCCACACATACATATATACATACAGACATCATCGTAAAAATGGTAAAATCGTATTATAGGGACCCTAAAACATGCTTATTCACTAAAAACTCATCATTGAATTTTTTGACCAAAGACAGTACCTTCCTTACCTAAAGGTGACGGAAGGTAATAAACAATGTTACATATTTAATACTATAATAATTATTTATAATACATTGCATTCGTCGTAGCATCGAATTAAATAAATTATTGATGATTTTGTAGTTTATAGATTTCCATATTTTAAATAATTTCGTGGAATTATTAATATTATTCCTTGTAATACTTTTGTCAATTGTTTCCAACAGATTTTTAACTGTTAAATCTTCAAATGAGGCTACTTCCGGTTCACCAATTATAATCAAAATCTAATCAGTTGTTCTTCTGGATGTAAACTTGAGAACTACGAAACAAATATAATTTTTGGAATCGTGGTATTGAAGTTATGCGCTCCGAAACTTTCGTCACACTCACACAGACACATAGACATACACACACGCACATACATTCATACAGATATCATCGTAAAAATGGTAAAATCGTATTATATGGACCCTAAAACGTGCTTATTCACTAAAAGCTCATCATTGAATTTTTTGACCAAAGACTATACCTTCCTTATCAAAAGGTGACGGAAAGTAATAATACTAACATATGTAACATAAGTTGTCCGAATAATTTATGCGACGTATTTACTGGTTTTATGTATATGTTGCTTCTTATTTCTTATAACTGAGACAAGCTCAAAATTAGCTATCTGTTGGCTTCAAAGGGAGATAGCTGCAGACAAATATTTTAATATTACATATTAAATAGTACATAATTCATAATATTCCATTTGTTATATGCAGAAAACATTTTCTTTATATCTTGAGAAGGGTTGTGTCTTCCTTGCCTCCTTTGACGAGTCGCCGCTGCCCTGTGTATAGTTTAAATAGAATGTGAAATGGCCTGTATCAAGTATAATTGGTCTGTAGCTAACCATCCACATTTGTGAGAATTTGAAGGGTTGTGGGTCGAGTGAAATAGGACGTAACGAAGGGTGAAAAATTAGCCAGGGTCGGGTTTTAATTTAGTGGTGGCGTAAACAGGTTAGCGGGTAATTACCGCAAGCTGCACTGCTCTGGACTTCATAACGAGAAACCCACCCGTCAGATCTCATTATGAAAGTGGGATTGCGAATTAGAGATGACGCCACTCAACATGGAAATGAAAATCAAAAAATATTCAACACTTAATCTATTGCGTTTTCCATCTATATATTTAGTTTTGCAACAAGTGCAGCTAGTGACATCAGGCCCGGTATTAGTTGATGTTACCACACATGCGTAGTGCATTTTAAATCTTGTTACAAAAGTCTAGTGCAAATATAGAGGTTACATAGCAAAATGGCGGATCCAGGGGGGGGGGACCGGGAAAAGGTCTTCAGCCATGCCAGTGTAGAAATCAAACCACTTTGGAAGAAGATCATTTCTCAAAACACTTCATTGAAGATTGTAACCAGGGAACCACCAATTGAAGAACCGCCACAGTCCATTGCACAGGAGACAACAACCAATCATGGATCACTAGATACACTTGAACCCCCAACCACGCTTGACCACCCTCATAACACTAGATATAAGACTCGGAATATTAGAAATTAGTTAGTATCAGTTCACCTGATGACGGTAGCAGATATCAGCTACCGAAACGTTGTGACAATTTGTGTTTTTGTTAATAAAGATAATGGCAGTCCAAAAGTCAATTTTATTTAAATATTCTCTTCCAGTTTAAAACTACGAAATAAATTAAATTTTATTCTTTCTCTTTTAGTTCTATATAAAACTATACAGATCAAAGAACTTTTCAAGCATGAAAAGTAAAAATGTTGTTTGTTCTTTAAAAAAACTAACTTCCTATACGCGTGTACGAACGTGTCTTTAAGAAAATAACTTTTCACGACGTCATGTCTCGTGTCGATAAATAGGGAAATATTTTCTTTGTAGAATGAATTATGTAAAAGGTTTTCCTTTCGACAAGCGCTCGAGGTGGTCAGACCCAGAAAAAACACAATTGGCTTGAGGCTTAAAATTTGTGGATTTAGGAAACTTAAAACTTGTTAGTCTTGTATTCATTTTACGCCTGCCTTAGGCAAGAATGATTAAAAGATTTTTTGAAAAGATAAGTTTGTCAACATACCTTCCGTTATTCACGTGTAGAATCAATAAAAATAGTTATTTATACTACAAGTTAGGTAATAGTTATTTACATACCAAGTTCACGCATGCGGTTTATGCATTTCTTGTACACACAAGAAATTCTAATTAGACCTAATCTTTATATTTACGTATTTTCTATAATTTTAAATTCATTCTATGAGCAAGTTTTCTCCTTCTAAATGTTCGAGGTTTTTCCAATTCATTAACGGAATTGGCGGTATTTCTGAAGAATTCATGTAAAATACTTATAATTTTAAATATATAATTAATAATACAATAAGAAATATTAAATATCGTTCCCAGAAAAAAGCTTCAGTACTATCTCTGAATTTTTGACACTGATATTAGTGACATTTATCTGTCAATTACAGGCATCTTAATTTCTCAAGTAGTTACCATGGAGATGTTTGGGCTGTGAGCAGGCTGTGAGATTTACTACAACAGATTATTTTATAGAGAATATAATTCCTTAGTCACGTGACATGTTTTCCGCCAATCAACATTCAGAATCTCCCTAGCTACGCGTTTATCACAGCGATGATAAAAAACAAGGAAATAAACACCGTATTTATAGTCGTTACTAAGGGATTTGTTTATTTATGACATTGACAGTTAATTTTGAGAATAAAAATAAATAATAACAATAATTCAAACTCCGAAATATTAAATAAAACACGTAAGTACCATGTTTGAATACAATATGAATATGTATATCAAAAGTTAGGTTAGATTGCAAAAATTCATTATATTCTCTCATTAAATATAAGCTCGTGGTATGATTAATAATCGAAGATATTGCTCGGTTTCACTCGAGAATATCATCGATGATAATCATATCACTTGTTATATTACGTATGATTATATATCTATATCTTTAAATCTATAGAAGGTATAATAAAAAAATTAAATGTGTCGGATAGAGAATTTTGTTTCTAATATTTGTAATAAAATATTACTACTTCCGGTTATCCAATTGTAACCAGAATCTATTCAACTCTTCCCATTACTGTTAGATTGAGGAATCCGTAGTTACACAGGTCTTTAGTCTTATACAATTTGAGACACACACTGACATCATCGTAAAAATGTTATTATCGGATTGTAGGGACCTTAAAACGTGCTTATTCACTAAAATCTCTAAGCGAGAGGTAAAAATAGAAAATGTTTAGTTTTAGTTTTTCTGTATAGCTAGATATTTCATTTCAAATCTACCTTCATATTATAATATTCTTCTTTATCGAGAACATCTTTTCTCAATATTAGTCACAAATTAAATAAAAATGTAGCAAAATAAGAATAAAACAAGCTTTTAAAGTCAAAGTTTCCATTGTTCCTAAGCTATTTCTGAAAGCTCATCATAATCTAAAGGCTAACTTTACAGAGTGGAAACAAAGATGTTTGAAGTTCGTAAGTGTTCGCAGATGTTCGTGTCAGATCGTAATTTCGCGCACCGGAAGCTGAAACAAAGAAATATCGCTGGCCTGAAACTCCCCTTCATGCAGCCTGGACTTTTTATCTTAAGACAAGGGACATGTTTTCCGAGGGGTGAGTTATATCCAACGAAGTGATTAAAAGAAGTTTGTACTGGTTTATAGGCAATGAAATGCTTTTAATGTTTGGAAATATAAATTACTTTTTAAGAGACATGATACATAGTTTTATGATAGGGAGTTAATGCTGACTTTCATGTAGATACGTTAGATAATTTCATATTTTAATATTCAAACCGCACCCTATAGTTGTTTGAACATGAAACTATAAATTTGTGTAAAACACATTATGAGTATACCATAAAATATAACAAATAGTTTGCATTTTACTACTTGGAATTATAATAAATCTCGTTAAAATATAATTTAAACGTGCACATCCGTAATTTGAAAATTCCGTCACCTTTAGGTAAGGAAGTTGTTGTCTTTGGTCAAAAAATTCAATGATGAGTTTTTAGTGAATAAGCATGTTTTAGGTCCCTATAATACGACTTTACCATTTTTACGATGATGTCATGTATGCATGTATGTATGTATGTATGTATGTATGTATGTATGCATAACTTCAATACCACGATTCCAAAAATAATTTTTTTTTCGTATTCTTCAAATTTACATCCAGAAGAACAACTGATTAGATTTTGGATATAATTGGTCAACCGAAAGTAGCCTCATTTGAAGATTTAACAGTTAAATTTGATTTATTGACATTTAACGTTATTATAACTTAAAGAATTATTTTCTATACGATTTGATTGAATTTTATACTTCATATTCAATAGATATAGAGTTAAAGAATTATAAAGAAATTAAATTTTATAAATCAGCCAGCTATGCTAAACATGGAAACTACTAATATATTCATATAATTCAAATTTTGTCAGTATCAATAAAAAATAAATTGATGTGGCAGAGATGAGGATGTTGAAGTAGATATTGGGGAAGCCACGTAAAGATACGGTAAGGAAATTACTCTAGTTGTACAAGTTTCTAGAAAGATACAAGACAGATGATTACATTGGTTTGAAAATGTCATGAGGAGAAATGAAGAATATATTGGATGAAGAATGAATAGCTTAGTAATAGAAGGTTGAAGAAACAGAGGAAGACCAAAGATAAGATGGAAGGACTGTATTGTGGAAAACTTGAGAGGTTAAATGAGAACGACACGTAAAACAGAAATGAATGGAAGAAGAAAATTAAAAATAGCGACCCCTATTGAATGGGAAAAGCTAAAGAAGAAGAAGATGTCATTGTCAAGTGTAATTTGCATAGTTTGTTTATGAAATAATTTTGCTGGAAATTTAGAATCTTTTGCAAGAAAATTTATGTATGGAATTTATACATAATACACAGGATTGACGGAAGGTACTGTGCTGGCCACAACAGATTTTTAGTTTTAGTACTGTTTATTGTTATAAAAACCGACGTTTCAGAGAATAACCAACAAATATATAAATAAATAATAACAAAAACATTAGCAACAGGTAACCATAGTGACAAATTACAAAATATTTAATATAGGAAGATATGCCCGACTAAGATCTAAACCTTCACAATGATTAAGATTACTCTTGGTTTTGAAAATCTCAATGGCTTCTCTAATTAATCTGTTGTTGAGGTGTGTTTTGGTCTCGCGAGTATTTTTGTTTCTTCGAATTTTATACGGTGGAATTATTCCAGGGCTCTGCAACTGAAGATTTTTCTGGCTGATTCAATCTGATCGAACGCTGGTGTTCATTCAATCTTGTTGAAATAGTTCTAGCAGTCTGGCCAATGTTAACTTTCCCGCAGATACATGGAATCTGGTAAACCCTAATGACTGACGAGGGATGACGTCTTTTACTTGTCTCAACATATGTCGAATTGGAGTGTCACTGACACTGACATTGTGTCAGTATCTTATTTTTCACATATTTAGTTTTACATTTGTAAGTGGATGGATGTGATTGGTAGGGTGGTTAAAGAGAGAGAATTTCCAAGTATGAAGAGAAGAAGAGAATGTATGAATGCGATTATGAGTGTGGCCGAGGCGAAAGAAGTCTGCTTAGATAGGAATGTGTGGTCAAGGATGATTGTTTCCTAACTATTATTGTGATCCGGATGCGGTATTTCGCTACCGAAAATCGGTCACTTTAATATGTTTAAGAGTAAGGATTTGTTGTATGATGTTGATGTTGTTCTTATTGTTATCGGGTTTGTGCGAACCCACTAAGTGGGACACGCGTGATTTTATGTATGTATGTATGTACATTTGCTAATAAATTTACCAGTTGACTAATTTTTTAATTTTGAATAATTTTATTGCAACATATATTTTTATAATAATAAAATAACAGTAACAGCATCTTATGTACCCTCAAAAAAACTAAGCATACTATACTACTGAATTTATCAGAATGTGCGGAGCAAAAATTATACAGTTTCCTTACAGCACTAATTTTCTCCGAAATGTTATTATGAATTAAATAATTCTGATATTTAATTTAATATCTACCACGTAATAATTAATTGAAGTAAATTGTAATTAAATTCTCGTGTATTGTAAGTAAAGTATGTTTGACTTCTTGAAGAAAAATCTCATCTCAATAATGAATTCCGGGAAGATACGCAGTTCTTTTGTAATGTAAAATAATCCTTTACTCTCCTGTCTTACCTCCAGGTATTTTTAGAATTTTAATTATTATCCCACAGGAGCAATTATTTGCCTGGGAAACAAACGTTTAATTAAATATAGCTCGTTTTCACAACTTCTACATGTATTTGATATTTGTAAATCAACATTTAATTAGAAACTTCTAAAATAAATATCGTATTTTCCATTAAATTTAATTCGTATACAGCAAAGATGCTTAAAGTGGAGGTTATCGCCCCCTTTTTGGGGGCTGGATAGATCCCAGAGGGTGATGGTGGCCTCAGAAATAACAGGGGGGCATTGAAGGGCAATAAGTTTTTATACTTTCAATAGATATATAGTTAAAGAATTATAAAGGTATTAAATTTCAAAATATGCTATATTTCCAGTAAAATTATTTCATGAACAAACTATACAAATTGCACTTTACACTGATATCTCCTTCTTCCTTAGATTTTCTCATTTGTTAGGAGTCGCTGTTTTTCATTTTCTTCTTCCACTCATTTCTGCTTTGCGTGTCGTTCTCATTCATTTCCTTTTCTCTCAAGTCTTCCACAATACAGTCCTTCCTTCTTATATTTGGTCTTCCTCAGTTACTTCTGCTTTCTATTACTAAGTTATTCATTCTTTTTCCAATATATTCCTCATGACATGTTCAAACCAATGTAATCGTCTCTCTTGTATCTTTCTAGAAACTTGTAACACTAGAGTTATTTCCCTTATTCTTTCATGCTTTATCGTATCTTTCCGTGACTTCCCAAACATACATCTCAATATCCTCATCTCTTCCTCATTCATTTTTCATTGATACTGACATCTGTCAATTTGAATTATCTGAATATTTTAGTAGTTGCCATGGTTAGCATAGCTGGCTGATTTATTAAATTTCATATGTATATAATTCTTTAACTCTATATCTATTGAATATGAAATATAAAGAAAAACTGTAAAAATCTAATAGGGGAGCTATTCTTTTGGATGTAAACTTGAGGAATACGAAAAAATTATAATTTTTGGAATTGGGGTATTGATGTTATGCAAGCCGAAACTTTCGTCACACACACACACACACACACACACACACACACACACACACACACACACACACACACACACACACACATACAGACATACATACATACAGACATCATCGTAAAAATGGTAAAATCATATTATATGAACCCTAAAACATGCTTATTCACTAAAAACTCATCATTGAATTTTTTGACCAGACAATACCTTCCCTACCTAAAGGTGACGGAAGATAAAAACACCAAGCGCCACTGCATTGTTAAAATGTTTTTATATTTTGGTAAAAATTAAAATCAATGTTGTATATTACACTTGTTATAAACTTTTTCTTTTAATATTTGATACTCATATTATCTTTCGTGAGATAAAACGATCAAATTTTTCCATTACCGAACAAAAAGTATCAATATCAATATAAGCGTTAATACTTGTTGGAAGTAAAGAGAAAATAAAAAAAAAGTAATTGATATCAAATAACGTATTAGCACAGCTTCTGCTTCTACTTCTACTGTGTAATATTTCCGTCCAGAGTTGTTGAGGGAAATTGATTGCCGACCAAAGATTTAACTCTTACAAACACGCCATTATTCCTACAGGTATTTTTCATTTCATTTTATATATGTGTATAAAGAAAATAAAACAATTTTATAAGACTGTTACAGAAAAAGTCTTCATGTAATGTCTTCGGATTTCTGACACTGACTTTGATCTGCCAGTTACAAACATTCTAATTTTTCATTTTTTTTTTGGCTGTGAAATTTATTACAACAGATTATTTTATATATTATATTCGTTTATCTCTGAATCAATAAAAGATATAATAAAATATATTTCAACTCTTCCCATCATTATTCGACTGATAACAAGTTAAGTCTACTTATGGGGTCTCGTGGCCGTGTGCCTGAGTGTCTGGTCGCGAATCTAGGGGACCCGGGTTCGATCCCGACCGACGCCAAAAATTACATCGCATTTTAATGGCACAAAATTGACCCCTGTGGCGCACTCTTCACGCCAGCAATGAGTGCCCGTGAGGTGACGCCTGGTAAGCGCCCGCACGGTACAAATATTCCATCATTACCGACATCTGTGTATGAAGCAGATTGGCACACCCAGCAATGGGTAATATGCCGTGATGAAATATTTATTTATTTATTTATTTATTTAAAAAAAAAATCTGTTGTGGCCAGCACGATACCTCACGCCACTTCCGGTTTTAGTTACACAAGTATAGGGCGCGAGCAGTCATGTGACTTTATTGGCCTTGACAAGCAGATATGGGGGCCCGCGTCAGAATGACAACTTGTAATTATATTCATAGCTGTCAAATGTCAGAATTTTTCATTCAAAATTTCAAGATTTTCTAAGTTCACGTGGTTAATTACTTGTCTAGGAAAAAAACCACATTGAATTGAAAAATCGCGGAATTTAGAATGAAAGATTATGATATTTGACATCTATATACATAATTACTAGCTATCATTCTGACACGGGCCTCCATATTTGCTTGTCAAGGCCAACAAAGTCACATGACTTCTTGTCTTACTGGAAATATAGGATATTTTGCAAGATTTAAGAAATTTAATATCTTTAACTCTATTGAAAGTATAAAATGCAATCACATCGTATAGAAAATAGCATATTCTTTAAAATTTATAAACATCATATGTCAATAAATGATATTTAATTGCGTTTTTTCAAGAAAAACTGTTAAAAGTTGCAATTGAGGGTACTTCCGGTGGACCAATTATAACTAAACTCTAATTACGTCTGCCTATGGATCTAAACTCCAGGAATACGAAAAAAATATAATTTTTGGAATCGTGGTATTGGAGTTATGCGATCCGAAACGATCGTCACATACATACATACACACACACACACACACACGCACACACACACACACACACACACACACACACACACACACACACACACACACACACACACACATACAGACAACATCGTATAAATAATAAATTCGTATTCTATAAGGACTATAAAACGTGCTTATTCATTAGATAGTCACTATCGAATTTTGTTACCAAAGACAATACCTTCCTTATACCTAAAGGTGACGGAAGATAAAAAATGGACTAAGGTAAACATTTCCAATAACTATAGATATCTTCAAAAGTCCACATTTATTTTGCCGATTTTTTTTAAAAAATCATTGCCTGTTACACTTTGTCTTAATACTAACAGAACACCTTTTGTATTGTGTGTCCCGGAGGTGAAATTTTGTACGATAAATGTCTTGAATCCAGTTGTCAACAGAACATCCGTTTACTTATAGCATTCATCTCCGCACACAGGTCTTGAGAGAGTGCGTGCTGATATATTTATCTGAATATAGTATGCGATGGCCTGCGAGCTTCAGGGAACATCAGTTCCGGATAATTTGTCTGAAGGTAGTGACAGGTGGGCGCACTGGGACGCTTACATCGTGAAGTTGTTTGCTGCGTACGCCATATTAACATATAAATGGAGCTAACTTCACGAATATTCGATCTAGGGCTCAAACTTCCAAGATGCGAACGAAGGAGCACAATAATTAATGGCTTTACTTAACGCAATTATACACGTACAGGACGGAAAATGTAAATAATAGGTAGACTCGCTTATTAGTAAAGTTAAACTAACAAAAGTGTTGATTCTAAAATTTGTATGAACTCTAAGATACACTAAAAACCAATTTGGAGTGTGTTTAATTTTAACTATGTACCTATGTATGTACAGTAATTTTTACCTCTCACTAAGAGAGGTATTGGATTCATTCCCAGATTTTAATAATTAAGTACGTTTTACAATCCGATTTTTACGATGATGTCTGTGTGTGTGTGTGTGTTTGTATATGTATGTGGGATGTTGGAAGGACGATTACTCAAAAACTATGACTTTATATTTGTTTAACTACGTATTTCCCAATCAGACATTCATGGGAAGATCTGAAAAAATTTTGGTAACAATTGGACAACCGGAAGTAGAAGATTCATGAAAAAAAATCTTGTAAATATTATTTTTTGAAATTTTTTTTGGTAATATTAAAGAATTTAATTCTCCATCTGATACATTTAAATATTTTATTATATATTCTATAGATTTAGAGATAAAAGAAATATAATGTCAGAAATCCGGAGTCATTACTGAAGACTTTTTCTGGGAAGTACATACATTATATTATTTCTTAATGTATTAATAGTTAAATATGTAATATTATAGGAATATAATTACACATACCCTTCAGATATACTGTTACTCCCGACAATGAATTGGAAAAATCTCGAAATATTAGAGGACAAAATTTCTTCATAGAATGAATTAAAATTTAAAAAATCTATATATAAGGAATAGATATAAGTAGAATTTTTGGTGTAGATTTTAGGTATACAAGAAAAGTTAAAAACATTAGGGATCGAGCAGTCATGTGACTTTGTTGGCCTTGACAAACAGATGGGGGCCCATGTCAGAATGATAGCTAGTAATTATGTATATAGATGTGAAATATCATAATTTCTCATTCTAAATTTAGTGGTTTTCCAATTCCATGTGGTTTATTTTCCTTGACAAGTAAATTCCACATTCCTGGTGACAAATTAACTACGTTAATTTAGAAAATCTTGAAATATTTTGATTAAAAATTCTGACATTTGACATATATGTACATAATTACTAATTATCATTCTGAAACGGGCCCCCATATCTGCTTGTCTAGGCCAACAATGTACCACAACAGAATGGGATGGTATATATTTTTTACACCCATTCGATAGAGTATTTTTTCTCAATTGAATCATATACATACATATATAAAATCACGCGTGTCCCACTTAGTGGGTTCGCACAAACCCGATAACAATAAGAACAACATCAACATCATACAACAAATCCTTACTCTTAAACATATTAAAGTGACCGATTTTCGGTAGCGAAATACCGCATCCGGATCACAATAATAGTTAGGAAACAATCATCCTTCGCCACACATTCCTATCTAAGCAGACTTCTTTCGCCTCGGCTACACTCATAATCGCATTCATACATTGTCTTCTTCTCTTCACACTTGGAAACTCTCTCTCTTTAAGCACCCTACCAATCACATCCATCCACTTATATGTATTCATTATATATCGTAATATTAAAATATTTCTAATTTGTTACGATGATGGTCCACCAAATTTCAATTATATTTGAAAATTAATTAATAAAAGCACAGGTATATTATATTTCTAGTATAATATACTATTTGACATTTATTTTAAAATATACGTATATGAAAATGTAGAAATAATAAAACATTCATAAAAGCATTTCTGGAAATGCATTTTATTTTAAAATATTTCTACTAATTTCTGCACGTTTCATTAAATTTTATATGCTGCCTACATATTAAAGTGTAGTGAATTATGGTCAGAATTAAAAATGAAATAAAGCTATAAAAAGCTGAAATAAATTTTCATTTACTAGGTACCAAAAACATTTTAATATTGAAACAATAATACAATTTATAACATCCAATTTTTTTCCATATATTTTGTTTTAAACTATAAAAATATAAATTTTGATTGCATATTTAAAAGTGGTCACACATCTAACAGGCCTATTCTGTAAAATATTCGCTTAACGAATCGTTATGTCTACTTAACGATAATCGTTATCTTTGTATCCTTATTCAGAACTCAATTTAAAAATAATAAAATAATAACCTTGGGATCAATTAAGAACTTTCCTAAAATCAATTTTAATTTTAATTGAAATATCTAAAATAATTCAATATCACTCAAAAAACTTCTAGGTTAGATTAGTTTTGCTGGGAGTCTGCTGTCAACCTGTCAGCTGTCAGACTTTTTCTTCTTCTTGTTATGGGCTATGCTAGAGCTACTACTACTACTAGCTGAGGTCAACCAACGTCGATTATCGTTACTCCAACATTACATCATAGGAACCAAAATGGACACCATACATCTTATAGACCTGACATACGGCAGAAGAATGAAACACCACGTAAAACAACTTTTGAATATTAATAATAAACTTACCACAGTAAAAAACAAAGGATTTGCCTTTTGACTTGCAGAAAACATATCATACAGAATGTTAATTGTTTACAAAATTTACTTTTTCAAAATCACCCATATCAAAAACAAGATTGTGTAATTTATTATTTGTAGTAACCCTGAAGATGATCATTGTATGATCGAAACGTTGATTTTAAATCAAAATTAAACATGTTTGAGTTCCGACTACTTTTTTCTTCCATTATTAATATCATTTTGTAGTAAATCACAATCATTAACATTATTAATAATTCTGAAAATTTTCCCATTACATATTGTTGTATAATTATTATTATTACTACGTCCTAGTAGTTTCCAGTTTCCATACCCTTAGAGTTTATTTAATTTCGTACCTTATCGGTTAGACTATTTAGGAATTTTCCTTTCGCTACTTTGATAGAAAGCATTATAAAACAAACTGATTAAACAACACTGAAAATGTCTCTAAGCTTTAACAATAAAATTTGATTACAAACGGAGCTAAACAAATGATTGCGAGTGGGCTACATCAAGTACACTTTGAACATAAACAGTTGAAGCACAAGCAACGCCAACTTTGGTATGACGTGTAAGACCGAAATATTCTAATTAACTAGGAATAAAGAAAATACGCAAAATATATATTTTACTAACAAAAACATAATTAAATAATACAAATAATTATATAATTAAAATATAGTTTTTTTTTTGATTTTCCAGATTATCCTTAAATCTGATCTGTAAATTTATTCATAATATAAATATGTTACGTTTTTATTACACATGTTTAATAAACTCGATACAATACTGAAAACTTTATTTCAGCGCGTGACATCTGATATGGCTATAAATTTCAAATATTACGAGTGATTTTATGAAAAGTTATCGCAGAATATTACGCAATACATTTCCTTATTAAAAATCATAAAATAGAAATAAACATATGTAAAAGTTTTTAAAAAAAGTGTGATAAAGGTCATCTTCCAATAGGGTTGTTGCAAGAATTTTTCCTTGACTTCTAAGTACTAAATTTAAAAAAATATTGTCATGCTAAAAATCGTATATCCAGATTTTAATGATTAATTCAATTTTAATATTTTTACGGTGATAACTGTATGTGTGTGTGTGTGTATGTGTGTGTGTATGTGTGTTGGGAGCTTGGAAGGACGATTTCTCAAAAACTATAATACTTAATATCTGTTTAATTACGTATTACTCAATCGGACATTACTGGGAAGAGCTGAAAAGGTTTAACAACCGAAAGTAGCAGATTCTTAAAAAAAATCTTCCAACTATTACTTTTTTGAAAAAAATTGTTCTTGCTTGTATTAAAGAAGAGTAAATTTACTATCTGATACATGGGATCTCGTGGCCGTGTGCCTGAGTGTCTGGTCGCGAATCTGGAGACCCGGGTTCGATCCCGACCGACGCCAAAAATTACATCGAATTTTAATGGCACAAAATTGACCCCTGTGGCGCACTCTGCACGCCAGCATTGAGTGCCCGTGAGGTGTCGCCTGGTAAGCGCCCGCACGGTACAAATATTCCATCATTACCGATATCTGTGTATGAAGCAGATTGGCACACCCAGCAATGGGTAATATGCCGTGATGAAATATTTATTTATTTATTTGATACATACAGTTTGTCTGCGGATGGGGGCACCCATTAGGGAAAAAATCTTTATTATTCATTTTACGATCAAAAGTCATTCTTTATAAAAAGTTCTGCTTGTTGACAAAATGAATTGGCGATAAGAAAATTTTAAATCACATGTACAGGGTGTTAATAAATTAGGAAAGTATGAAAATGCTTCAAGGGATAAGTACGATTATTTATTATTTTTTTCGAAAAAATTATAAAACAAAGTTGTTTTTAAACTAACGTAAAGTCTGAATACAAATTTTGAAATAAAATTTCGAAGTTTTAAAAAGTAAATAATAACAGTGGTTTTTATTTACTATTTGCATTTTACAAAAAAAATCAAGATAGCCGATTTTGTATTCTGGGGTCTCGTGGCCGTGTGCCTGAGTGTCTGGTCACGAATCTGGAGACCCGGGTTCGATCCCGACCGACGCCAAAAATTACATCGAATGTTAGTGGCACAAAATTGACACCTGTGGTGCACTCTCCACGTCAACAATGAGTGCCCGTGAGGTGACGTCTGGTAAGCGCCCGCACGGTACAAATATTCCATCATTACCGATATCTGTGTATGAAGCAGATTGGCACACCCAGCAATGGGTAATATGCCGTGATGAAATATTTATTTATTTATTTGATACATACAGTTTGTCCGTGGATGGGGGCACCCATTAGGGAAAAAATCTTTATTATTCATTTTACGATCAAAAGTCATTCTTTATAAAAAGTTCTGCTTGTTGACAAAATGAATTGGCGATAAGAAAATTTTAAATCACATGTACAGGGTGTTAATAAATTAGGAAAGTATGAAAATGCTTCAAGGGATAAGTACGATTATTTATTATTTTTTTCGAAAAAATTATAAAACAAAGTTGTTTTTAAACTAACGTAAAGTCTGAATACAAATTTTGAAATAAAATTTCGAAGTTTTAAAAAGTAAATAATAACAGTGGTTTTTATTTACTATTTGCATTTTACAAAAAAAATCAAGATAGCCGATTTTGTATTCTGGGGTCTCGTGGCCGTGTGCCTGAGTGTCTGGTCGCGAATCTGGAGACCCGGGTTCGATCCCGACCGACGCCAAAAATTACATCGAATTTAGTGGCACAAAATTGACCCCTGTGGCGCACTCTGCACGCCAGCATTGAGTGCCCGTGAGATGACGCGTGGTAAGCGCCCGCACGGTACAAATATTCCATCATTACCGATATCTGTGTATGAAGCAGATTGGCACACCCAGCAATGGGTAATATGCCGTGATGAAATATTTATTTATTTATTTGATACATACAGTTTGTCCGTGGATGGGGGCACCCATTAGGGAAAAAATCTTTATTATTCATTTTACGATCAAAAGTCATTCTTTATAAAAAGTTCTGCTTGTTGACAAAATGAATTGGCGATAAGAAAATTTTAAATCACATGTACAGGGTGTTAATAAATTAGGAAAGTATGAAAATGCTTCAAGGGATAAGTACGATTATTTATTATTTTTTTCGAAAAAATTATAAAACAAAGTTGTTTTTAAACTAACGTAAAGTCTGAATACAAATTTTGAAATAAAATTTCGAAGTTTTAAAAAGTAAATAATAACAGTGGTTTTTATTTACTATTTGCATTTTACAAAAAAAATCAAGATAGCCGATTTTGTATTCTGGGGTCTCGTGGCCGTGTGCCTGAGTGTCTGGTCACGAATCTGGAGACCCGGGTTCGATCCCGACCGACGCCAAAAATTACATCGAATGTTAGTGGCACAAAATTGACACCTGTGGTGCACTCTCCACGTCAACAATGAGTGCCCGTGAGGTGACGTCTGGTAAGCGCCCGCACGGTACAAATATTCCATCATTACCGATATCTGTGTACAAAGCTGATTGGCACACCCAGCAATGGGTAATATGCCGTGATGAAATATTTATTTATGTATTTATTTTCATGAATGTATATATATCTTCATTTCCACTTTATATGTTGTTCTATAAAATGTCTACAGTTAATTTTCTAAATAATATATTATTATTTTGATAAATTTATTACTCTGGGCAACTCCAAAAACCTGCAAAACTCTAAAAATGTTCAAAACTTTAAAACGTCAAACGCGAATACAGAAATAAATAAATATAAAACAAAGAGTCATAACCATAGCAACCGAACCAAAATATTTGATATACCATGTTAATATGCGGCTAAATAGATTGTGATTCGTCGAAAGCCGTGCGGAATTATTCCAAACGGCGTACGGAATTATTCCACACAGATTGTTGGAATAATATTAATTCCAACATAATTTTTAATTGTGGAATGTGTAGTTTCCAAAAGAAAACACGACTGTCAGTATTTATGTAATGAGATTATTATATTAAAACCAGACACAAAGAAACTAGTTCTCGAATTATTTTTAACAGACATGTACCTTAGACAAAAAAAATATTTTTAGGGACCATTAGTTATTTCAAAGAGCTTTTATTGTAATATAATAAACTTACCTTTATAGTTCAAATTCTGCCGTTTATTGTAGTGGCACCACTGTCTGAAATGCAGGACGCTGCTAAACGAAAAGTCTGAAAAGAAAAAGTATTATTAGAATATGATCCAAGCAATATATTTTAAATAAAAGACAGACATTTCGTGACTACTGTTATGTATCATTTTGATTTAACTTTCAGATTTACCCCAACCGCGCAGAATATTATAAACACTGAAATTCTCCTTCTTTCTGTTTCTTTATCTCGACCATAAACACCGGGGAAAAAAACCCCAACCACGCAGGGTGAAATTTGTAGTAATAACAAAGTAAGAGGCGAAAAATAAAGAAAAAAGTGACTCAAAGAACAGAACGTAAATCACAATAAATGAAATTAACCCGGACGAAATAAGATTAAACACAATTTCATGTTCCGTCCCGGGTCATCCCACAGCAAAAAATGTCCAGATCTAACCGCGTTAATGTGACTTACAAACGAGGGAAAAAAGGTTTTATCAGCGGTAACTTTCATGTTGAAATGAGTCAAAAAGGGAGGAATATAATTAGGGCAAATGGTAATTTATTTATTCACATACAATAATAATTAAAGCATTTAAATTTAAAGGGATCTATATGCCAATTTTGTTTTTAAGTATTTTGAACGAAACAATAATGATATGGTCAGAAATATTGACTCTATCGGGCCAATCAATAAAACGATAAATATCGTAATTATAACAAAACGGTATATCACTCACTGTTTGCATTATAATACGACGATGGATTGAAAAGTTTCCGGAATGACATGATAAATATATATACGAGGGTCATTCAATAAGTAAAGAGACAAATTCTATAATTTTAAAACTATTCAATGAATGTGTACAATCTTTTCAGGGGTGTTAGTTGGCAACATTGGGATATGCTCTGATCAGCTGTTTCATCATTTTATGTCAACATAACCTCAAAATTTTCAGTTCACCATGGCAAGTCCACTAGAAGATTGCACCTTAGAAGAGCAGCGCTCAGTCATTAGATTTTTAGTCGCAGAAGGTGTAAAACCACCAAGTGAATTTTTTTCTAGAATGTTAATACAGTACGGTAAAAGTTGTGCGAATTTTTACAAGTGGGTTGATCGGTTTAAAAGTGGCCGAACAAGTGTAGGTGATGAACCCCGATGTGGACGTCCAGTGGAAGTTTCTGGTCTATTGCGATTTCCTTGAAGATCAGCGAACTATCAATAGCCAATACTACTTTGAGATGCTAGAACACAAAGTTAGACCAGCTATCAGGAGCAAACGCCGTGGACTCTTGTCAAAGGAGTCATTCTTCAGCACGATAACGCCCGCCCTCATACAGCCCAGCTGATCCGTGATAAGCTTCAAGAATTGGGTTGGGAGGTCTTACCTTATCCTGCCTACAGTCCCGACCTCGCCCCATCTGATTTTTACCTGTTTGGATCACTCAAAGACGCCCTACGTGGAAAAAGATTTGCTAACAATGAGGAAGTTAAGGAAGCGGTGCAACAGTGGCTTCGGGGTGAATCGAAAGAATTCTTCGCCAAGGGAATTAGGAAGCTGCAAGAAAGATGGGACAAGTGCATAACTGTGGGGGGTGATTATGTTGAAAAATAGCCTTAATTTTGAAAGATTGAAATAAACCGTTTTTGAGCTATAGCCATTTGTCTCTTTACTTATTGAATGACCCTCGTAATTAATATGGACTACATTTTATTTTTCTACATAGTCACTTGGTCTAATGTTTTTCTGACTTTTCGATTCCCTCCCGAAAATGATCCATATAATACGATTTTATCATTACCATTGTATATGTATGTATGTGTCTGTGTGTGTATGTGTGTGTGTATGTGTGTGTGTGTATGTCTGTGTGTGTGACGAAAGTTTCGAATCGCATAACTTCAATACTACGATTCCAAAAATTATATGTTTTACGTATTCCTCAAGTTTATATCCAGAAGAAGAGGTGATTAGATTTTGGTTATAATTGGTCAACCGGAAGTACCCTAATTTGCAGTTTTTCTAGAAAAAACGCAGTTAAATATCATTTACTGACATTTAAAGTTATTATAACTTAAAGAATATATTATTCCCTATACAATTTGATTACATTTTATACTTCATATTCAATAGATATAGAATTAAAGAATTATTCAGATAATTCAAATTGACAGATATCAGTATCAATGAAAAGTAGCAGAGATGAGGACGTTGAGATAGATGTTGGAGAAGACACGGAAAGATACGGTAAGGGTAAGGGACGAAAGAATAAGGGAAATAACTCTAGTGTTACAAGTTTTTAGAAAGATATAAGATACAAGAGAGACGATTACATTGGTTTGAACATGTCTTGAGGAAAGATAAAGAATATATTGGAAGAATAAATAGCTTAGTAATAGAAGGTAGAAGAAACAGAGAAAGACCAAAGGACGGATTGCAGAAGACTAGAGAAAAGGAACTCCATGAGAACGACGCGCAAAACAGAAATGAGTGGAAGAAGAAAATAAAAATAGCGACCCCAGCAAATAGGGAGAGCTAAAGAAGAAGAAAAAGAAGATGTCAGTGTCAAGTGCAATTTGCATAGTATGTTTATGAAATAATTTATTGGAAATTTAGAATCTTTTGTAAAAAAATCTATGTATGGAATTTATATATAATACACAGGATTGACGGAAGGTATTGTGCTGGCCATATCAGATTTTTTAATGAAGCTTGAACCATGAAATACAAGTAAAATTACTAGGAAAACATGTACAAAAATTACTGCCGCGTACGCTGAGTAGAAGTTGAATAATATCATATTTTATTTTATCTCATTTTGTACTTTCATGTACAGAGTACATAATACATAATAATGTTTTTATAAAATAACAAAGCATAACCAGAAAAAAATGTACATATTTTGTTTCCAATTGTAATAATCTTTCATCTCATCTTTTGTTTCCCTCAGCTTCCAAATTATCTTTCCATAGCCTTCTTTAAAACAAAACAGTCTCATTCAGCATTCGCCGCGCAACAGGGCATTTTATACCGTGGGTGGGAGAATACATTAGCAGCATTTGAACACATAACATATAAAGCGCCTAGCAACCTATGTTCGCATATTTACTGCCACTTGTTTTACTTTCTGCTTCGCGATTTTCTTGATATTTTAATCTTACTTAGGGGTTTTGTTTTACAGCTCATTTTTACTAAAAAGGAAAAGGAAATACCAAACCATTGATATGATTGTTAGTTTAAAAAATCTGTTGTAGCCAGCACAATACCTCTCGCTATATTCATTTTATGTTGCATAAGGTGCGAGTAGTTATATGACTTTGTTGGCCTTGGAAAGCAGATATGAAGGCCCTTGTCAAAATGACAGCTAGTAATAATGTACATAGGTGTCAGGTATCAT
The DNA here is from genome assembly GCA_951394225.1 of Harpalus rufipes. NCBI lineage: Eukaryota > Metazoa > Arthropoda > Insecta > Coleoptera > Carabidae > Harpalus > Harpalus rufipes. Next base: position 2,610,350 of record OX596276.1, read on the forward strand.
AACATTATGATTTTCCAAATCCATGTGGATTACTTTCCTCGGTATATATTCCAAACAATTGATGACAAATAAACATCAGAATGAAAAATTATGACATAATATGACAATTGTGATATCTATGTAAATAACTATTAGCCGTCATTCAAATAATTGAAATTGTATTTCTTCCTTTGTTCTATGAGAAATTTTGTTCTACTATTTTAATATGTTCAAAATTCTTCAAATTCATTGACAGTATTAGCGGTATTTCTTAAGGATATATGTAATATTAACATATCTATAATTTAAATACATATTTAATTAATAATACAATAATATATAATAAATGTACTCGTACCTCCCAGAAAAATCTGATTTTTTTTATCTGACAATTACAAACATTTAAATATCTCAGCTGTTTTCTGGGCAACGAGATTTATTACAACAGATTATTTTATATTATTATATATTATATCTCCAAACCTATACGAGATATAATAAAAAAATTAAATGTGTCAGATTGAGAATTTAATGTTCTTTAATATTAAAAATTCAAAAAATAATATTTAGAAGATTTTTTTTCAAGAATTTGCTACTTTTGCCCATGAATGTCTGATTGGGAAATACATAGTTAAACAAATATTAAGTCTTATAGTTTTTGAGTAATCGTCCTTCCAACGTCCCACATACATACACACACACACACACGCGCGCACACACACACACACACACACACACACACACACACACACAGACATCATTGTAAAAATGTTAAAATCGAATTGTAGGGACCTTAAAAATGCTTAATCATTAAAATCTGGATATGCGATTTTAGCATGAATCCAATACCTCTCTCTTAGCGAGAGCTAAAAAAATCTAAAGAGCTAAATGCATTTGGGTATCTGGCGTAAGAATTATTTCCGATAATTTAAAACATTGCTGAAATTCTCTTATCTTAATTCCCTTTCCTGATTATAGTTGGGCATTGGAACAAGTAAAAAGAATTGTAAGGGTGATTATGCGTCGTGGAAATCCTTTTTAGCTCAACTCTTTTAATCTAAAGCCCATTTCAAGTTCGCTTGAACTGCAAACTAAAATAAAAATTTCACCAAAGGATTCAACTTTGCAATTCTCTTCGTTTCAATCTATTTTCTTTTATTGTAAAAGATTTTTTAATCGCACAGACACCTGCTTTTAATAAAATATCTACTGGCTCCGATATTTTTCACAAAGAACGTTTTTCATTTATGTAAACGTTTTACTAATTATTTTTGTGAATTTTTACATTTTCCAGGGTTTTCACTTGTTCATAAAATTTGTACAGATAGGAAAATAATGATTTGTCAAAAACAGTGTTACAATTTTGTACAAATGTATTGATGGATTTTTTAAATTGTGAAATTGGTAACGCCTGTGTCAAATAAATCTTTCATTTTACTTGTTATTTCATGTCATTACTCATGGAAAATTACTGTTTTAGATTTTTTATAAAAAAAAATATTTACATCATCAAACAGAAAAGGCGGCAATTTAAATATTGTATTTCAGAGACAATTTTCTCAGGAATAAAGTGTAATATGAAAGAATATAAAAGAATTGGGTAAAATATTCTGTCAATTAAAGCAAAGATTTTTTTTTACAATACCTCATTCCATAGAATGCGTGAGTCTAAGTAGAAAATAAAGATGGCGCGCTCGCCATATTGAATTCGTATTCGTTATCGCTTTCTACAGTGTGTTCAAAAACAATCATAACTCGGAGTAGGCTATGAACAAGGAAACGTATGTCAATTTAAAAAATCTGTTGTGGCCAGCACAATACCTTCCGTCATTCTCGTGTATAATGTATAAATTCCATATTTTTTCTTACAAAAGATTCTAAATTTCCAGTAAAATTATTTCATAAACAAACTATTCAAATTGCACTTGACACTCGCACCTTCTTCTTCTTTAGCTTTTCCCATTCGTTAAGGGGTCGCTATTTTTGCATGACGTTCTCATTCAGTTCCGTTTCTCTCAAATCTTCCGCAATACAGTCCTTCCATCTTATCTTTGGTCTACCTCTGTTTCTTTAACTAATCTATTCATTCTTGTTCCAATATAATTCTTCATTTCTCTTCATGACATGTTCAAACCAATGTAATCGTCTTTATTGTATCTTTCTAAAAACTTGTAACACTAGAGTTATTTTCTTACCGTATCTTTCCCTGTATTCCCCAATATCTACCTCAACATCCTCATATCTGCCACATGAATTTACTTTTTATTGATACTGACATCTGTCAATTTGAATTATATGAATATATTACTAGATCCCAAGTTTGGCATAGCTGGCTGAATTATAAAATTTAATTTCTTTAAAATTCTTTAACTCTGTATCTATTAAATATGAAGTATAAATTGTAATCAAATCGTATAGAGAATAATATATTCGTTAAGTTATAATAACGTTAAATGTCAATAAATCAAATTTAACTGTTAAATCTTCAAATGAGACTACTTCCGGTTGACCAATTATAACCAAAATCTAATCAGTTGTTCTTCTGGATGTAAATTTGAGGAATACGAAAAAATTATAATTTTTGGAATCGTGGTATTGAAGTTATGGAATCCGGAAATTTTGTTACACACACACAGACACACAGACACACATACATACAGACATCATCGTAAAAATGGTAAAATCGTATTATATGGACCCTAAAACGTGCTTATTCAGTAAAAACTCATCATTGAATTTTTTGACCAAAGACAATACCTTCCTTACCTAAAGGTGACGGAAGGTAAAAAGTATTTAATTAAATGTTAATCTGACACGAGATACTGACAAAAAAAAGAATAAATAAAATTAAAAGCTATTCATTATTTTATTTTTTTAATGCGAGGAAATAAGAAATAAATAAATAAATATATAAAAAATAAATAAACAACTGATCGCCTTGGAAACTTTTGGAAATTTTCCGAACTAGCTCAGTAAAGAATGATTTACTGGTCTAATAAGTAATCACAATCAGCTTATTTTCTGGGGGATCGCGGAAAAAAATACTACGTGCAATAGAAGAAAATGATGGCAAATTTATTTAACATTGACAACCATGTTCCATTTTATCTGGAACGGAACATTATGTGTAACTACTATCCATACATTAATGACTCCCGGTATAATTTATTCGATAGGTTCGAATGGCGAATTTGCCAGTTGTATGTCCACTTGGGATGAGTTTTTTTATAATAATAATAATTCTTTATTGTATATAAACTATTTATTCTTATTACAATTGATATATATGGGGGTGATTAATTTTTTCAGTATATTTTATATCCTAATAGTTCTATATATCGCAGAGAAGGGGATGAGATGATGAAAGGGACATACACAAACATCCATACCTTACCCGGGATTCGAACCCGGAACCTTTTGGTCGTAAGTTGGCTACGTTGTCCACAACACCACCCGGGTCGGTGTGTTTTTACCTCCCGCTACCCTTGGTAAGGGAGGTATAGGGATCATGCTAAAAATCGCATATGGAGATTTTGGTAAATGACCACGTTTTAAGGTCCCTAGAATCCATTTTTAACATTTTCACGATGATGTCTGTGTGTGTATGTGTGTGTGTGTGTGTGTGTGTGTGTGTGTGTGTGGGTGTGGATCCTGTTTACGCTCTAACTCAAATACTATCATTCAAAAAGTTTTGCAACCATTTCCACCTTATTCTACTATGGAAAGAAGCCATTCGATTTTGGTAGCAATCGGATAACCGCAAATGGCAGTTTACTTGACGATCAAGATAGTTTTTCTTCAAAAAATTCCTTTAAATGTATTTTTTTCGCAATTTGTTATTATAAAAATTAAAGATTATTCCATTTTCTACAGGTTTGCTTTAATACTTTTTCTGTATATTCTATAGATAAATTTATAAAGTAATATAAAAATTATACCCCATAGGTAAATGACGGGAGGTATTGTGTTGGTCACATCAGATTTTTTTGGAAACAAGATTATGAGATGTGATTTCAAAGTTTAAAATATACTATCCATTTTTACCTGTCGTCTCCTCTAGGTGACCCCTAACGAATGAGAAAAGTTAAAAAAAAGATGTCAGTGTCAACTGCAATTTGCATAGTTTGTTTATGAAATAATTTTACTGGAAATATACGATTTTTTGCAAGAAAATTTATGTATGGAATTTCTACATAATATACAGGACAGACGGAAAGTAATTTGCTGGTCACATCAGATTTTTAATATAAACATGGTTTTCTTTAATTATTCCTGCATTATGTCACAGATATATTAGTCTTGCTTGACGCAAGAACCATATGGAGACTAGCTTTTAATAAAACGTATATCCCTTTTCTATTTTATTCTTTCCTGCGGAAATTTTCATCAAGAACGGCTTGGAACTTGAGGGAGTGAATATTTCTTGTTTATGTGAAAGTTTGTGAATTTTCCGCAGATAGTTTTTGTGAAAGAAGAATAATTTGATGTGTGCTCAGAGGATAAAAATACGTAGCGCGCGGGTACGCTGCATTTCATCCATCACAGAGGCGGGTCGAGAACTTCGCAAATGTGTAAATATTGCACAAGTTTCGTTTCATTCGCTGGCAACTTTTGAGGATTTTATTTACTCGAATGCATCAAATCAAATCATATATTCCATTCTAGTAGAGGCTTTATAAAGTTATTTGGATCACCAGAATATACGAGCCTAAAAGCATAATAGTTTTTCAGTTTTAAAATTATGAGTATTGGTTATTTCTAAATTAAAATTGGTCATTAGAAAAGTTTATCTATTACACATAAAAAACAATTACTCCTGTAGAATAATCTCTCGATGGAAGTAGCTGGAAGTAATTAAAATCTGAAAACTGTAATTTAGCACCGGAGTTCTGCAATCACCGCCGTTTATATCTGTAAACATGTGCAGAGGTTTTTGCAGAGGTTAAAAATGCAAACAATAAACACTGGAATTTAGTGCGCGATAAATTGCTGGTGGACAGTTGAATGTATATGGTCTAGCAATTCATAGAAATAGTCCGAGTAATAACATCACTGTATCAAGTGGCCATTCAATAATAATAATAATAATATAATAATAATAATAATAATAATAATAATAAAATAAAAATAAAAAAAAATATATATATTTCATCACGGCATATTACCCATTGCTGGGTGTGCCAATCTGCTTCATACACAGATATTATTAATGATGGAATATTTGTACCGTGCGGGCGCTTACCAGGCGTCACCTCACGGGCACTCATTGCTGGCGTGGTGAGTGCGCCACAGGAGTCAATTTTGTGCCATTAAAATGCGATATAATTTTTGGCGTCGGTCGGGATCGAACCCGGGTCCCCAGATTCGCGACCAGACAATTAGGCACACGGCCACGAGACGATATTTTTAAAGTGATTAATAGTTATTTAACTATCAAGTGTGTTAATGAGTGCGATTAATGATCGAGACATTTTAACGCGTGAGCGTAGCGAACGCGTTAATTGTTGAGATCATTAATCGACAATTAACACACGTGTTAGTTACAATATTTTTTCGTTGACCGTATCTTACTTAAATTAAAAATCTAATTTTATTCCATGCCAAATTTTTTTAGGTTAGTAATGGTTGACCGAACGTCAAATTTTACGTCAGAAAATCAATAAGTTTTGTCATCAATTGTTTTCAGTGGCACCCACTGAAAACAATTGATGAACGCACCGTTCAGTGTACTTAATGCTAGACAACGCAAACGGTTTTTTATGTTATTTGAGGAATTTTATTCTTTCAAATTCATTTTAAAGGTATGCTACGTGAATATACCTAGCTAGTAAGTGTCAAAAGCATGACTTTTAATTCTGTCTACCTTTTTGCTACAACTTAGCGTTAGCAATACATGCTGTGTTCCATGTGGTGAACGCACCCAATAAATCGTTTATTAATAAAAATCATGCATTAATAGGGGTCATTAATGAATGATTTTCTATACATTAAGTTAGCCTATTAATAAACGGTCGACGGGAAAGCTACTTTAAGGATTTTTTCTGTACCTACATTTAAAAAATTGGACAATAATTTAAACTGACACGTGACACGATCATATCCTCGGCAAAACATTAATTATATTTTACCCTAACTTTAAAATGTAAATGAATTTAATTTTAATGTATCTAATATTCGCGACTTTAACTAAACTATTAATAATAATTATAATAATAATAATAATAATACAGTAGAACCCCGGTTAACCGAAATAAAGGGGGCGTAGCCGTTTCGGATAACGATTTTTTCGGTTAACCCGTTAACATCTAAAAATAGCCTACATATGTACTAAAATGGGTGTGTAGGGGAAATGAATTATTTTGAAACAATGTACATTACATAATATACATAAGTAGTTACAGTTTTTAGATACAGTACAGTATGTACATAAGTTGTCAACTTCTTTGATAGCAGCTAATTTATCCGCAATAGAAATCACAACACGCTTTTGATTAGATGCCATCTCACAACAATACGTAAAGACACATACAAAAAAACCTACGTTGCACTCTACTATTCATTTGCGAGCCCCGTGCGAGCTCCCCGTCGCTACAGCCCGCCTGTGGAATGAAGGAGCCGGACAGTAAGTGGAGCTACATAATCATTGTGGAACTTATAATTATACGTGGAATTATTTCGGTTAACCCGGTTTTCGCTTGACCCGAGTTCGGTTAACCGGGGTTCTACTGTAATAACATAAATTTTATTGCAAAAGATTCTAAATTTCCAATAAAATTATTTCATAAACTACGCAAATTGTACTAGATACTGACATCTTCTTTTTCTTTAGCTTTTCCCATTCGTTAAGCGTCACTATTTCTTATTTTCTTCTTCCACTCATTTCTGTTTTGCGTGTCGTTCTCATTCTATTCCTTCCGTCTTATCTTTAGTCTTCCTCTGTTTCTTCAACCTTCTGCTACAATATATTCTTCATCTCTCCTCATGACATGTTCAAACCAATATAGTCGTCTCTCGTATTTTTCTAGAAACTTCTATCACTCGAGCCATTTCCTTTATCTTCTCATTCCGTATCCTATTTTTCCGTGTCTCCCCCAACATCCATCTCAACATTCTCATCATTCTGCCACATTCATCTTCTTTTTATTTACATATACATCAGTCAATTAGAATTTTCTTAATATAGTAGCTGTTTCCATGGTTATAGCATAGCTGGCTGATTTATAAAATTTAATATCTTTATAATTCTTTAACTCTATATCCATTGAATATGAAATATAAAATGCAATTAAATCGTATAGATAATAGTGTATTATTTAATATTTATATTAACATTAAGTGTCAAAAAATGATTTAACAGCGTTTTTTTTTTTGGAATCCTGGTATTGAAGTTATGCGATCCGAAACTTTCGTTACACACACACACACACACACACACACACACACACACACACACACACACACACACATACATACATACCGGGTGATCATTTGAAAACTTCCCACCTTGAATAACTCTTTAATTAATAAAATTATCAAAAATCACTAAAACAGGTAAATGTTATTTTGGAGGGGGACATTTAATAACCTATTCCAATCAGTTGGGAAACTTTCACCCTCCCCTCCAGCCACCCCCACCCCAAAATTTTAAATGGCACTACCCCATGTGTGATACATCATTTTAAAGGTTGTAAAATTCTCAATATTTTAAAGCAAAGAAAATTAAAATCGGCCGAGCCGTTCATGAATTAGAGACAAAAATGTATGCCCATTTTGAGTGGTTGATCAAGCCATCTACCTACGTTTTGCTTTGAAACAAAAGAACGTGCGTCGTACAAGTTCAAAGTGTCAAGTGTTGTAGAATTCAGGAATTAAATATCGCCGCTTCAGATAACTTTAGATTACTTTGATTTGGGGTAGCGTTTGTGCCAATTGTGTCACTGAAATGACATACACTTTAGAAGAGAGAATTGAAATAATTTTCATTTATGGAGCTGAAAATCAGTGTGCTCGACGTACAGCCAATGAATTTACTGCAAGTCATCTAAATAAACATGTATCCCATCGATACGTTTTAGATTTGGTAGAAAAATTTGAAGAAACTGGATCAGTAGCAAATAAAAAAAGGACACAACCTCGAATTGTGGATGAGGACTCTCAAATAGAAATATTAGGACAATTTGCTGCAAATCCTACGAAAATCAAGTAGACGACGAAGGAAACTTAATTTTGGATGAAAATCAAGTTTATTTTCAGCAAGATGGTGCCCCACCACATTTTGTGGTACCAGTTCGAAACTGGTTGAATAACAAGTTTCCAGAGAGGTGGATTGGAAGAAGAGGAGCAGTAGAATGGCCAGCAAGGTCTCCTGACCTAACCCCTCTCGACTTTTTCCTTTGGGGCCACCTTAAATCCATCGTCTATCAAACTCCCCCAGCCAACATCGACGAAATGAAACAACGAATAACATCCGAATGCCGATTAATTCCGCGGCGAGTTTTCGAAAATGTTAGAAGAGAGTTTGAACATCGGCTTTATCATTGCCTAGCAACCAATGGAGCGCAATTCGAGCATCTATTACGATAAATTTAATTGTTTACGTTTGTGAGTTTTAGTTTTAGGTATTTTGTAAATTTTCCGGTTTAATACATTTTTGTCTCTAATTCATGAACGGCTCGGCCGATTTTAATTTTCTTTGCTTTAAAATATTGAGAATTTTACAACCTTTAAAATGATGTATCACACATGGGGTAGTGCCATTTAAAATTTTGGGGTGGGGGTGGCTGGAGGGGAGGGTGAAAGTTTCCCAACTGATTGGAATAGGTTATTAAATGTCCCCCTCCAAAATAACATTGACCTGTTTTAGTGATTTTTGATAATTTTATTAATTAAAGAGTTATTCAAGGTGGGAAGTTTTCAAATGATCACCCGGTATATATATATATATATATATATATATATATATATATATATATATATATATATATATATATATATTTGATGTTTAGTAGCCTTCGAGGTATTTCACGTCGAGAAAAATTATGCATTTCTCTTTTTTCAAGCTTTTAATTAACTGTATGGTATAAAATGTCAAAAAGTTTCTTCTAAGTCCATATTTAAGAAATACAAACGTCATTAAATAATGTTTTATTGGCCTGTATCGAATTCCCATTTCATGCTTTGCGAAAACCTTAGGGCTACTTTTATTACTATAACATATATTTTCTCCCGCTTAATAATTATTTATCTCGTAGTTAAAATCAATAGAAACACCATCCAATAAATTCCTGTTTCTCCTCTTCTTGTCCTGTTCGTATGTGGTCTTGCGTCTTAGCCCCATGCGAATTATTTAGTATTAGACTCTGGAAAGTTATTTATTACTCTTTATCACGTTGTAGTGTATCTTTCACAGTTTTTATTGCTTTTTTCACCCGGTATAGGGTAAATAAATGTAAATATGAAGAGTTATGGGGCTGTTGAATGCATATAGCCTTTTGTTATGAGGGGACAATGATGTATTAGAGTTATCAAATAAATGGAAGTTTAAATTGGTGCGTATGTTATAAATAACAAAGTTATAACTGCAAATTTTTGGGAAAATATTTTTTTTGTATGTATAGCTCTAGGTTCAGTCTCTTTCTTTTGCTGTTCTTTTTACCTCTCGCTAAGAAAGGTATTGGATTCATGCTAAAAATCACATATCCAGATTTTAATGATTAAGCACGTTTTAAGGTCCCTACAATCCGATTGTAATATTTTTACGATGATGTCTGTGTGTGTGTGGATGTATGTGTGTGTATGTATGTGTGTGGGGAAGTTGGAAGGACGATTTCTCAAAAACTATAATATTTAATATCGGTTTAACTACGTATTTCTCAATTGGACATTACTGGGAAAAGTTGAAATGGTTTTGGTAATAATTGGACAACCAGAAATAGCAGATTCTTAAAAAAAATTGTAAATATTATTTTTTGAAAATTTTTGTTCTTCCTATTATTAAAGAAGAGTAAAGTCTCTATTTGATACATATAAATATTTTATTATATCTTTTATAGATTTAGAAATAAAAAAATATAAGGTATATAATAATCTGTTTTAATAAATCTCACAGCCCAAATAATGTCATGGAAACCAATTGATAAATTAAAATGTTTGTAACTGACAGATAAATGTCAAAAAATCTAGACATTACTGAAGATTTTTTATGGGAAGTACATACATTATTGTATTAACAGTTAAATATTCAAAAATAATGTCAATCCCGACAATGAATTGGAAACATTTCGAAAAATTAGAATTCATAGAATGAATTTAAAATTAAAAAATCTAAATATAAAGAATACATATGTATAAGTAGAATTTTGACAAGCAGATATGAGGTCCAAAAACGGAAGTGACGAGAGGTATTGGGCTGGCCACAACAGATTTTTTAAAAGGAAACTTATTTTTTATTCGCTTATTCGCTTCAGTATACTACGAAATTTGTAGGAGTGTTGGTATACATGAAATGTTAAATACAATAGGGCGCGAGCAGTCATGTGACTTTGTTGGCCTTGACAAGCAGATATGGGGACCCGTGTCAGAATTATAGCTAGTAATTATGTACATAGATGTCAAATATCATAATTTTTCATTCTAAATTGCGTGGTTTTCCATTTTGATGTGGTTTATTTTCATGGTATTAAATTAACTAGGTGAATTTAGATATCTTGAAATTTTTAATGAAAAATTCTGACATTTGACATCTATGTACATAATTACTACTTGTCATTCTGACACGGGCCCCCATATCTGCTTGTCAAGGCCAACAATGTCACATGACTGTTCGCGCCCTATACTTATGTCACCAAAAAGGAAAGTGGCGAGATGTATTGTGCTGGCCACAACAGATTTTTATTATAAAAAAAATGTTGAAATTTGTACCAAAATTTATAGGATTTATCGAAAAAAGAAGTTGAAACTATCATTATTGTTTCGTGTTTCATATTAATTTAGAAATGCGTTTGAATTTCACTGACATGGTTCGGAACGATAATGTACCTATATAATATATTTTGATAAAACTTTGTCACTTTCCATAGGAATTATATATCATAATACATTTTATCTTTTATTCTAAAAAAGATTAAAGTCATTGTTACATTCATTTCATAAACGAAAACTATTACATATAAATTCATATCTTTTATATATATACATATCTAGTATCCCATCAAGTTATAAATATTAAATAGATACAACAAAAGGCCGATAATATATTTGACGTTTGTAAAGAATATGTTATTGATTTTCCATTTGGCGATATTTCACTTTATCATCTGAATGCGAGTACATAACATACTATGCCTACAAATGTAAATCCAAGCAGGAATGAATACAGCAAACAACAAACAGTTTTCATCTTCAAAACGATGCATATAGTGTTGGCGTTGCACATTCCTATATATAAGTTATATTTACTTGTGTATTCAACGAAAACTCGTACAAACAAATTTCAAATCGAATAAGAACTATTAATAAAAATGCTACGCAGCAAGAAAGAAAAATGCATGATTTTCCAGAGAATTGGCAACTGGTAGATGGAAAACGTTACAAGAATAAAATATTTTGAAATTTTATCGTGCCACATTTAGGAGCCTTTTAATCCTTGCAAAAGACAGCAAAAATAATGTAATCGTGAGTCGAAATTGTATTGTACAGTAAAATTTTTGAAAGATGTCCGATCAAGGTTGTCTACGAATTGTATGAATTCAGATTTTTGCTCCGCCCATCATGACAAATTCAGTAGTGTCGTTTGCTTAGTTTTTATGAGGCTACGTAAGATACTACAGTTATTTTATTATTATAAAAATATATATTACAGGAAAAACATTCAAAAATAAGTCAACTAGTAAATTTATAAGCAAATGTAAAACCAAATATGTTAAAAATAAGATACTGACACAATGTCAGTGTCAGTGACTCTGACAGAATATAACGTTATACGTACGGCTATGAATCCAGGTAATGTATCTGAATTAATATATAAACTGACGTTACAGCGAAAGTATTATCAACAACGAGCATCGTTTATAAATGGAATGTCCTAACTTAGTCGAAACAATATGAATTTTTGAAAAACAAGCGTGTTATATCCATCCTTATCACACACTCTTACAGCCTTTACAAAAGAAAGAGATAAATGTATGCCTAATTGTTAATTCGTTCGTGATACAGGTGCCCTTGATCGGACATCTTTCAAAAATTTTACTGTAGAATTGTGCACAATAATAAATAGTGAAAATAATTAGGCAGAAAACTCACGTTATCAACCTAAAAAAAAACCTTATAAAATTAAATATAACTGTAGAAATTATTGGGTGTTATGTATTTTTAAAAGAAGAAGAAAAAATCTGTTGTGGCCAGCACAATACCTTCCGTCGATCCTGTGTATTATGTATAAATTCCGAAGATTCTAAATTTCCAGTAAAATTATTTCATAAACAAACTATGCAAATTGCATTTGACACTAACATCTTCTTCTTTAGCTTTCTCTATTCGTTAGAGGTCGCTATTTTTTATTTTCTTCCACTCATATCTGTTTTACCTGTCGTTCTCGTTCAGTTTCTTTTCGCTCAAGTCTTCCGCAATACAGTCCTTCCATCTTATCTTTGGTCTTCCTCTGTTTCTTCAACCTTCTATTACTAAGCTATTCATTCTTCATCCAATATATTCTTCATTTCTCCTCATGACATTTTCAAACCAATGTAATAATCTCGCTGGTATTTTTCTGAAAACTTATAACACTACAGTTATTTCCTTACCTATTTTTTCGTGTCTTCCCCAACACCTACTTCAACATCCTCATCTCTGCCACATTATTTTACTTTTTATTTATACTGACATCTGTCAATTTGAATTACATGAATATATTAGTAGTTTCCATGTTTAGCATAGCTGGTTGATTTATAAAATTTAATTTCTTTAAAATTGTTTAACTCTATATCTATTGAATATGAAGTACAAAATGCAATCAAATTGTATAGAGAATAATATATTATTTAAGATATAATAACGTTAAATGTCAATAAATCAAATTTAATTGTTAAATCTTCAAATGAGGCTACTTCCGGTTCACCAATTATAAACAAAATCTAATCAGTTGTTCTTCTGGATGTAAACTCGAGGAATACGAAAAAAATATAATTTTTAGAATCGTGGTATTGAAGTTATGCGATCCGAAACTTTCGTCACACACACACACACAGACACACATAAATACAGACATCATCGTGAAAATGGTAAAATCGTATTATAGGGACCCTAAAACATCCTTATTCGCTAAAAACTCATCATTGAATTTTTTGACCAAAGACAATACCTTCCTTACCTAATGGTGACGGAAGGTAAAAATAAATATATCATCACGCCATATTACCCATTGCTGGGTGTGCTAAGCTGCTTTGTAATGATGATGACATAGCGTCATCCACGGTCAATTTTGTGCCATTTAAAATGCGAAATATATGGCGTTGATCACTAAAATCGATTATTTAATAAATGGGTCACATGTCACACTTGTTTTCATTGCAAATTCCATAAATAATTTACGAACATATATCATTAAATTTGAACACCCTACGAGCAGTGATGAGGGTCTCCGTACATAGTAATACATTTAAAAATTGTGTCTAAGCAAGTAATATACTCCTATATATATCATTTATCATTTCATTACAAATCCTACAAAAAGTGAATATTGTATTTTGTATTGTACTCCTAAATGCATTGTTGATTAACAAAAACCTTTGCATCGTATGTAGTTGATTAGTTTGCTATTTGCTAAGCTCGCACTTCATGCATAAATGCAAATACATATGGTTTGTTAATTCTATCAACAAAACTGCCCGAGTGTGTTTTATCAACGGATATTAATATGAAATCGCTACGTGTAATCGGAAATATTTCATTTCAATTTCGTTATTTCATCAATATATTGCACATCAGTTGCCATGTGTACAAATATCGGAAAATTATATTCTGTATCAGTCAGATAGAATATCAAAGATGCTTTGAATTCATTGTGCAATATGATGCAGAAATTTCATACACTTTGGTAATTATTTTACATGCATGTAAGTACGCCAGTCTATTAAAAATTTGTTTTTTTGTAATACATTTACATATTACACTACTATTACGAATATTATTCACATTATAATCGTGCCATGTTGTTGTTCAGAGTTTATATACTTTTTTTATTTACATATATCATCAAATTTCCAATTTAATATTAAATTAAGTTATTGTTTAACAAAATAGTGAAATACACCCACTTCCAGTTACGAGAATCTGTAATAAACTTTGCTTTACAAGGAAAGGTGCTTCGTGAGGTTGATAAAAGCATAACAAATGAAATTATTACTGCTGTAAATATTTTAAGAAAATATATGTTGTGGTCTGCACAATACCTCTCGCCATTTCCGTTTTTGGTTACATAAGTATAGGGCGCGAGCAGTCATGTTACATTGTTGGCCTTGACAAAGAGATATTGGGGCCCGTATCAGAATGACAATTAGTAATTATGTACATAGATGTCAAATGTCAGAATTTTTCATTAAAAATTTCAAGATTGTCTAGATTCGTGTAGTTAATTTGTCACCAGGAGTGTGGAATTTATTTATCGAGGAAAATAAACCACATGGAATTGGAAAAATCACTAAATTTAGAATGAAAAATGAAGATATTTGAGACATCTATGTATATAATTACTTGCTATCATTCTGACATGGGCCCCCATATCTGCTTGTCAAGACCAAAAAAGTCACATGACTGCTCGCGCCCTATTGTATTTAACATTTTTTATATACCTACACTCTACACCAAAAATTCTACTTATATTTATTCTTTATATTTAGATTTTTTAAATTTTAAATTCATTGATGAATTATGAAGTAATTTTATTTCCAAGTCATTGTTGGGATTGACAGTATTTCTGAAGGGTATATTTAATATACCTATAATTTTAAATATTTTACTTTCAATACAATAATAATATAATGTATGTACTTCCCAGAAAAAATCGTCAGTAATGTCTTTTTTCACACTGACATTTATCTGTCAGTCACAAACATTTTAATTTTTTAATTGGTTTCCATGACATTATTTGGGCTGTGAGATTTATTACAACAGATGTTACACCTTATATTTATTTATCTCTAAATCTAAAACAGATATAATTTTTTTAAGGATCTGCTACTTTCGGTTGATCAATTTTTACCAAAACCCTTTCATCTCTTCCCAGTAATGTCCGATTGAGAAATACGTAGTTAAACAGACCTCCCCGCACACATACACACACACACACACACACAGACATCATCGTAAAAATATTAAAATCGGATTGTAGGGAGGGACCTTAAACCGTGCTTAATCATTAAAATATGGATATGTGATGTTTAGCATGAATCCAATACCTCCATCTTCTATTCGACGATGTTAAGTTCTGACTTGCCCCGTGAGTCTTGGCGAGATTCAAAGTTTATATCGTAAATATTTTGAAAAATCCGTCTACTCAATTATTTTCATTTTGAGGCTTACAGATTGTTCTAAACAATGCCCAAAAAGTTTCGATATAGAATTTTATTTGACGATAAAGTTTTCCGACAAAATAATGGTATGTAGCGCAAGTTATGCGATCTGAAACTTTCGTCACATACACACAGACACACACACACACACACATACACACACACACACACACACACACACACACAGACATCATTTTTGACAAGTATAACCAGTAATTTACACCATTTATAATTAACCATGCTATAATCATCAAAAAGGTAACTAACATTTGTCTTTCAAAATACCATTTTACAACTATACTTAAGGGATTAAACTTCATAAAATATCATTCTCATATTTTATATTTTTATAAAGTTACACGTGCAGAATAAATTACAAATCTTTCTTGGTGCACTCTGTGCAGATTAAATTTTAATTATTAATAACAGATTGTTTAGAAATAACTTTGAACCAAAACTTCGTTTATCAAAATTTATTCTGACAACAGAAAGTTTCCGAGCCAGTGTTGGTATTTTGAAGTAGCCCCGGGATAATTGTATTTAATTTTTCGTTGGTAGCTGTTTATTTTCATTTTTTATTTCTATATGTATTTACTTTTCAATTAACTTTGATGTTGGAGGTAAAATTTGTTGGTATAAACAAATATTTATAAACGATAAATAGGATTTGTTTTAAACAAATCCCACGATATACAAAATGACTTCAATTCATTAAAAACATTTTATTCCAAAGCCATAAATACTCTTTTTTGCAAAACCGATGTTTGCTACTCTTTTACACAAAACCAAAAGATATAGTCGCTTGAATTATTGAAAATTAAAATTTCTCTTCAGCAATAAAAAGCAACAAGGTGTCGTTCTAAAGTGTTATCGAAAAGAACATTTCTATTGTTAAGAAAATAATTGAAGTGATAATAGATCCATAGCTATTACTAGAATCATAAATCACCTGCATTTTAAAAAAGTTGACAGTCGTTTTGTGCCACATCAGCTTTCTAATTTCTAAAAAGCAGAACGTGTACGAATTTGCCAATAACACTATCAAACAGTGGTGGATACCAATTTTTTTTACCTCTCGCTAAGAGAGGTCGCATATCCAGATTTTAATGATTAAGCACGTTTTAAGGTCCCTACAATCCAATTTTAATATTTTTACGATGATGTCTGTGTGTGTGTGTGTGTGTGTGTGTGTGTGTGTGTGTGTGTGTTAGGTTGTTGGAGGTACGATTTCTCAAATTCTAAGACTAAAGACCTGTATAACTACAGATTCCTCAATCTAACAGTAATGGGAAAAAAATAATTCCGGATAGTTTTTTACTAATGAAAAAAATATGAGAGGAACCATTTAATGCGGGTTCTATATGCTTTCCAAGAATTGAGACAAAAACATTATTATTGAAATTATGATTATATGAGAAAACTATTTTTTGAGTTTTGTCTTTATTTAAAAGTAAATTATTTGCTGAAAACCAATTTTCAGCTTTCTTAATAGTACTATTATTAGCTTGCGTTAGATTTTCATAATTAGAATTACCTGTAATTAGTGAGATGACATCTGCAAACAATACATTTGTAATCGGATCCATATAGTTACTAAAATCATTAACATATATTAGAAAGAAGAAATACCCTAAAATAGAGCCTTGGGGCACGCCGTACTCTATTTCTCTAAAATTTGATGTGGCACCATGAAAAGAAACACACTGGACTCTATTTTCTAAGTAAGACTTGATAAGATTTAAAGCCGGTCCTGTAATACCATAAAATTCTAATTTATGTAAGAGTAAGGCATGATTAACGCAATCAAAAGCCTTTGACAGGTCACATAATGTCAGTGCCATATGTTTACCTGCTTCAGGGCCAGAAATTATATTTTGTATCTGCTTGTCAAGGCCAACAAAGTCACATGACTGCTCGCATTCTATAGAATGAATTTAAAATTAAAAAATCTGAATATAAAGAATAGGTACAATTTTGGTATAGAGTGTAAACATACAAGAAATGTTAAATAGGTACAATACTTTAATGCTTATGTGTTCTGAAACCGATATAGATCTTCCTTTTTATGTAGAGGAATTAAATGTCAACAATTCATAAATTGATATTAAAAAAAAATATTCTTGTTTGTTTTATTATCATTCTTTCCGTAGCTCATTTATATAAAGATTTTTACCAAACTCATTTCGTATCAATTATGTAAAAAGCGACATTTCACAACGTCATAAAGTTAGGTCAAATTCAAGTTTTTAAAACGAAATTCAATAAAATTAGATTTATTAACTCCTAACTTTTTCTCCAAACTTTTGTTGCATACGTTATGTGTATTTAAATTTTGCGGGGTAGAATGTTTTCGTCTGAAGAAGAGTTTGATGCTGCAATTCATAATTATTTTGAAAGCATTCCAAAAGAAGATTGATTATGTGTTATTAAGAAGTGGAAAGAAAGAATGATAGAGTGTATTATTTTGAACCTAATTACAATAAAACTAAAAATAACAGTTTAAAAAGATGATTTATGTATATTTCCGTGTTGATATTTACATTTTTATCTAATTGAGTAGCATATTTCTTAAGACATATTACAGCAAATTCCACGTAGTCGCAGAATGTAAAATTTCCATTAGTTTCATTAAAGTTGAAGTGAATTGCGAGATGAAAAAGATTGCATTAATATTCAGGACTATAGGAGCGGTAATAATAAAAATAAGCTGTAGTGTACGTGCACGCAATATAAGTTCGTTAGTGGTAATCGTTAGCATATAAATGAAATGATCAGGAATCAGGATGGGATACGGGATTAGGATTCACGCCAAGTCCAAATCCGAAAAAGTGCTAAACGAGAAAAAAATTCTTTCAGGCTGAAAGAATAACTTAAATAAGAAAGAAGAGAGAAAGATAAACTACTTACGAAATTTCGTACTGAAGAAGCTATAGGCCTCCAGACTTCTCAAATAAACAATTGATTACATTATTACCTTCCGTCACCTCTAGGTAAGGAAGGTATTGTCTTTGGTCAAAAAATTCAATGATGAGTTTTTACTGAATAAGCATGTTTTAGGGTCCATATAATACGATTTTACCATTTATACGATGATGTCTGTATGTATGTGTGTCTGTGTGTGTGACAAAAGTTCCGGAGTCCATAACTTCAATACCACGATTCCAAAAATTATAATTTTTTCGTATTCCTCAAGTTTACATCCAGAAGAACATGTGATTAGATTTTGGTTATAATTGGTGAACCGGAAGTAACCTCATTTGAAGATTTAACAGTTAAATTTGATTTATTAACATTTAACGTTACTATAACTTAAAGAATATATTATTCTCTATACGATTTGATTACAATTTATACTTCATATTCAATAGATACAGAGTTAAAGAATTTTAAAGAAATTAAATTTTATAATTCAGCCAGCTATGCTAAACATGGAAACTACTGCTATATTCATATAATTGAAATTGACAGATGTCAGTATGAGTAAAAAGTAATGTGGCAGAGATGAGGATGTTGAAGTAGATATTAGGGAATACACGGAAAGATACGGTAAGAAAATAACTCTAGTGGTACAAGTTTTTAGAAAGATACAAGAAAGACGATTACATTGGTTTGAACATGTCATGAGGAGAAAGGAAGAATTATATTTGAACAAGAATGAGTAGTTTAGTAATGGGATGTTGAATAAGCAGAGAAAGACCAAAGATAAGATGGAAGGACTGTATTGCGGAAGACTTGAGAGAAAAAGAACCGAATGAGAACGACACGCAAAAATAGCGACCCCTAACGCATGGGAAAAGCTAAAGAGGAAGAAGATGTCAGTGTCAAGTGCAATTTGAATAGTTTGTTTATGAAATAATTTTACTGGAAATTTTGAATCTTTTGCAAGAAAAATTATATATGGAATTTATACATTATACATAGGATTGACGGAAGGTATTGTGCTGGCCACAACAGATTTTTTATCATAAATTTAATTTTATAAGAAATGCTTGAGAAATAGGAGAATATTTCTTCCAAAATTTCCTTAGGCCACGCGAAACAATATATTTCAATGCATTAGTACAAAAAGATTTTTACAAAATTAATTTCGTCTCAATTATGTAAAATGTGATATTTCATAACGTCATAAAGTTTGGTAAAATTCAACATATTAAAACGGAATTAGATAAACATACATCCCTGTACACAACATCCTAGCAGCATATTTACCATATTGGGAGTGATGAAATTTATTCACTCCCTTATAATCTTTCTTCATAAATTTGGTAACTTCTTACGAGTCATTATCATTTCTCCGTAAGATAACGATCCACCATTATCAAATTTCAGTGTTAACCCTTTCGTACGCTGTGCTCGGTTGTCGTGTGTGTGGCCACGTACGTAATTTCCCGGCCGCCTTAATAACCCAGAATTTTCCGGGCGTGCCGGAGCCGGAGGAGGAACGGAGCAGGGTTCGAAGTCCGGAGATTGCCATCCGCACGCGCCCGGAATCTTAACCGCATCACACAATGAGATTTTTCAATCATGTCTTTTCAAAGTCAACATTACATGGACGTTTGCATTCAAAATCAGGCAACGATTTTTTTATAAATGGAAGATATTTTAAGTTTAACATAGGACAACCAATGTCATTTTGTGACCAGAATTAAATTAAGTAATCGAGACTTAAAAACAGTACAAAGTTTAACTGAAATTACTCGTTTATGAATTTAGTTGCATTTTTCAAGACCAAATCTACTAAGTGTTCGAACATTTAAATGTTATAAACACAAGATGAAAGTGAAGATGGTCTCCACTCTGCAACGTAAAATACAGAAAAATTGTATCTCATCGAAATAATGAGTAATGAAAGAAAAATATACTTGTGACTATTATGGAGGTGACAAGTATAGGTTGAAAAACTTAAATTTATTTCAAACATTATGGGACAATATACACCAACACTGTAGACTAGAGTAACATTGCACTGTGAAAAAGCTATCAAATTATTCTCAAGTAAGTTATAAATATTGATAAAATTACACATCGTTATAAGAATAATCGGAGTGCAATCTATCCATCACTTTATTAAAGGGAATTAATATGTTATTTAGATACATGTATGAAAAAATAAAATGTTAAAGAAGATATGTAAGAATAGATGCACAGTCCAGATATATACATTTTAGACCGCCCAAAATTAATGTTTTTACCTTCCGTCACCTTTAGGTAAGGAAGGTATTGTCTTTGGTCAAAAAAATCAATGATGAGTTTTTACTGAATAAGCATGTTTTAGGGTCCCTATACGATTTTACCATATTTACGATGATGTCTGTATGTATGTATGTATGTGTGTGTGTCTGTGTGTGTGTGTGTGTGTGTGTGTATCAAAAGTTCCGGATCCCATAACTTCAATACCACGATTCCAAAAATTATAATTTTTTCGTATTCCTCAAGTTTACATTCAGAAGAACAAGTGATTATTATTTTAAGTTAAATTTGATTTATTGACATTTAATATTATTATAACTTAAAGAATATATTATTCTCTATACGATTTGATTACATTTTATACTTCATATTCAATAGATACAGAGTTAAAGAATTTTAAAGAAATTAAATTTTATAATATGCTATGCTAAACATGGAAACTACTATTATATTCATATAATTCAAATTGACAGATGTCAGTATGAGTAAAATGTAAATTATTGTGGCAGAGATGAGGATGTTGAAGTAGATGTTGGGGAACACACAGAAAGATACGGTAATAAAATAACTCTAGTGTTACAATTTTCTAGAAAGATACAAGAAAGACGATTACATTGGTTTGAACATGTCATGAGGAGAAATGAAGAATTATATTTGAACAAGAATGAGTAGTTTAGTAATGGGAGGTTGAAGAAGCAGAGGAAGACCAAAGATAAGATGGAAGGACTGTATTGCGTAAGACCTGAGAGAAAAAACCGAATGAGAACGACACGCAAAAATAGCGACCCCTAACGAATGGGAAAAGCTAAAGAGGAAGAAGATATCAGTGTCAAGTGCAATTTGAATAGTTTGTTTATGAAATAATTTTACTGGAAATTTAGAATCTTCTGCAAGAAAAATTATGTATGGAATTATACATTAAACACAGGATTGACGGAAGGTATTGTGCCGGCCACAATAGATTTTTTTCTAGAAGAATATGAAGAGAACGTAAACAAGAACGTTGTTCGAATTGAAAATCCCTGTTAACAGCCTAAAATTTATATATAGTATAGTAAACTCTACTTTGTAATTTATTGTACATAATTTATGGTAAAATATCCTATAGATTTTGTAAATATATGTGAAAATTGTTTTATGTTGAGACATGCTCTTATTGAATAATAAAGAAGTTTATACTTCATAGACATATGAATATATTATTTGTATTTCTAAAAATATTCTTTGCTTTATGCATACAGCCAGATAAAATATACGGCGAGAGGTTATGTGCTGGCCACATCAGATTTAAAAAAAAATACTGTAGACGTGCCATTAAAATGTTAACAATTGTTCTTATACAGAAATAATCGCTATGTGTATGTGTGAGTGCCTGTACGTGTGTATGTGTGTTTGTCTGTATATTCTGTTTCCAGGATGACTGGATGAATCTATGAATCCTGGAGAACAGCGCGCATAGTTCATCCTCTCGTGATTTCCATTTGAGGTCGTGTAGATTTGCCCTGAGGGTACTGCACAATACATTAAGCTAAGAGGAATATGTTGTTATCACTGAAATATTGTAGATAATTTGCATATAGTGTTATATAGTCATTAATAATACTGTATTTATATTAATGATATACAAGGTGATCAAATTACTATAATAGATAGGAAGTTATGGTTAAATTAGATAAAAGTTTCGCCATTAGGAGACCATTTTAATGGCGTATTGTTTGTTAAAAAATAATTAATAATAACTAAATGTAGGCAGAAATGTAAATTTTGAAATTATAATTTTACGAACAATTTTCAAATGTATATTGTGTATTGAATTTGGATTTATAAAATAGCAATTCTCAATTTTTTATCACTATTCGATTTTTAATAGTTTAAATTTTTATATGGACGCCAATGGAAACAGATTTATTATTTTTCCAATGATATATAATATCTATTTTTCGTCAAACATCATAAAAGTAGCATCTTTTGTAACTTGATTCACAAAGTAGAAATTAGCTACTTCTACTCCGGCGGCGTAGAAATAAAATAAATAAATATCTATAGAAGCTATACAAAATCAACGAATAAGAAGTAATTTGTATAAAAGAAACCTGTAATATCGCCCTAAATGTCACTATAACACAATAGGTCAACTAAGAATAAAATTACTAAATACTATCAATAGCTATCAAATTTAAATAAATTACCTATGAATTGAAATATAAACAGAGTTTACTTTTGAGGAAATAACATAAGAATACTTAGAATTAAAGTGATAAGAAAAGTTTATATTGTTTTGCAGTGATTCCTGGACATATCTTTCAGCCACACTGTTAGATTTCCATCCAATTGAACAACTTCAGGGGGCGTACATTATAATACTTCAAATTCCGACATAATTGCACACAAGGAGGATATAAAATTGCACAGTAATATTTTCTCTATTTCTGCTTTGTTCTTTTCAAAGCCACGAGTTGCTCGTTTCAGTATTTACTTTCTGTAATTAGATTCTTCCTTTTCAGTCATCCACTGCAATCCGTCAACCCAGTAATTAATATCTTTCTAATTGAACGCAGTAATTGAGCGTAATTAATTAGTATTTGCACATGATGACGATCGACCGCCGCATCGACTGTTGATCAAATTTCTTCCTTGGTAAGGTTATTTGCATTTTTATGAAGAAAGATGCCAGCATTGACTTTGACAGTTAAATTAAAAATTAAATAAATATTGAATTTTTTCAATTATCAGGGTTGATTACTGAATATTTAAACTTCGATGAAACTGTCAGAAACGAGTTAGATTTAAATGAAATTCTACACAGAAAATCCAGCAAAATATTAGATCGTATTTAGATAAGTGTTAAATAATACAAATAAAGAAAATTTCAAATGTAAACAAACAAATAAACATATAAATATTCTGATATATGGGGTCTCGTGGCCGTGTGCCTGAGTGTCTGGACGCGAATCTGGGGACCCGGGTTCGATCCCGACCGACGCCAAAAATTACATCGAATTTTAATGGCACAAAATTGACCCCTGTAGCGCACTCTCCGCCAGCACTGAGTGCCCGTGAGGTGACGCCTGATAAGCGCCGGCACGGTACAAATATTCCATCATTACCGATATCTGTGTATGAAGCAGATTGGCATACCCAGCAATAGGTAATATGCCGTGATGAAATGTTTTTTTTATATTTTTTTTATATTCTAATATATCTTTTATAGATTTAGAGATAAAAAATATAAAGTATATAATAATATATTGTAATAAATCTCACAGCCCAAATAATGTCATGGAAACCAATTGTAAAATTAAAATGTTTGTAACTGAAAGATAAATGTCAGTGTCAAAAATCCAGAGACATTACTGAAGATTTTTTCTGGAAAGTACATACATTATTTTATTTCGTATTTTATTAATAGTTAAATATTTAAAATTATAGGTTTATTACATACATTCTTCAAAAATACTGTCAACCCCGTCAATGAATTGGAAACATTTCGAAAAAAAAGAGGAGCAGGACAAAATTTCTTCATATAAGGAATTTAAAATTAAACAATCTAAATATAAGGAATAGATATAAGTAGAATTTTTGCTGTAGAGTGTAGGTATACAAGATATGTTAAATACAATAGGGCCCGAGCAGTCATGTGACTTTGTTGGCCTTGATAAGCAAATATGGGGGCCGTGTCAGAATAATAGCTAATAATTATGTCATAGATTTTTCAATTCCATGTGGTTTATTTTCCTCGACAAGTAAATTCCACACTCTTGGTGACAAATTAAATACGTGAATTTAGAAAATCTTGAATTTTTTCATGAAAAATACTAATTATCATTCTGAAACGGGCCCCCATATCTGCTTGCCTAGCTCAACAATGTCACATGACTGCCCTATACTTATTTATAACTTGCTACTTATACTTACATTTTTATTTATATCTTTTTTAAAAGATAAAAAATACGTATGAAATATTTTTCAATATAATCAATAAAAGCTAATTGCAGTTAACGATCATTAGTCAATAATTTTCTTTTATTTTATTATGAGAAAAAGTCATAAGTATTACAAATAGATGATCCAAAGGTCACAACTCAATCAAATTTCAAAAATATCTGGCACAGAATTTGAAAAGTATATGTAATATATTTTTATACGTTATTCCTAAACATATTAAGAGAGTTGGTGTGAGTCAGTTGAGATGGTTTGGGCATGTGGAGAGAATGGCTAGTGAACGGCTTGTTAAGCGTATATATCTTGGTGAAGTTGAGGGTTTTCGATTGCGTGGCCGACCAGTGTGTAAGTGGATGGATGTGATTGGTAGGGTGCTTAAAGAGAGAGAGAGAGAGTTTCCAAGTGTGAAGAGAAGAAGAGCATGTATGAATGCGATTATGAGTGTGGCCGAGGCGAAAGAAGTCTGCTTAGATAGGAATGTGTGGCGCAGGATGATTGTTTCCTAACTATTATTGTGATCCGGATGCGGTATTTCGCTACCGAAAATCGGTCACTTTAATATGTTTAAGAGTAAGGATTTGTTGCATGATGTTGATGTTGTTCTTATTGTTATCGGGTTTGTGCGAACCCACTAAGTGGGACACGCGTGATTTTATGTATGTATGTATGTATGTATGTATGTATTGCCGATAAATATATTCATTAAAAACTTTCAATAAGTATGTACTACTATCTTATAAATGCGTTAATTCGAAAACGAAATTTTATACACAATCCTTTTATTCCGGCAGTAGCCATATGTTAAATCCACAAACCACTTTTCCTTTTATATTTTTACTTTTATTCTTTCTTTTGTATTTTTTGACAATGTTTTTCCTTCCTCGTGTTATTCAAATGCCTCTGTATTGTCTCTGCTGTGATTGTTTTGTTTTTCCACTTCTTTCTTTGCAAAACAGTCGAGTAATATTAATGGTAAGGTTTGTAATGTAGCTAAGCGTTTTCAAAGCAAATTCCCTGCCAAATGTGACTCCCCCAAGGGATATTTCCTTCCCTAAGCAAGTCCAGGATCTTTTCAGCCCGTGTGACTGTTGCTTCTAAGGATTACCCAGGAGGATAATAGACAGATGAGGACAAAAAAGATGTCGTACACGAAAAAGGATGCAAGATGACAGAATGTTAGTGAATGAAAATACAAGGACGATTTTTTTACATAATGATCCGCCTTTTCAATAGTCTTTTTGTAGTCCTTGATGTTCGGCCACTTTAAAAATCTATACCCACTTGCGAGACCACTTGTCTCATCAATAAAGACAGCTCATATTCTTGTAACATTCTTTGATGAATGAGGCAGCCAATTTTTTTCATTATTTTTTTACCTCTCGCTAAAAGAAGATCAAGCACGTTTTAAGATGTGTGTACGTGTATTTGTGTATGTGAGTCAGTTGGAAGGACAATTTCTCAAAAACTATAATACTTAATATCTGTTTAACTACGTATTTCTCAATCGGACATTACTGGGAAGAGCTGAAAAGGTTTTGGTAATAATTGGACAACCAAAAGTAGCAGAGTCTTAAAAAAAATCTAAATATTATTTTTTGAAAATTGTTGTTCTTGCATAAACAAAAATAAAATCTCTATCTGATACATATAAATATTTTATTATATCTTTTATAGATTTAGAAATAAAGAAATATAAAGTATATAATTATCTGTTGTAATAAATCTCACAGCCCAAATAATGTCATGGAGACCAATTGAAAAATAAAAAATGTTTATAACTGACAGATAGATAAAAATAAATAAATATTTCATCACGGCATATTATCCATTGCTGGGTGTGCCAATCTACTTTGTATACAGATATCGGTAATGATGGAATAAATGTACAGTGTGGGCGCTTACCAGGCGTCACCTCACGGGCACTCTAGCTGGCGTTGAGAGTGCACCATAGGGGTCAATTTTGTGCCATTAAAATTCGCTGTAATTTTTGGCGTCGGTCGGGATCGAACCCGGGTCCCCAGATAAATGTCAGTGTCAAAAATCCAGAGACATTACTGAAGATTTTTTCTGGAAAGTACATACATTATATTATTTCATATTGTATTAGTTAAATATTTAAAATTATAGGTATATTACATATACGCTTCAAAAATACTGTCAATCCCGACAATGAATTGGAAACATTTCGAATAATTAGAAGAGGACAAAATTTCTTCATAGAATGAATTTAAAATTTAAATACAAGGAATAGATATAAGTAGAATTTGAGTCTAGGTATACAAGAAATGTTTTTGGTTACGTAAGTACAGGGCGCGAGCAGTCATGTGACTTTTTTGGCCTTGACAAACAGATATGGGGGCCCGTGTCAGAATGATAGCTAGCAATTATGTTCATAGATGTCAAATATCATAATTTTTCATTCTAGTGATTTCAACAATACAATCGTTAGTGAGTTTCTAATGAATAAGCACGTTTTGGGGACCCTATAATACGAATTTACTATTTTTACGATAATAGTGTGTGTGTATGTGACGATCGTTTCGGATCGCATAACTCCAATATCACGATTCCAAAAATTATATTTTTTTCGTATTCCTCAAGTTTAGATTCATATGCAGACGTGATTAGATTTTGGTTATATTTGGTCCACCGGAAGTACCAACATTTGCGACTCTTCAGCAGACTTTGCTGACTTTGGCAAGCAGATATGGGAGCCCGTGTTAAAATGACAGCTATTAATTACGTCCATAACTGCAAATATCATAATTTTTCATTCAAAATTTCATGATTTTCTTATTTCATGTGGTTTATTTGTTATCCGGAGTGTGGAATTCAGTTGCCGAGAAAAGGAATCATAAAATACCAAAAAATGATATTTTGAATGAAAAATTATGACATTTGTTAATCTGATTGCCAAGGTCAGCAAAGTCATGTGACTGCTCGCGCCCTATGGAATTTCTACATAATACACAGGGTTGACGGAAGGTAATGTGCTGGCCACATCAGATTTTTTATTAGAAAAAAATGTTAAAATTTGTGTTAAAACTTATGGGATTATGATTTTATTTTCAGAAAATCTTGTTCAAAAAAAAGTTCGATTTTTTTTCCAGTAATATTTAGGTACTAATGTTTTCCCTTATCGTTCATGTCCCTGTTTGAAGGATTGAAAGCCATCTGGGGAATTCTGGTCAGACTAAAAGTTGTAATCGTCACAAAGTAGAATCCCACAGGCCTTGGAAATACGTTCAACTGTCTCCCAAGACACCTTCGCGTTTGCACCAATAGAGAAGTCGAGAAACTAGGACACCAACTTCATATGAAGATGGTTACCAAATTTAAAAATAAAAATTGATTTGCCGGTCACAAGAAAATCACTTTGACTAACTGTCGTAATGATGTTATTGACACTGTGAAGTCTATTTAAAGGAAAGAAGACACTAGAAACCACTTAATAGTTTGAAACTTATTTAATTTGAAAGCGATAAAGGTACTGGGAATTGTCACAAATCTTATTAACTTGAAGTTTTACTATCTTCTCTTAAAGTTACGATCCTTTAATACTTTACAACTTACTTGCAAAAAGTACTGGTTATAATTTAGAAATTTATTGGACAATAACTGAGGGGCTCTTAGCTAAATTAACCTTAGTCCATTTTTACCTCCCGCTACCCTTGGTAAGGGAGGTATAGGAATCGTGCTAAAAATCGCATATCGAGATTTTGGTAAATGACCACGTTTTAAGGTCCTTAGAATCCAATTTTAACATTTTCACGATGATGTCTGTGTATATGTGTGTGTGGATCCTCTTTACGCTCTAACTCAAATACTATCGTTCATAAAATTTCGAAACCTTGTATTTCTAACTTATTTTAATATGGTAAGATGCCATTAGATTTTGGAGTAAATCAGATAACCAGAAATGGCACTTTACTGGAAGCTCAAAATAGTTTTTCTTTTTAACATTTAAATGTTATTTTTTCAAGATTTGTATATAAAAATTAAAGATTATTAAATTTTCTACAGGTTTGCATTAATATTTTCTCTATATATTTTATGGATTAATTTATAAAACTACCTATAATTTTAATCCCGAAGCCCACGCTTTAAACACAACTCATACACATGGTTACACAATTCAAATCTCAAATGTTTGTAACTGACAGATATATGTCACTGTCAACGAACTAATCATTTCAAATAATAATATTAACGTTTTAAAAAGTAAATAGTAACTGGAACAATATTTATATGGAAAGAAACTTAATACAGTTTCCAGCATAAGTAAATATACATATATCACGGCATTTTACCCATTGATGGCTGAACCAACCTGCTTTTTACGCAGATGTCGGTAATAATGATGACATATTTGTTCCGTGCAGACGTTTACCAGGCGTCACTTCACGCGAATCTTGGGAACGTGTTCGATTCCGACCGACGCCAAATATTTTAGAATTTTAAATGGCACAAAATTGACCCCTGTGGTGCACATATAGGTAAGTATATAAATAAATAAAATAAATATATCATCACGGCATATTACCTATTGCTGGGTGTGCCAATCTGCTTTGTACACAGATTTCGCTAACGATGATGACATATTTGTACCGTGCGGGCGTTTACCAGGTGTCACCTCACGAGCACTTATTGCTGACGTGAGAGTGCACCACAGGGGTCATTTTTGTGCCACTTAAAATTTAAAATATTTGGCGTCGGTCGGGATCGAACCCGATATTTAAATTTTATTTAATTTTAAGTATTTACATGATTAAAAATTAAATTAAACGGGAGGTATTGTGTTGGCCACATCATATTTTTTTCTTATTTATTTATCATTTAATAAACTTAGTTTTAATTATTAATATCCTCGAAAGTACATGTCGCTGTATGGAACACATATGTACGATATTAGGACTGATTTTTTTTGCCTTGAGTTCTTCTATTGTTCCGGCGTCATTAACAATCAGCATTTGTTGAATATTTATTAATTATATTTATTGTAACGTGTATTGTTGACTTTACAAGTCTAATAAACTTTGACATTTCTAAATAAATTTTGGATATAAGTTGTTGAATTCATTATTATTTTAATTCCTTCAATTATGAAATCATTCATCAATTTATAATTTTATAAGAATAGATGTTAATGTTTAAAAGAAAAACAGTTCCTTTATTTATATCAAAGAACAACAGAAATGGTAACAAGACAATGAATAACTTAAAACGCAATCATACAAAGAAAACATGAAAATGAAGTTCGAAAAGTCTTGCTTGTTCAAGTATTATACATTAAGAAGAGATTTAAATTGTATTCTTTTCATTCCATTTCATATTTTGTTTTCCACGCGAAATTAAATAAAGAAGACTTTTACTTTCAAACGAAAATAAATCATTAAAATTTTTTTAACAATAAATAAGTCTTTCTCGAATTTTAATAAATAATTATATCTGATATCATTTGCAGACATTGGTAATGACGATATACGAGGTTTGTTCAAAAAGTAACGTGATTTTTTTTCTCATAATATATAAAAATCTAAGAATATAAAAACGCGATTTTAAAATTCGAATTTGTAAGCGAGACATGAAGTTTTGAATTGCATACAGATATAAAGAAAAATGTTTAAAATAAATAAAATATTTAAAATAAATATTATTTCAAACTAGGTATCTTATGAATCATTTTAAGAATGTTATTAGGATGAGAATATAATTCCTTAGTCACGTGACATATTTTCCGCCAATCAACATTCAGAATCTCCTTAGCTACGCGTTTATCACAGCGATGATAAAAAACAAAGAAATAAACACCGTATTTATAGTCGTTACTAAGGGATTTGTTTTCTTTATTTATGACATTGACAGTTAATTTTGAGTATAAAAATAAATAATAACAATAATTCAAACTCCGAAATATTAAATAAAACTCGTAAGTACCATGTTTTAATATAATATGAATATGTATATCAAAAGTTAGGTTAGGTTATATTGCAAAAATTCATTATATTCTCTCATTAAATATAAGCTCGTGATATGATTAATAACCGAAGATATTGCTCGTGAAACCGAAGCAGCACATTTCAACTCGTCCTTCGGACTCCCTAATCGGTTGTCCCCCTTAGTCTTCTATAAGATTGTCTTATACTATTTTATTGTATCTTTAATAATATTGAAATTATTTGAGGTAGTTCGTTCAGCTTGTTACGCCCTGTATCGTTCCTCCATATTTGATATCTAATAATTTCATATTCAGAGCATATCTAAGTTATATGTCACCGAATGAGCAGCTAACCAAGTGCATCTCCTGGCTTGAGTATATTAACGCATATGTGTTGTGTTTGCCATATGTTTGCACATCCGTATCTGTATAGGTATGTGTATCACGTACGTGACATACGTTACTGTAATACATACATGTTCTGTTGTATATTACACACTCACTGTGGTGTGTGTTTTTGAATGATAATTATTAGCTAATTTATGTAGAAAATTAGTTATAATAAGCATAATATATAGAGCGACGAAATGTGATTGAAATTAATTACGCGTTTGAACATACATTTAAAAATTTGTTTATAATTTGATTGCTTACTTCACATATATAATAATGGATGTGACGTTCTGCGAACATTCCATATTCCATATATTTGAATTTAGTACCATATGTTAGTTAAATAAATTAATACAAATTGTAAATGATACAAAACTGACAATTTGTATTCTCTAAACACATTTCAAAATTAACAAACTAATAAATTATTACTATATTAACAATAGGGTACTCAACCATTGCAAAACAATAGTAAACTTCAATAATTATAACATAGTATACTTTAAACTAAGAATTTTATTAAAATAAAAATGATGAAATATTACTTTGTTCTAATAAAAATGCTTAATTATTGCAAACACAACGTCACAGTCCATAATCGGTTATTATCGTGAAACTTCGGATGAATTCGGGCGATCCAGACCTCCTACTCGTTTTGTTGTTACCTTCCGTCACCTCCAGGTAAGGAATGTATTGTCTTTGGTCAAAAAAATCGGTGGTGAGTTTTCATTGAATAAGCACGTATCAAGGTCTTTACAATACGATTTTACTATTTATTTTTACGATGTTGTATGTATGTGTGTGTGTGTGTGTCCGTGTGTGCGTGTGTGTGTATGTGACCGCGGTTTCAGCCGCGATATCTCCAATACTAGAATTCCAAAAACTACAATTTTTGCGTATTTCTCTTTCTTACAACCATATACAGACTTATTTAGATTTTGATTATAATTGGTCAACCGGAAGTGTCCTCATTTGAAGATTTTAACAGTTTTTCTTGAAAAAACTCAGGTAAATATTATTCTCTATACGATTTGATTGCATTTTATATTTCATATTCAACAGATATAGAGTTAAAGAAATATAAAAATATTAATTTTCATAAATCAGCCAACTATGCTGACTTAACCATGGAAACTGTTAATATATTCAGAAAATTCAAATTGACAGATGTCAGTATCAATAAAAAGTGAATGAATGAAAGAATAAGGGAAATAATAATAAGGTGGAAGAAACATAGGAAGACCAAATATAAGATGAAAAGACTGAAGGAGGGCGACACGCGAAACAAAAATGAAAGAAAAAAGAAAATAAAAAATAGCGACCCCCTAACGAATAGGAAAAACTAAAGAAGAAGAAGATATTAGTGTCAAGTGCAATTTGCTTAGTGTGTTTATGAAATAATTTTACTGGAAATATAGGATCTTTTGCAAGAAAATCTATATATAAGGGTGCAGTGACACGACTTTTCTGACTTTGGCAAGCAGATATGGGGACCCGTGTCAAAATGACTGCTGTTAATTACGTCCATAACTGACAAATGTCATAATTTTTCATTCAAAATTTCATGATTTTCTTATTTCATATGGTTCATTTGTTATCAGAAGTATGGAATTCAGTTGCCGAGAAAAGGAATCATAAAATACCAAAAAATGAAATAGTGAATGAAAGAAAAGTTATGTATGGAATTTGTACATAATACACAGGATTGACGGAAGGTATTGTGCTGGCCACATCAGAATTTTTTTAATCGATTTATTAAAAAACGGACCGATGAATTACCCTGTATAGAGAAACGATATGCTAGGACTGTTCTTTTAGCGATTATGTTCCATCAATAAAAAAAAGTCATAAAATAAATTAGCTTTCTCACAGCAATGCGTAAATTCATTAAATATTTATTTTAAATTCAATTATTTCCACTGTAAATTTTCTTCTCGCAAGTTGTCACCCTGTGACGAAAAACATTCGAGCATCAACCCCTAAATTGATTCCTGCTGAAACAAAACACTGTTAAAAACAAACAAACACTCAACAATTGTCCGTCATGGCGCTCTTAAAAAGCAATTAAGTGTAAATGCTGGAACTGTAAAGCTCTGGAGCTTGGAAGCTTCGCTGTAGCGAATTGAAAAGTTTCGTCTTGATCACGGATTCAAACGCGGTCGGCAATCAAACGAAACTACGACTACGTACACCAGAGGTCGTGACCTGATAGAGAATTTATTTTCTGCCAGAAAGACAGCTAAAAGAAATTGCTCCAATTTGGAGGAAGTTGGAAGTTCGATAGTAAATAAATAATAAATGGTCAATGACCTTCCAATACACTAAAATACATTTTTGATTTGAAAAATTTCAAAATTATGAAAGAAGAACTAAATTTTTCCAAACGTCTATGTATTGAAATGCTACATACAAGGACCATATAAAAATTTAAAATCTGTTGTGGCCAGCACAATACCTCTCGCCACGTTTTTGGTTACGTAAGTACACGGCGCGAGCAGTCATGAGACATTGTTGGCCTTGACAAGCAGATATGGGGGCCTGTGTCAGAATGACAATTAGGAATTATGTACATATATGTCAAATGACAAAATTTTTCATTAAAACTTTCAAGATTTTTTAAATTCACGTAGTTATTTTGTCACCAGTAGTGTGGCATTTACTTGTCGAGCAAAATAAACCACATGGAATTGGAAATACTAAATTTAGAATGAAAAATTATAATATTTGACATTATTCTAACACGAGCCCCCACATCTGCTTGTTAAGGCCAAAAAAGTGACATGACTATTACACCCTATTGTATTTAACATTTCTTGTATATCAACACTCACATCAAAAATTCTACTTATATCTATTCTTCATATTTAGTTTTAAATTCATTCTATAAAGAAATTTTATCCTACTCTTCTAATTTTTCGAAATGATTCTAATTCATTGTTGGGATTGACAGTATTTTTGAAGGATATATGTAATATATCCATAATTTTAAATATTTTTGACACTGTCAGTTACAAATACTTTAATTTTTTAATTGGTTTCCATGACATTATTTGGGCGGAGAGATTTATTACAACACATTATTAAATAAATAAATAAATAAATAAATAAATATTTCATCACGGCATATTACCCATTGCTGGGTGTGCCAATCTGCTTCATATACAGATGTCGGTAATGATGAAATATTTGTACCGTACTCATTGCTGGCGTGGAGAGTGCGCCACAGGAGTCAATTTTGTGCCATTAAAATGCGATGTAATTTTTGGCGTCGGTCGGGATCGAACCCGGGTCCCCTAGATTCGCGACCAGACACTCAAGCACACGGCCACGAGACCCCATTATTATATAACTTATATTTCTTTATCTCTAAATCTATAAAGATATAATAAAATATTTGTATGTATCAGTTAGATAATTTACTCTTCTTTAATACTAGCAAGACAAAAATTTTCAAAAAATAATATTTAGCATAATTATTTTAAGAATCTACTACTTCCGGTTGTCCAATTATTACCAAAACCTTTTCAGCTCTTCCCAGTAATATCCGATTGAGAAAAACGTACTTAAACAAAAATTAAGTGTTATAGTTTTTGAGAAATCGTCGTTCCAACATCCCCCCACACATACATACACACATACATCCACACACACACAGACATCATCGTAAAATATTAAAATCGGATTGTAGGGACCTTAAAACGTGCTTAATCATTAAAATCTGGATATGCGATAAGCTACCAATAATCTGAAAAAGAAATTACAACACAAAAGTGACCCCGGTGGTGCTCTCTCCAGCTTGGACAGTCTGTGAGATGCTGCTTGAAACATTTTTCTAAAATAATTGTTAAAGGAGTACCTAGTACTTCTATGTTATATAAAATATGTGCAGTATTACAGACACAAATGAAAAATAGAACTTTCAACTATTTGTTCAATATTTCACAGATCTCTTGGGAAAGAACGAGGAAAAGTAAAGCGGTCACTGACAATCTCTTACGTTACATTTTATTCTGGCTCCGTAACATCTAGACCATCTAGAGAGTATTGATAAGATGCCACTACCCGTAAAAGAATTGATAAAATATTATATATCTATCATCTATAAATATCACACAGATCTGACAACAAAGAAAACGTTTTTCATAATGGAAAAAATATTCAAAGTAGGGCATATTTATATAAATAAACTTTTAGGCTACCATCGTATACCGTTTTTGTTCTGATCCTATGAAAAGTAAATATTAATCATTTTTATTAGAGTTTCTTTTCTATATTTAGTAGCTTCAGCATTCGTACACATAATAATATACAGTAAAAAAATCTGTTATGGCCAGCACAATACCTCTCGCCATTTTTATTTTATGTTACATAGGGCGCGAGCAGTCATGTGACTGTTAGCCTTAGCAAGCAGATATGGGGGCCTGTGTTAGAATGACACCTATTAATAATGTACATAGGTGTCAAGTATCATAATTTTTCATTTAAAACATCATGATTTTCCAAATCCATGTGGATTATTTTCCTCGACAAGTATATTCCATACTATTGATGACAAATAAACATCAGAATATTTTGCAATTTTGAATGAAAAATTATGACAATTGTGACATCTATGTAAATAACTACTAGCCGTCAATCTGACACGGATCCTCATATCTGTTTTCCAAGGTCAACAAAGTCACATGACTCCTCGCGCCCTACAAGCACCGAATTTAACATTTCTTGTAGACACAAATAATTGAAATTGTATCTCTTCTTTCGTTATATGAAGAATTTTGTCCTACTCTTCTAATATGTTCAAAATTCTTCAAATTCATTGACAGTATTAGCGGTATTTTCTAAAGATATATGTAATATTAATAATACAATAATATATATTAAATGTACTCGTACCTCACAGAAAAATCTGTTTTTTGACACTGATATTTTGCATTCATCTGTTTTTCAGGCATCGAGATTTATTACAACAGATTATTCTATATTATTATATATCTCCAAACCTATACGAGATATAATAAAAAAATTAAATGTGTCAGACTGAGAATTAAATTTTCTTTAATATTTCCAAAGAAAATTTCAAAAAATAGTATTTAGAAAATTTTTTTCAAGAATCTGCTACTTCCGGTTGTTCAATTTTACCAAAACCATTTCAGCTCTTCCCATTAATGTCCGATTGGGAAATACGTAGTTAAACAAATATTAAGTCTTATAGTTTTTGAGTAATTGTCCCTCCAACGTCCCACACACACACACACATACATACACACACACACACACACACACACACACACACACACACAGACATCATCGTAAAAATGTTAAAATCGAATTGTATAATCTGGATATGCGATTTTTAGCATGAATCCAATACCTCTCTTAGCGAGAGGTAAAAAATTTAAAGATGTCTGATCAAGATTATCTGTATCATGAACGAATGAATAAATTGGCATACATTTATCTCTCTCATTTGCAAAGACTACAAGAGTGTGCGATAAGCATGGATGTAACACACTTGTCTTTCAAAAATTCATATTTTTTACTATGCCTATTCTTTCTAAAGCAAACTAATATGAACTGTATATATATCCTCTTATATTTTCCATTGTGCTGTCATTATACTTATAATAATCCTGTTATCAGATAATAATTTTATGATGTCTAAACAAATTCGTTGATAACAAAGCTGCATGGATGTTTTGCACATACATGATGTATTTATTACACATGTGTCAGTCTGCGTCAGCTAATATCTTTATACGGGTTATCAAATGGCTAGGACCTATATTATAGGGATCTATAGCTTAGAATTGACAGGAAGGATAAGAGGATTTGAGGGTATTATTTTCTGTTTATTGCTGCTTCATAACAGATAATGTTGTTTGACATTTAACAATGGAGTATTCAACCACAGTAAAGGAATAATTAACTTCAATCATTATACTCAACTGATGTTTATTAAAATATTAAAAAATGTATCAAAATGACATCGAAAAAAATCTGTTGTACCTCTCGCCACCTCCTTTTTTTGGTTAAGTATAGGGCGCGAACAGTCATGTTACATTGTTGGTCTTGACAAGCAGATGTGGAGGCCCGTTTCAGAATGATAAATAGTAATTATGTACATAAATGTCAGAATTTTTCATTAAAAATTTCAAGATTTTCTAAATTCATGTAGTTAATTTGTCACCAGGAGTGTGGAATTGATTTGTCGAGGAAAATAAATCACATGGAATTGGAAAATCACTAAATTTAGAATGAGAAATTATGATATATGACATCTATATACATAATTACTAGCTATAATTCTGACACATGACTGCTCGCACCTTAATGTATTTAACATTTCTTGTATACTTACACTCTACACCAAAAATTCTACTTATATCTATTCCATATATTTAGATTTTTTATGTGTAAATTTAAATTCATTCTATGAAGATATTTTGACCTACTCTTCTAATTTTTCGAGATGCTTCCAATTCATTGTTGGGAGTAACAGTATTTCTGAAAGGTACGTGTTATATACCTATAATATTAAATATTTAACTATTGATACATTAAGAAATAATATAATGTATGTACTTCCCAGAAAAAGTCTCCGGATTTCTGACACTCACATTTATCTGTCAGTTACAAACAATTTAAATTTTCAACTATTTTCCATGGCATTCTTTCGGCTGTAAAATTTATTACGACGATTATTTTATATATTATATTTTGGAGTACAGACGTCCAATAGGAGTCCGTATCAATGATGACACCAGAATCCTTACACAGGATATTTCCGGATATTTTCCGTATTATTCGGTTGTCGTTTTTTAGAGCAAATGTATGTGTGTATGATCTTTGAATTTTTTGGTACGATTTTTAATATATTAAATGAATGTTTTGTACGAATTAATTTTGTGTACATGAATTGTAACAATTTGTAAGATCTTACTGTAAGTGTGATCATGTCCATGTTATTTTGTATGTATTACATTTTTGTTATTGTTGTACACCCTAAGTTGATAAAAAAGATCAATCGCGCAAAAATTAAAGTTTCATTTTGATATTAGGGTAATGAAAATTACAAAATTAATTATTACAATCACCTTAATATTACTTATACATAATACACATTGATATCCAATAAGTATTTTTTTGAATCCGTAGATTTGGATACCCCTATTGTAGTTTTGAGCTAGATTGCACAACGTATCACGTCCTAAACATTTATTTTTCGTCGACTTCACACACTTACACGCTAAATCGAAAAGCACACAAGGGATTTACATGCCATTTTACATAAGCGAATATTATCTTCTCTAAAACACGCACACATGATAGCTGAGTGTTGCATATTAACAAAAGCAAAAAGAAAATGAAATTTGATTTTGAAACGATACATCACAATAAGAATAGAACTCCAAGGCAGAATAAGAAACTTAGGATTGTATTGATTCATTTTTAGTGAACCGCGCATAATAGTATATTGAAGGACAAATATTACAATGATCCTACGGCTCGATTACGCAAAGTACAGTAAAATTTTTGAAAGATGTCCGATCAAAGTCGTCGACGAATTGTATGAATTCAGATTTTTGCTCCGTTCATTATGACAAATTCAGTAGTGTCGTTTGCTTAGTTTTTATGAGGATACGTAAGATGCCACTGTAATTTTATTATTATAAAAATATATATTACAGTAAAAGCATTCAAAATTCAATAATAAGTCAACTGGTAAGTTTATAAGCAAATGTATAACTAAAGATGTTAAAAATAAGATAATGACAAATGTCAGTGTCAGTGACTTTGACAGAAAATAACGTTATTCGTACGGCTATGAATCGAGGTAATGTATCTGAATTACTTACGTTACAGCGAAAGTATTATCAACAGCGAGCATAGTTTTAAAGTGGAATGTCCTAACTCAGCCGAAACAATATGAATTTTTGAAAGACAAGCGTGTTATATCCATCCTTATCGCTCACTCTTATAGCCTTTGCAAAAGAAAGAGATAAATATGCATATTTGTTAATTCGTTCGTGATACAGATGCCCTTGATCGGATATCTTTTAAAAATTTTACTGTACAAGTATTACAACGAATATGGACGCCATTTAAGGGGAGCAAGGGGGGTCACTTGCCCCTCTCTGAGTTTCAATAAACATTTGAAATTTAATTTATTTTGACATAACATTGAGTTAATAAAGTTCAAGAAAAAGGGATATATTTTTACCTTCCGTCACCTTTAGGTAAGGAAGGTATTGTCTGGTTAAAAAATTCATTGATGAGTTTTTAATGAATAAGCACGTTTTACCATTATTAGGATGATGTCTGTATGTATGTATGTGTGTGTGTGTGTGTGTGTGTGTGTGTGTGTGTGTGTGTGTGTGTGTGTGTGACGAAAATTTCGCCTCGCATAATTTCAATATCACGATTCCAAAAGTTATAATGTTTTCGTATTCCTCAAGTTTACATCCAAAATTATAATTGGTCAACCGGAAGTAGCCTCTTTTGAAGATTTTACGCAGTTAAATATCATTTATTGACATTTAACGTTAATATAACTTAAAGAATATATTATTCTCTATACGATTTGATAGCATTTTATACTTCGTATTCAATAGATATAAAGTTAAAGAATTATAAAGATATTACATTTAATAAATCAACCAGCTACACTAACCATGAAAACTGCTAATATATTCAGATAATTCAAATTGACAGATGTCAATATCAATTAAAAGTAAATGAATGTGGCAGAGATAAGGATGTTAAAGTAGATGTTGGGGAAGACATGGAAAGATACGGTAAGGAAATAACTCTAGTGTTACAAGTTTCTAGAAAGATATAAGAGAGACGATTACATTGGTTTGAACATGTCATGAGGAGAGATGTAGAATATATTGGAAGAAGAATGAATAGTTCAGTAATAGAAGGTTGATGAAACAGAGGAAGACCAAAGATAAGATAGAAGGACTGTATTGCGGAATACTTGAGAGAAAAGAAACTGAATGAGAACGGCACGCAAAACAGAAATGAGTGGAAGAAGAAAATAAAAAATAGCGACCCCTAACGAATGGGAAAAGCTAAAGGAGAAAAAGAAGTCAGTGTCAAATGCACTCTGCATAGGCATAGTATGTTTATAAAATAATTTTACTGGAAATTTAGAATCTTATGCAAGAAAATTTATGTTAGGAATTTATACATAATACACAGGATTGACGAAAGGTATATCAGATTTTTTTATTGCTATTAAAAATTAAATAAGCCGACAACTAACATTGTATTATGAGCCTCACAAAAAGACGTTGCGGGCCGCATGCGGCCCGCGGGTCATAGTTTGCCCACCTCTGGTGTATAAACACTTGCAGTCTCTTCCTGCTGAAATTAATTCCATATAAACACTTATAACCTATTAAGGACATAGTAACACACTCGAAATAATTTGATTTAGCATGTGACAGGTTCAGATGAAGTGTTTACTACTGCTGATTACAAGAAGAGAATTCAGCTCCTCAGGGAAGAGGAAAGCAATTACACGAGGTAAACAACTACTTACATAGCTACAAAAAATTGCATCTAATTCTGCACTTGTCTGAAACGACCTATTCATACTAATAAGAATAGAAACATAATAAAAATAATGGGAAATGCAGTTACGAGCTCAAACTCATAATAATTCGGCCAGTTGGCATTTTCAATAAATTATAAAATCTATACAAATAGTTAGAAATTTCTACAAAATTATTTCAACTACTATAAATATGGACTTAAAACTTAAAAAAAAATTCTCATGCGGCCAATACAATACCTCCCGCTATTTAATTTTTATTAATTTAATTATATACATTATTTCGACCTTATTCTAATATGGAAAGAAGCCATTCGATTTTGGCATAAATCGGATAACCGAAAATCGCACTTTACTTGAAGCTCAAAATAGTTTTTCTTCCAAAAATACCTTTATTCTATTATAAAAATTACAGATTATTTTCTACAGGCATGCATTAATATTTTTACCTTCCGTCACCTTTAGGTAAGGAAGGTATTGTCTTCGGTCAAAAAATTCAATGATGAATTTTTAGTGAATAAGCATGTTTTAGGGTCCCTATAATACGATTTTACCATTTTTATGATGATGTCTATATGTATGTATGTGTGTCTGTGTGCCTGTGTGTGTGACAAAAGTTTCGGATCGCATAACTTCAATATCACGATTCCAAAAATTATATTTTTTTCATATTCCTCAAGTTTACATGCACAAGAACAACTGATTAGAATTTGGTTATAATTGGTGAACCGGAAGTAGCCTCATTTGAAGAATTAATAGTTAAATTTTATTTTATTGACATTTAAACTTATTATAACTTAAAGAATATATTATTCTCTATACGATTTTTTTGCATTTTATACTTCATATTCAATAGATATAGTTAAAGAATTTTAAAGAAATTAAATTTTATAAATCAGCCAGCTATGCAAAACATGGAAACTACTAATATATTCATATAATTCAAATTGACAGATGTCAGTATCAATAAAAAGTAAATTAATGTGGCAGAGATGAGGATGTTGAAGTAGATGTTGGGGAAGATACGGAAAGATAGGTAAGGAAATAACTCTAGTGTTACAAGTTTCTAGAAAGATACAAGCGAGATGATTACATTGGTTTGAAAATGTCATGAGGAGAAATGAAGAATATATTGGATGAAGAATGAATGAATGAGGAAGACCAAAGATAAGATGGAAGGACTGTATTGCGGAAGACTTGAGAGAAAAGGAACTGAATGAGAACGACACGTAAAACAGAAATGAGTGGAAGTAGAAAATAAAAAATAGCGACCCCTAACGAATGGGAAAAGTTAAAGAAGAAGAAGAAGTTGTCAGTGCAATTTATATAGTTTGTTTACGAAATAATTTTACTGGAAATATAGGATCTTTTGCAAGAAAATTTATGTATGGAATTTGTACATAATACACAGGATTGACGGAAGGTATTGTGCTGGCCATATCAGATTTTTTAACTGTACTCATGTGGGGGAGGATTCCGATGGTTGTTCGTATAAATATCAAAGAGATTTTAAAAATTTTAATTGAAAATTGTACGAACACCAACGAGACTAATCTATTTAGATCTAATTTTTACAAAAAACAACGATTGATCTAAATTAACACAATTTTGTATTTTGATTATCCATTGTATGAAACTCACCAGCCATCCCATTAATAACAATGATGAAACCATATTGAACCTGGTTTTATAAAACTGTATAAATATATGATATCCCTTTGGTGATTCTGATCAATATGTTCAAAGCTGAAATCGCACAAACATATCTGCAGATTCCATATTCCATATAATTACTCAGTGTGCGTCTGCCTCTGCCTCCATCTAATTGCTACGTTCATAATGAATTCAGAAACGTAGAAGCCCGAGCTCGAATGCGTTACGAAACGAACATGTCCCTTATTGAGTCCCGAGCTCCCTTAGCACTAATCACGGGATTACTTCAAATGTGCGCGTTTGAGGCTGAGGTGACGACACTGCAGAATTATTATCTGCTCCCCAAGCACAAAGGAATCATCATAAAGATGAGGATTTACAGCGAAAGAGAGTCTTGTTGGTAAATTAAAAACTGGGAGATGGGGAGTAGTTTTTAGTTTTGTAAAAGAGCTTTCTGCTAACAAAAATATAAAAATGAAGAGGAGGTAAAAAATCTGATGTGACCAACACAGTACCTCCCGCCATTTACCTATGTATATAATTTTTATATTACTTTATAAATTTATCCATACAATATATAGAAAAAGTATTAAAGTAAACTTGTAGAAAATGGAATAATCTTTAATTTTTATAATAACAAATTGAGAAAAAATTACATTTAAAGGTATTTTTTGAAGAAAAACTATCTTGAGCTTCAAGTAAACTGCCATTTCCGGTTATCCGATTGCCACCACAATCTAATCAGATATTTCCATATTAGAATAAGGTAGAAATACATGGTTTCATAACTTTCTGAATGATAGTATTTGAGTTCGAGCATAAACAGGATCCACACACACATACATACATAAACAACATCGTGAAAATGTTAAAATTGGATTGTAGGGACCTTAAAACGTGGTCATTTACCAAAATCTCGATATGCGATTTTTAGCACGATCCCTATACCTCCCTTACCAAGGGTAGCGGGAGGTAAAAAGTTGCTTTCTGAGATGATTGCGAAGTAGAGTTAAGGTCATTATCTTCATCAATGACAACAAAATATAAGTAATGTATGAGAAATATATTAAGGCAGCGAAGCCGCGACGTCATTAACATTATGACAACGGAATTCAACTGTTTTGTCTCGTCAGTAGCAAATGAAAACGTGGTTACAAACCGATTAATAAAATCCCTAAGAAACGCACTAACCGTAAGTCGCGTGGTCTACGTACGTAGACCACACATATTTGAACAGTATTATTCAGACAACATTCAATTGATATTTAAATAAATATGATTTTACCTTCCGTCACCTTTAGGTAAGGAAGGTATTGTCTTTGGTCAAAAGAATAAGCATGTTATAGGATCCCTATAATTTTATCATTTTTACGTGTGTGAGTGAGACGAAAGTTTCGGTTCGCATAACTTCAATACCACGATTCCAAAAATTATAATTTTTTCGTATTCCACAAGTTTACATCCAGAAGAACAAGTAATTTGATTTTGATTATAATTGGTAAACCGGAAGTAACCTCATTTGAAGATTTAACATTTAATATGATTTATTGTCATTTAACGTTATTATAACTTAAAGAATATATTATTCTCTATACGGTTTGATTGCATTTTATACTTCAATAGATATAGAGTTAAATTTCATAAATCAGCCAGCTATGCTAACCATGAAAATTGAGAAATGAAGAATATATTGGAAGAAGAATGAATAGCTTAGTAATAGAAGGTTGAAGAAATAGAGGAAGACCAAATATAAGATGGAAGGACTGTATTGCGGAAGACTTGAGATTTTTTTTTTATTTAATTGTAATTATAAATAACAAACAGGTTAGTGACCGACACAACCAAACATAGGACTTTAACATGTAAAATCAGAACTTCAGGAGTTAAGATAACATTGTATAAACATGGACAAATTTAGTGGAGATGCTCCTAAAAACATA
Organism: Harpalus rufipes; assembly: GCA_951394225.1. Classification (NCBI taxonomy): domain Eukaryota; kingdom Metazoa; phylum Arthropoda; class Insecta; order Coleoptera; family Carabidae; genus Harpalus; species Harpalus rufipes. The sequence goes on from OX596276.1 coordinate 2,654,510, forward strand.
TCCCCGTAAAACAGATTCTTTTATTGCGTTGTTTTAAACTTTTATTTCCATTTATCTGGAATAAAATTCCCCTACCTTGCCAATATAAAATTATTGATTCTCTTTTCTATTCTGACTTGAGACAGATTTGATATATTGCCTTGTTCTTCGCCGGCCATCAAGTGAAAAAAATAATTAATCATCCTTGAGAAATACGTGAAAATTACAAGAAAAAAAAGCAACAATTTCAATGCAATTATGAATAAAATTGTCTCACAAAGAGTTTGCTTCAATTTAGAACAAGGTTTTATTATGACAAATTTTTTATTTGTAAAATCATGAACGTAAAATACAGAAAAATATTTGTGCGTGAATTGTTTACATTAGTACGTACTTTTTATATTATTTTTGCATAAATCCGTTTTGTGTGTACACAAATATGTATTTCATTCTATTTCTATTGAAAATAAATACGCACTTGTTTATGTATTTGTACCAGAGGCAAACTAAACTTTTAAGAGGGCCTTGAAGAGGTGGGAGATGACGACAGTAGGGTTTCGTGACACAACAACCATTGATAATGAAAAATACATTGAAAAGAAAGAGTCAAAGGCAAAATGTTAATATTGATAAATAAATTATTACTTTTTTAAATAAATAAAAATTCTCATTTATTTTTACCTCTCGCTAAGAGAGGTAGGTATTGGGTTCATGCTTAAATCGCATATCGATTTATCAAATTCTATAAGACTAAAGACCTGTGTAACTATGGAGTCCTCAATCTAACAGTAGAAGAGTTGAATAGGTTTTGGTAACAATTGCATATCCAGAAGTAGTAGTATTTTAACAAAAATCTTCTAAATATTATTTTTAGAAAATTTATGTTACTACAAATATTAAAAAAACAATATTCTCTATCCGACACATTTAATTTTTTTTATTATATTTTCTATAGATTTAAAGATATAGAAATATATTCCATAAAATAATCTGTAGTAAAACTCACAGCCCAAACATCTCCATGGTACTAGTTGAGAAATTAAAATGTCTGTAATTGACAGATAAATGTCGCTAATGTCAGTGTCAAAAATTCAGACGTAGTACAGTCCATACGATGTAACTTGGCGAATTGGGGCAATTCACATTATCACTGCGATAATGGGAAAGTTATAAAATCCATAGGCGTACCGAAGAAAAATGAAGTTCAATAAAATTACGAATATTACAAAAAAAAAAAAATTATTTATACAAAAAAATATATTACAAATATTGCAATGAATTATTTATTATATAAATCATATTATAATTAATTATTTTTTAAATTAATAAAGTTAAGAAAATAAAATTTCTATTGCTATTGAGAAAAAAATGCACCAACGCTTATGTATGAATATAACTTCTTGGGTTGAAAAGTACCTGACACCCCGAGTTTGAGTGTATTAGGATGAAATTTGCTTTGTGTAAAGCAATAAAACATTGTAAAATCACTATTTCACTTCTGAAGCTGTGCGGCATCGAAGTAAAAGTAAATATTTGACAAAACGCAACTTAGGAATAGTGAACTGAATTACATTCTTTTGGGTCGCCAAGTTAAATCGTATGGACTGTACTAAAGGCTTTTTCTATATATAATATAACCTACAATAGAAAGGGCAAGAGGTATTGTGATGGCCACAACAGATTTTTTTAATAAACAATCAGACTTCAATAGACATTTAGGAAAATAAATATTTTAAATCTATTTTCAAGGCAAATTAAAATAAATACAATTGGATTAACTTTGTTTTCAAATTTACTTGTAATAATCCAACCAACATTATTTTTATCACGTACGTATTTCAAATCCTTTATTTATTTACAGTATTTTTTTTTTAAGATATTCGATCATCTGCGAATTGTATGAATTAAGAATTTAGCTCCGTCCATTCCATCTAATTCAGTAGTAACGTTTTATTACGTCAGTGTCAGAATAATGGTTATCAAAATAAAAAAATATTTTACGTAGTAAATATTAATTTTCTAAATAGAAATTTAATAATAATAATAATGATAATAATAATAATAATAAAGCAAAATGTTTAATTATTGGTCATAATAATGCCATTTAATTATTTGTAACTTTTCTTCATTTGAATAATTATTCATTTTTGAAAATAATTAACTCCAATATCGATTTATTATCACAATTTGTCAAAATAAACACTAATAATTTGATGTATAAAACGTTACGCTTTTGTTCGTCTCTTGTTTCTAATTCCATGGCTACTATTAAATTGTAATTCCGTGAATTTTCAAATTTTATTTCTGCAGTTATGAAGTAGCCAAAATATTTTTTTTATTGATTCGGATGAAGAAATTTTTGCTTTATAGCATCCATTTGAAACTTTTTGTCTAAAATAATTAGGGGAGCAATGCATACGGAAAAACTGATTTCCCATGTTAGACGCCTATGTTTCACTTTCCGCGATACACCCTGTATATACAATTTGTTTATCCAATTATTATTATTTATTTTTAAACATAACATGTTTTTCATTTAAAAAAAATTATATTTTCCACAAATGTTATTTACAACATCGAAATAAAAACTAATAAACACTCTCTCTACTATCATTTTTTGTAACTTTTGTTTACCATTCATATACCTGATATTATATTCAGCAAATAATACGCGCAGTACCCACTTTTTTATTTTATTTGTAACTCATTATGTTCGCGGTTTCATGAAGCTCTGCAAAAGTCCAGCTTCACAGATAACAGAAAACGCAAAAGCAATGTTTACTTAGCTTGAACAAGACCTGACAAGTTTACTCTGTGGCCTAGAAGGACGACCTAGAGCTTGTCGTTTGTTTTAATTAACCGACACCTATTGTTTGTTCTAGGAACCACAAGTGTGCTTTGTTTTTAAAAACAAATTTTACTTTTTAAAGAACAGGAAATAGAGGTAAACATACTTTAATTGTTAATTAATGTTATTTACTTACAAATCAAGAAGATGGAAGAGCAGACCAACCTGAAATAAATAGAAAACAAAATTAGTATTATGTGAATATGTAAGAAACAAATATATAAGATAAATACTAATTTCAAAAATACGCTTTTTACCTCCCGCTACACTTGGTAAGGGAGGTATAGGGATCGTGCTAAAAATCGCATATCGAGATTTTGGTAAATGACCTCGTTTTAAGGTCCCTACAACCCAATTTTAACATTTTCACGATGATGTCTGTGTGTATGTATGTATGTATGTATGTATGTATGTATGCATGTATGTATGTGTGTGTGTGTGTGTGTGTGTGTGTGTGGATCCATGGAAAGAAACCATTAGATTTTGGTGGCAATCGGATAACCGGAAATGGCAATTTACTTGAAGCTCAAGATAGTTTTTCTTCAAAAAATAGCTTTAAATGTATTTTTTTCTCAATTTGTTATTATAAAAATTAAAGATTATTCCATTTTCTACAAGATTTTTCTAAATTTATAAAGTAATATAAAAATTATATCTAGGAGCTTATGCTTTAAACACATCTCCATGGTTATATAGTTTAGCTCAAATGTATGTAACTGTCAAAAAAATAATCATTTCAAATTAATAATAGTAACGTTTTAAAAGGAAAATTGTAAATAGAACAATAGTTTTATGGAAAGGAACTTAAAATACATAATTTCTAGCATTAGTCAATATGCAGGTATGTATTTAAATAAACAAATAAATAAATATATTATCACGGCATATTATCCATTGCTGGGTGTGCTAATCTGATTTATACACACATTTCGGTAATAATGATGACATATTTGTATTGTGCGGGCATTTACCACAAGGGTTAATTTTATACCATTTAAACTTTGAATTATTTAGCGTTAATCAGGATCGAATCGGATTCTTCAGATTCATAGGTAAATGGCGGGAGGTATTGTGTTAGTCACATCAGATGTTTTGAACCAAGGACGAAGACATTACTGAGGACTTTTTCTGGGAAGTACATACATTATATTATTTATTAATGTATTAATAGTTAAATATTTAATATTATAGGTATATTACACATAGCCTTCAGAAATACTGTTACTCCCGACAATAAATTGGAAACATCTCGAAAAATTAGAATGAATTTAAATTTTAAAAATCTATAAAGAATAGATATAAGTAGAATTTTTGGTGTAGAGTGTAGGTATGCAAGAAATGTTAAATACATTAGGGCGCGAGCAGTCATGTGGCTTTGTTGACCGTGACAAGCAGATATGGGGGCCCATGTCAGAACGATAGCTAGTACTTATGTACATAGATGTCAAATAACATAATTTTTCGTTCTAAATTTCGTGATTTTCCTATTGCATATGGTTTATTTTCATAGACAAGTAAATTCCACACTTCTGGTGACAAATAAACTACGTGAATTTAGAAAAGAGTAGATTTGTTAAAGAAACAGTGCATTTTTGACTGACATTTAAAGTAACATCCCTTTTTACCTCTCGCCGAGAGATAATGGATTTATCCTAAAAATCGCATATCCAGATTTTAATGATTAAGCACGTTTTAAGTGGCGAGAGGTATTGCGCTGGCCACAACAGATTTTTTTATTAATTTTCCTTACTTTTACAATAGGTATAATATCTAATTGTGTATTGCTTATTTCTGTAGCGTTCAAAAATGTCCTTGAACCGAAAAAGAATATTATTTTTCAATATTTGGCCCCACCCCACTATAAATTCACGCACCGCCACTGCTTTGCACTCAGGAAAATACAAACATCCATTATTATTATAATGTATACAAGATAGGACACAACCATTTTCCTGCATCTTGCGATAAGTTCTACTCCTTCTTGAAATTTTCAATTGCAGCTACACTATACATAAATCCGGGTGTTATTGGTCACCGTGGGGCTAATGCTCGCCTAGCATTACTTTTTATTAGTTCAGCATCCCCGCTGTAATGGAGACACGGTCGTGTATTTATTCGACTAGCAGGAAACTAAACTTCATAAATGTGACGTTTAAATATCCAATTTTTGCGACGAAGATCGTGAGACGCGCGCGGCAGATACGGACAATCCAATTACGCGGGAATTTTTACGAATTAAAGAAAAGAACAGACGATAATTACGTTAAGAATTATCAGCGTTTGGCGGGTCAAACGCTAGAGGAATTACTAACAGCTATAAAAACAGAAAAGCGAAAGATAAACACCTCTTATTAATATTGTCACGTCTTTAGAAATTTTGAGGGAAGCACTTTGGATCGTGAAGATCTTAATTAATATTAAAGTTTTACTTTCTCGAATATCAGGAAGGAAGAAATCGCTATCGCCGCACATAGTAAATAAAATGGCGCCAACAATTGCCAGATGGGCCGTTAAACAAAACATCAAAAATATTCAGTCACTAAAATACATATATTTTCATACGTAATATAACAAGTGATATGATTATCATCGATGATATTCTCGAGTGAAACTGAGTTTTAGATTGCACGAGTCCGAAGGACGAGTTTACATGTGCTGCTTCGCTTTCACGAGGAATATCTTCGATTATTAATCATATCACGAGCTTATATTTAATGAGAGAATATAATGAATTTTTGCAATCTAACCTAACCTAACTTTTGATATACATATTCATATTGTATTAAAACATGCTACTTACGACTTTTATTTAATATTTCGGAGTTTGAATTATTGTTATTATTTATTTTTATACTCAAAATTAACGGTCAATGTCAAAAATAAAGAAAACAAATCCCTTAGTAACAACTATAAATACGGTGATAATTTCCTTGTTTTTTATCATCGCTGTGATAAACGCGTAGCTAGGGAGATTCTGAATGTTGATTGGCGGAAAACATGTCACGTGACTAAGGAATTATATTCTCGGTAAAATTTTGCATCGTTTAGACATTTTAGAAAAACTTTCCGTATAGTGGTATTAATATTAATGTTTACATGATAAATAATTTTCTCCAACAATATTTTGGAAACTACACATTCCACAACTAAAAATTATGTTGGAATTATTATTATTCCAACAAACCGTGTGGAATAAATCCGTACGCCGTTTGGAATAATTCCGCACGGCTATCGACGAATCATAATCTATTTAGCCGCATATTAGCGCATTATATCAAATATCTTAGCTCGGTTGCTATTGTTATATATCTAATGTGGCCAACACAATACCTTCCGTCAATCCTGTGCAATATGTATAAATTTATACATACATTTTCTTCCAAAAAATTCTAAATTTCCAGTAAAAATTCTTTAACTCTATATCTATTGAATATGAAGTATAAAATGCAATCAAATCGTATAGAGAATAATATGTTCTTTAAGTTATAATAAGGGTAAATGTCAATAAATCAAATTTAACTGTTAAATCTTCAAATGAGACTACTTTCGGTTCAACAATTATAACCAAAATCTAATTAGTTGTTCTTCTGAATGTAAACTGGAGGAATACGAAAAAAATATAATTTTGAAATCGTGGTATTGAAGTTATGCGATCCGAAACTTTCGTCACACACACACACACACACACACACACACACACACACACACACAGACAGACACACACACACACACATAGACAGACACACATACATACAAACATCATCATAAAAATGGTAAAATAATAAAATAAAATAATAAAACGTATTATAGAGACCCTAAAATATGCTTATTCAGTAAAAACTCATCAGTTTTTGACCAAAGGCAATATCTTTCTTACCTAAAGGTAACGGAAGGTAAATTTTTTGAGAAAATTCGTAAACACCGAAACACTCGAAGGGAAATTTATGTAAATTTTCCCTGCCTTTCCTAGCCCGTCCCTGGTTGTTGTTTATGTGCTTTATACCTCACTCCACCCCTGCTTCTCGTCTGAACAATGTGACATAATTAATGTTGACTTAAATACCTTTCGCCCTGCTTTGTTATAAAACTGCTTTCACCGAGTTTAATAGAGCATTTTATGCGCGCGCGAATAAATTCTCATTCCGCGACGTTGGCAGCCCTGGAGAAGAGTACTGGATATATGGATGTGGTCAGCACATCGCCCTGGACTTAAATCTAGACCGGGGATGTACCAGGATTTTATGAGCTTGTCATTTGCAAGAAAAGAGAATGTTTTTTTATTATTATTATCAGCTTTAGAAGTATAATAAGAACTGAGTAGATATAGAGGGATTTAAAAAAATTAGGGTGTGTAACGACATATTTATTACATTCTATTAATATATGCATAAAAATTAATAAATTTATTGTTATTAATGTTTTTAACTCTCGCCAAAAGAAGTATTGGATTTATGCTAAACATCGCATCCAGATTTTAGTGAATAAGTACATTTTAAGATTCCTAGAATCAGATTAAAACATTTTTACGATAATTTCTTGATCTAGCATTAATGGGAAGAGCTGATAAGGTTTTACTAACAATTGAACATTCAGAAGTAGTATATTCTTAAAAAAAAATCTTATAAATATTATTTTTTGAAAATTTGTTATTACAAATAATAAATCACATACTCTTAATATGATACATACATACAGACATCATCGTAAAAATGGTAAAATCGTATTATAGGGACCCAAAAACATGCTTATTCACTAAAAACTCATCATTGAATTTTTTGACCAAAGACAATACCTTCCTTACTTAAAGGTGACGGAAGGTAAAAATATACTTTTTGATTACATATTTTTTTCTACAGTCTACATAGAAAGTAGCCATTTGCGCTCTCTTTTGTCAACGCAAAATGTCACTTTGCCGCTATAGCGCGACAAAGTTGAAAAAACGCTCGCTGTCCAAATTTCTAACTATACAATGTTGAGAAATGTCACTTGTCTAACCTAACCTAATTATACAATGTTGAGAAATGTCACTTGTCTACATTCTTAATGGAAACGTTTAGTCAGGAACTAATGGCACTGTAGTGACACATTTACCACCTTTACAAATCAATCTGACATATAACTGCTCTGTCGGTAACCAAAAAAAAATGCCGCATTATTGTGAAAATAAAATAGGGCATTCATTTACAAAAACGAAAGTATAAAATTTTTATATTAGATTGAAGCAATAGGCCAAGAAGAATGGGAAATAACGATAAATTAAATATAATAGACGCAAATGGACATTGTCGATTTCGAGAGAATGCCGCGCGATGCAGGAGCGCGGCAACAACCTCTCCATCGACAATGTCCTATTTTGTGCTCTTAATACACAAATAGCTATTGCTGAATGCCAACTATTAGTCATAATAACTAACTTCAGTCCGTGCTTAATTAATCAATTGTTAGTGGTTGTTAGCTAATTAAGTGTTAAAAATTACTCGCAAGTTCAGTCAAACAGCATTTATTCTTACTATCAACGTTTCGGTGCACCCTTGCACCTTCTTCAGGGTCTACAACAATTACACAATAAAACATACATTTTTATTGTATAATTGTTATAGAACCTGAAGAAAGTGCAAGGTGCACCGAAACGTTGATAGTAAGAATAAACACCTAATCTATATCACAGTCGAGAAATTTACCCACAATTAGCTAATTAAGTACAAAATTTATTGTGGAACGCCCTTTTACCCATCGGTAACTACCGAAACAACCCTTCCTTTGCTACATTAACTTAGTCGGTAGAATTGTCGTCTATTACATTGGCACCAAACGCCAGTAAGTAGGTGATCATCTTCTGTTACACTGCCTACGACTTAATAAACGAATGCTTATAGCAGGGTGCTTACTCCAGCCTCGCGTTTGTAACTACTTCAGTGCTCAACTGTAAAAGAACATTTCCCAGTACACTATTCCACAAATAAAGTATAAGTGGAAGGCATAAGAAATATTAATAAAAGATGAAATTAATTTAAAGAATTAATTATGAAGGAAATTTTCCTTAAACACGAAAACAATATTAGTCAAATGCTTTTTTAACTCATTGTTATTCTGGGTTGCTTTTCTTAATAAAACTCGTAATATAAAAATATGTAAATTTCTAAATTATTCCACATAAATATTAATTAGAGATACACAATAATTTATTTCTTTTCCATGAGGCAACTCCAGGAATTTCCATATAAATTTTGCATAGCATTCTACTTTTTTATCCATTATATATTATTCCTATTATATTATTATTAGTGCCTGCTTTAATGTATGGCAGCGAATGGTGGGCATGGACGGGGAAGCATAAAAAGAGAGACTGCCGTGGAAATGAGGTATTTACCCACATACACCACGTATGTGGGTATGTCAGACGGGATCGCGTGAGGAATAATTTGGTGTATGAAGAATGTATGGTTAGGAACAATGTGATTAAGAGAGTTGGTGTGAGTCAGTTGAGATGGTTTGGGCATGTGGAGAGAATGGCGAGTGAACGGCTTGTTAAGCGTATATATCATGGTGAAATTGAGGGTTTTCGATTGCGTGGCCGACCAGTGTGTAGGTGGATGGATGTGGTTGGTAGGGTGCTTAAAGAGAGAGAGTTTCCAAGTATGAAGAGAAGAAGAGCATGTTTGTATGCGATTATGAGTGTGGCCGAGGCGAAAGAAGTCTGCTTAGATAGGAATGTGTGGCGAAGGATGATTGTGTCCTAACTATTATTGTGATCCTGATGCGGTATTTCGCTATACCTATGTTTAAGAATAAGGATTTGTTGTATGGTGTTGATGTTATTCTTATTGTTATCGGGTTTGTGCAAACCCCCTAAGTGGGACACGCGTGATTTATGCGCTTTATAAATTTTCACGGATATACCTGTAATTAAATTTATGTTAAAATTAATATTGTACTACTTCATAAATTTTATAGGTACATTGCGTCGATATAGCAAAATAATTATTCAATAAAGTGTAAATAATTCTGGTGTAGTAAATAGTCGGACGAATATTTTATTGGAAATATTGCGAAGGCAATAATTATATGTCAATAAAACCGATATAGGGCGCTATTATGTCAGCGTTTTGTAATGAATAGGCGCCGATTACGCAAAATACGGCCATTTTAAATCGGCTGAAATGCGTTTTTACTCAAAAATCTACAATACGTATTTTACTGTTAAATTACGGGGTTATTTTTAGTTTTTCATATCCAAAACCATATACATAGTCATCAAAAATACATAATATACAAAATATACATACAACAATATCTGCACTAAACGTACAGCAAATATTCCTCACTCCTTAAATATTAAAGTGACCGATGTTCGGTATTGAATTACCGCATCCGGGTCACAATAATAAGAGTGGAGTGAGTCAGCTGAGCTCTTATTGTTTTTATTATTTTCTGGTTTATCCTGGATATGCGTGACTTTTACCTCCCGCTACCCTTGATAAGGGAGGTATAAGGATCGTGCTAAAAATCGCATATCGAGATTTTGGTAAATGACCACGTTTTAAGGTCCTTAGAATTCAATTTTAACATTTTCACGATGATGTCTGTTGTATACTATTGTTCAAAAATTATTGAACAATGATGACATATTTGTACCGTGCGGGCATTTACCAGGCGTCACCTCACGCGAATCTGGGGAACCGGGTTTGATCCCGACCGACGCCAAATATTTTAGAATTTTAAATGGCACAAAATTAACCCCTTTGGTGCATTCTCCACGCCAGCAATGGATATAGGTAAGTATATGCATAGATAAAATAAATATATCATCACGGCATATTACCCATTGCTGGGTGTGCCCATCTGATTTGTAATGATGATGAATTATTTGTATCATGCGGGTGTTAATAAAAAATAAACTAATTTAAACATCGTCAAATTTGGTATTTATACAATTTCCTACGCTCGTTCCAGAAAACAGCAAACTTGCTGTTTTCTGTGGACATGCATCGCCCGGCATTAACTAGGACGGCGAGAACACATTTTCTCGGAAAATTCCAACTTCACGCCAGAGGAAAAACCGTCCCCAAAAACAAGCAGTAAGAGAAAAGTGTCCTAGCCAAATTGTATTCATCCAGAATATAACACAGTTTAGAGTAGCTGGTATTGTATTAGCCAGATAGAAAATAATATATTCTTTAAGTTATAATAACGTTAAATGTCAATAAATGATATATTTAAAAAAAAAGTTAAAATCTTCAAATGCGGGTACTTCCGGTTGACCAATTATAACCAAAATCTAATCACCTCTTCTTTTGGATGTAAACTTGAAGAATACGAAAAAATATTTTTTGACCAAAGACAATACCTTCCTTACCTAAAGGTGACGAAGGTAAAAATACTTCAATTTTGAATAAAATATTTCCTGGAAAACCTGAAGCTACTAATAAGTATTAAATCACCCTGTATATTACATACTATTATGACGTAAGATGCTAATTATTAATCTAAGCCCTGAAATATTTCATCAGTAAAGATTTATCTATGAATACAGTACCAAAGATTCCCGTGTACTCTCGACGACAAGCTATTGTAAACCATTACTGAAAAGTTTTGCCGAGAAGCTGACAAGTTTCAAGTGCTTACTGAAATCCTCTTAGGCCTGCTTTGGGTCTACAAAGTCTGCTTCAGTAAGAAATTAACCCTATTCTCCAGCATTCATGTTATACTAAGACTTACAACATGGTACGTACATCTACAGTAGTTATCCAGAATTTATTACTATGCAGGGGATTCATCGGTTTGTTCTTTTCTAATAACTCGATTATTTTAAATATTACGGAAAAGAAATTCAAACAAAGTTTGTTTTGTTTTAAAATGTCTATAAATCTGCAATATAGTTATTTTTACAGGGTGTTGCAATTTTTAAGGAATGGTATGTAACTTTATATTTTCAAATAGAATAGCATACAGTAAAAAATTTGAAAGATGTCCGATCAAGGTGGTCTACGAATTGTATGAATTCAGATTTTTGCTCCGCGTATTATGACAAATTCAGTAGTGTCGTTTGCTTAGTTTTTATGAGGGTACATAAGATACTACTATTATTTTATTATTATAAAAATATATGTAACAATAAAAGCATTCAAAATTCAAAAATAAGTCAATTGGTAAGTTTATTAGCAAATGTAAAACCAAATGTGTGAAAAATAAGATACTGACATAATGTCAGTGTCAGTGACTCTGACACAAAATAACATTCGTACGGCTATGAATTAAGGTAATGAATTAATAAATAAACTTACGTTACAGCGAAAGTGGCGTTAATATTATCAACAACGAGCGTGTTATATCTATCCTTATCACACATGCTTAAAGCCTTTGCAAAGGAAAGAGATAAATGTATGCCAATTTGTTAAGTCGTTCATGATACAGATGACCTTGATAGGACATCTTTCAAATTTTTTACTGTATATATATATATATATATATATATATATAATAAAAAAAATATATAAATAATATTTCATCACGGCATATTACCCATTGCTGGGTGTGCCAATCTGTTTCATACACAGATGTCGGTAATGATGGAATATTTGTACCGTGCGGGCGCTTACCAGGCGTCACCTCACGGGCACTCATTACTGGCGTGGAGAGTGCGCCACAGGGGTCAATTTTGTGCCATTAAAATAACCCGAGTCCCCTAGATTCGCGACCAGACACTCAGGCAACTTTGACAAGTACATGAAATTTGCTATCCAATAGTATAAAAACAATCATATATTACATTATTAAAAAATCTGTTGTGGCCAGCACAACACCTCTCGCCCTTTTAATTTTATATAACATAGGGCGTGACTTTATTAGCCTTGGCAAGCAGATATGAGAATGTACATAGGTGTCCAGTATCATAAGTTTTCATTCAAAACATTATGATTTTCCAAATTCATGTGGATTATTTTCCTCGACAAGTATATTCCATACTATTGATGACAAATAAACATCAGAATATTTAAAATTTCGAATGAAAAATTATGACATATGATTATTGTGACATCTATGTAAATAATTGCGTCATTCTGACACGGATCCTCATCTGCTTGCCAAGGCCAACAAAGTCACATAACTGCTCGCGCCCTATAAGTAATAAATAAATAATTGAAATTGTATTTCTTCTTTCGTTCTACGAGAAATTTTGTCCTACTATTCTAATATGTTTAAAATTAATGAAGAAGAACAGGCCGATGAATCACCCTGTATACAACAAGTAATATTTATTATCTATATTAGTTTACTTTTTTTAAAACTCTTAACACTTTCCTAATTTTTCTTTCCATTTTATCTGCATAATATCAGCTATATTTTAACCCCTGCTATTGTATATAATCTCGTAATCTTCCAAAGTATAAAGAGACCGCCCTCCGAGTTTAACTTCACAAGGGTCTGGCATTTTTCCGGACAAGTAATTCATTAATCCAGTTAATTTGTGTTTGTAGTAAATTCTTTCCAACAGTGTTAGTCTTGCGGTTTAGAGTTATGCGAAAACTTCACTTATGACGAGAATAGAAAATTTTAATTAGCAAGAGAAAATTACCTTAAAGGGAAGTTGTTTATATTAAATTAATTTTAAGTTAGATAAGTTCACATAATATACAGTGAGGCTAGAGACATATAGGATTGATTTTCTGTAGCGCCATCAATGAATTGGCACCCAAACTTTCCACCTTTAGGTAAAGAAGGTATTGTTTTTGGTCAAAAAATTCAATGATGAGTGTTTAGTGAATAAGCATGTTTTAGGGTCTCTATAATACGATTTTACCATTTTTACGATGATGTCTGTATGTATGTATATGTGTGTGTGTGACAAAAGTTTCGGATCCCATAACTTCAATACCACGATTCCAAAAATTATAATTATTTCGTATTCCTCAAGTTTACATCCAGAAGAACAAGTGATTAGATTTTGGTTATAATTGGTGAACCGTAAGTAGCCTCATTTGAAGATTTAACAGTTAAATTTGATTTATTGACATTTAACGTTATTATAACTTAAAGAATATATTATTCTCTATACGATTTGATTACATTTTATACTTCATATTCAATAGATACAGAGTTAAAGAATTTTAAAGAAATTAAATTTTATAATTCAGCCAGCTATGCTAAACATGGAAACTACTAATATATTCATATAATTCAAATTGACAGATGTCAGTATCAATAAAAAATAAATTAATGTGGCAGAGATAAGGATGTTGAAGTAGATGTTGGGGAAGGCACGGAAAGATACGGTAAGAAAATAACTCTAGTGTTACAAGTTTCTAGGAAGATACAAGAAAGACGATTACATTGGTTTGAAATGTCATGAGGACAAATGAAGAATTATATTGGAACAAGAATGAATAGTTTACTAATAGGAGGTTGAAGAAACAGAGGAAGACCAAAGATAAGATCGAAGGATTGTATTGCGGAAGACTTGAGAGAAAAGGAACTGAATGAGAACGACACACAAAAATAGCGACCCCTAATGAATGGGAAAAGCTTAAGAATAAGATGTCAGTGTTTGTTTATGAAATAATTTTACTGGAAATTCAGAATCATTTGCAAGAAAATTTATGTATGGAATTTATACATAATACACAGGATTGACGGAAGGTATTGTGCTGGCCACATCAATTTTTTTATACTTTTTGATCAAAACTCGTAGATAATAAACCAATAAAACTATCGTGTAATTAATGATATTTCCCCATCCATAGATATTTACAGGTGTGGTGCGCAATATAATATTCCTTTTGCAAATTTGCATAGCTAATGAAAGCGTCATTGTGTGTTTACTACGCCAAGTTTATGTGGTTAATTATGCATTGTTGCTCCTGTTCCGTCCTTTTATCCACTTTTTAATGGACGTCGTTTATTTTCTTATTTAATTACGTTTGATTTATTCCTCACAAAAATAAAACAACCGAAAATGTATTCAAAATTGGACATAGCACGCAAAAAAGATAAATAATTTATACATAATCGTAACATGGGTTATAGATTCTAGGATGCGATATATAATTCAGAACTGAGCATCGATTAGTATCCATTCTGAACTCGGATCCGGAAATTGATTCTTTATCAAATGACTCATGTTCTTGTTTGTTGTTTGGTGAGGTTATCATTCCTGATCTGAAATCTATACAGTGTGGTTATAAAGTTTTAGGGCTTCCTTTATAAATAAGACAAAAGCCGTTATAACGCATGTTCAAAAAGTTTTGGTACAAATTACAATTTTTTTTACCTCTCGCTAAGAAGGTATTGGATTCATGCTAAAAATCGCATATCTAGACAAACTATGCAAATTGCACTTGACACTGATATCTTCTTCTTTAGTTTTTCCCATTCGTTAGGGGTCGCTATTTTTTATTTTCTTCTTCCACTCATTTTTGTTTTGCATGTCCTCATTCAGTTCCTTTTCTCTCAAGTCTTCCGCAATACAGTCCTTCCATCTTATATTTGGTCTTCCTCTAATTCTTCAACCTTCTATTACTAAGCTATTCATTTTTTTTCCAATATATTCTTCATCTCTCCTCATGACATGTTCAAACCAATGTAATCGTCTCTGTTGTATCTTTCTAGAAACTTCTTACACTAGAGTTATTCCCTTACTCTATCTTTCCGTGTCTTCCCGAACATCTACTTCAACATCCTCATCTCTGGCACATTCATTTACTTTTCATTGATACTGACATCTGCCAATTTGAATTATCTGAATATATTAGCAGTTTCCATGGTTAGCATAGCTGGCTGACTTATGATAATTAATATCTTTATAATTCTTTAACTCTATATCTATTGAATATGAAGTATAAAATGCAATCAAATCGTATATAGAATAATATATTCTTTAAGTTGATATTTAACTGCGTTTTTTCAATAAAAATATTTAACTGTTAAAATCTTCATATGGATCTAAACTTGAGGAATACGAAAAAATTATAACACACACACACACACACAGAAAGAGAGAGAGACATACAGACATCATCCTTAAAATTGTAATATCGTATTGTAGGGACCTTAAAATGTGCTTATTCCTTGAAAACTCACCACCGATTTTTTACCTCTCGCTAAGAGAGGTATTGCATTCATGCTAAAAATCGCATATCCAGATTTTATTGAATAAGCACGTTTTAAGGTCCCTACAATCCGATTTTAACATTTTTACGATGATGTCTGTGTGTGTGTGTGTGTGTGTGTGTGTGTGTGTGTGTGTGTGTGTGTGTGTGTGGATGTGTGTGTGTGGGATGTTGGAAGGACGGTTACTCAAAAACTATAAGACTTAAAATTTGTTTAACAACGTATTTCCCAATCGGACATTCATGGGAAGATCTGAAAAGGTTTTGGTAACAATTGGACAACCGGAAGTAGAAGATTCTTGAAAAAAAATCTTCTAAATATTATTTTTTGAAAATTTTTCTTGATAATATTAAAGAAAAATAAATTCTCTATCTGATACATTTAAATATTTTAATATATATTCCATAGATTTAGAGATAAAAGAAGTATAATATATAAAATAATCTGTTGTAATAAATTTGACAGCCGAAAGAATGCCATGAAAAATAGTTGATAATTTAAATTATTTGTAACTGACAGATAAATGTCAGTGTCAGAAATAATGAGTAATGAAGGAAAAATGTACTTGGAGAATCCCTTAGTTCTTGATCTGTGACTATTATGGAGATGACAAGTCTAGGTTGAAGGACTTAAATTTGTTTCAAACATTATGGGACAATGTACACCAGTACTATAGACTAGAGTAACTTTGAATTGCGAAAAAGCTATCAAATTCTTCTCAAGTAAGTTGTAAATATTGACAAAATTACACATCGATATAAGAATAATCGGAGTGCAATCTATCCGTCACTTTATTAAAGGGAATTAGTGTTATTTAGATATAACATGTATGAAAAAATAAAATGTAAAAGAAGATATGTAAGAATAGATGCACAATCCATATATACATTTTAGACCGCCCAAAATTAATATTTTTACTAGAAGAATATGAAGAGAAAGTAAACAACGTTGTTCGAATTGAAAATTGCAGTTACCAGCCTAATATTTATATATGGTAAACTCTACTTTGTAATTTATTGTAACATAATTTATGGTAAAATATCTTCATGTTGAGACATGCTATTATTGAATAATAAAGAAGTTTATACGTCATAGATTTATATGAATATATTATTTGTATTTATAAAAATATTCTTTGCTTTATGCATACAGCCAGGTAAAATATACGGCGAGAGGTTATGTGCTGGCCACATCAGATTTTTTTACCTAAAGGTGACGGAAGGTAAAAATCTGTTGTGGCCAGCAGAAAGTTTTCTGTATTTCATAGACAGCTTATATAAATTGTACTTGACACTAATATAATGAATTATTGAAACTATTTCCATATGGACGTAGCAAAGATTGCAAAATTTATGAAAATTAATTTCTTTATAAATTTTTATTTCTACATTCATTGAATATGAAGAAAATAATGCAATCAAAGAAAAAAATGTAATTTTGGAATTGTAGTATTGGAGTTATTGCGGCCGAAACTATCGTCACACGCACACACATACACACACACACACATATATATACACACACACACACACACATACATGCAGACATCACCGCAAAAATTGTATTTTCACTTTTTCTGAAAACTTTTGTTACATACGTTATTGTGGTTAGTAATCACCAAAATACTTTAAGGGAGATTGCTGAGGTTTATGCGAAAAGAAATGTGAACCAACAATTTCTGGATTAAAATCTGATAATAGAAGCAAACTGGCAGTTTAAAATAAAAGGAATCCCAATCTTCTTGAAAGTAACAATAGTCTAATTTTCCTCTCAAATGTCTACTAATTTTGATATTTAAAAAAATTTGCAGCAGTACTCCAGTCAATTACCGATAATCCAATTACCAAATTATCATTTTATCTGGTTGGAACATCAGCATTCTTTTGTTCTGGCTAACTTCAAAGCAGACCCAGCCAACTTAGTTCCTAACTCCAGCCCGCCTTCAAATTACGTTCAATTAAAACTTGGTATTTTTAATTGCGAACGAAATCAACGCGAATATCTAATCCAAATTAAAAACTTTCTTTGTTTTTAACACTTCACCGACCAATGTTCCA